>OX465284.1:26302799-26389431 GCA_949987705.1 Thereva unica | reverse complement strand
TGATAATTAAAATGTGTACGTATGCAACTTTTGATAAAAAAATGAAGTAAAGTGCGATAAATTTATATAAATTTATAAAATAAAATTATTTTAAATTTTTTTTTTTTTAATTTGTAAAGTTTCTTATTCTTAGTTATATAAACTCTTCGTATTACCGTTTATCCTTATTATTCTACTTGATTTTCAGCGCTAGGCTGTGTGCAATTGCTAACAATTCTGATTTTTAGATATTTCTTAACTAATCTAGTGAGGAATATAATTACTATCAGTATTATCATTATGATTACTATAATAGAGGTAGTAGTATGAAATTCGTGTGAAATAATTCCTACATGATTATTTTCCAAATTGTTCATGTCCTTTATCCGGTTCAAACTAATACTTATCTCATCTAAATCGAGGTTTTCTATTTTAATTTTGTCAAGGCGGTTACTGGAGGACTTTGGAATATTTGGTGGAATTTTTATTGAATGGTCTATGATGGAGTCCGAAAATTAATATGCGATGGACGTGATCGAACGTGTTCCTAATCTGGCTTCTAAATTTACTTGTGTAGTTAGTGCCTTGCACTTCGGTGCCAATTGCAAAATTCCCGTTTCAACGATTTTAGTTGAGTAAGATGTATTTTTACATATTATCCTTAAGTTGGTTACTGTCGGGACGAGATATAGCCATGTATTTGTTTTTTGTAATGGGTGCCAAAGCTCATGGTTTAGACTGAAGACATCGCAATCGCGAATATTGTGCTCTCCGAGACTCAATGCGATTATACAGTTTCGTTGGTTATAGTCATATGTTACAAAATTTTGGTTATATATGTAGGAGTTTGCTTCCGTTTCTAGGCATTCATCAAATTCACTTTGCTGTAGGAAACGTACCTTCGATTTATTACATTTATTGCGGTATATTCCGCGTCAGGTTTAACATATATATAGGTATCGTTTCCACGTTTAATAGGCAATGGCGTTAACTTGAATAGTTTAAAACTTTCAGATATTAACGGGATTTCGATCGAGAATACCAGATCGGTTTTTACGTATGCGGCTTTTATTTTCGAGATCCTATTAAGGATAGGTAGGTTTTCTATTGTTGGTTTGATGGGGAGTCTAATATTGTCAGTTAGTTCTAGCTGGACTTCCATTAAAGCTTTCACGAATAAAGCAGAGTTTGTCAAATGACGGTCTAACTTTCCTATCTGTGCTTCTTGTATAATATTCAGTAGTTCTTTTTGTTTGAACAGAAAGCGTTCTGTCGCCTGAGTCATAATATTCGAGAGCTCTTCGAATAGGCGGAAATGTTCTACATCTTCAGCGAGCTGGGATACGTTTGCAGAAATGTTGGACAGCAAGTCTCCTATTTCGTTGAAATTCCTATTAATTGTATCGTAGGTTTTATTAACTGTTTTTATCCAGTGAGACATTACGGAAGTTTGCGCATCAATGGCGTGATGCAGGGTGAGTTCATTGTCTTGCAAAGTTTTTAAAGCTGAGTCTATGAGTTCCGCATCATCGTTATCCATGATCCCGAATAGAAATTTTCCCATGGAGCCGATTCCATTTATAATGCCTCTCTTGGATTGCCTGTCTCTGGTGAAGATTTGCCGAAGGAATTGATGGTCATACCTGATTTCTGATAGGGTACTGTTCAATAGTCTTATCGCTATATCGCAATGATGCAATGGAAGCAATTCCATGGATTTGTTGCAAGTTAGAACTAGTGTCTGAAAATCGATGTCGAGTTGTTTAATTTCGATTTCGAAGGGAGTAAAATTCAGGTGGATAACGAATTTCCAAGTATACGTAGACTTGTGCAGTATACCTATCTCTTCGTAGTATATCCCGGTATTGTTGGCTATAGGAGTCGCTATGTGGTGACCTTCGGTTTTCATAAACCGTGTGCTTGAAACGGCGAAAATGAACCTGGAATATGCGTGGAAAAATAAAGTAGGTTAGTTTTGACTGGGTCTTTTGAAGGGTTTGAGAAGATTATTGTGTACTAGCTTAAGTTTTCTACCTATTTTAATAGTGGTCGTTTCTGGGGAGTTAATTTCTATGACTTCGAATGGTCCGTTTGCTTCCGGGGTTAGCTTTTTGTTTTTTCTGCCTATGTCATAAAGTAGAACTTCATCGCCGACGTTGAGGGTTAGGTCCTTAGTATTGCGATCATAGTACTTTTTAGATTTCTCCTTGGCTTGTTTTAGTTGTTCTCGAATGATGCGGTAACCGTTTTGTAGTCTAGCTTTAAGCTCTATGACGTAGTCGTCATAGTTATACACTGGCTCTACGGCCCTCGTAATGGCTGACGGGATTTCTGGTTTGAAACCGAAAAGTGCCTCATAAGGAGAATAGTTTGTAGCTGAATGTGGTGTAGTGTTATGACAAAATGTGGCGTAATCCTACCAAGTATCCCAGTTGGCTGGGTCACTGCTTGCAAAGTTTCTCAGATAATCTCCTAGAGTTCTATGGCATCGTTCTAATGAGCCGTTAGACTGTGGATGGTAGGGGCTCGTTTGTATCTTTTTTATTCGAAGTAGTTTACAAGTTCGTTTAAAAACCTGTCCCACAAAGTTACTACCCTGATCAGTTAGAAGGTATTTGGGGGTTCCGAAGACGCACACAATTTTTCGGACATAGTTTTCGGCTACTGTTTCCGCCTCTTGGTTGGGAATGGGAATTGCTTGAATGAATTTGGTCAAGTCATCCTGGAATGTTAATATATAGCGGTTTCCATTCTCTGAAGTTTCTAACGGTCCTACTATATCCAGGGCGACGCGTTCAAATGGTTGCTTCGCAGTTGTCGTTACTTTCATCGGTAGCCGATTTTTGTTATAAGACTTGTTTTTCTGACAACTTTCACATGTAGAAATGTAGTTGGCAATGTCTTTGAACATATTCTTCCACTTGTATTTTAATTTTAATCTATTAAAGGTACGGTGTGTGCCTTGATGTCCACCTGAAGGGCTGTCATGGTACTCTTTGATCAACTGAGCAATTTGGGATTTATCGGTTAGTTGGACTATGTCTGTGCTCTGGGAATTGCTATCAGGCTTCGGAAATTGCGGGCTTGGGTTCATAGGGTCTTGTTCGCCCTTTGACTGAGATCTGGTCACTACGTGAACTTTGTTTATGTCTAACCGTGTCAGAGCATCAGCATTAGTATTAAGGTGTCCAGCACGATGGACAACTGTGAAATCATACTCCTCTAATTTTATTCTCCAGCGCATAATTCGAGAGGTTGGGTCTTTGTGATTGAAAATCCAGACAAGAGGTTTGTGGTCTGTAATTACCGTGAAAGTTCTACCGTAGACATACGGACGGAAGTGTTGTGCTGCCCATACGACCGCGAGGGCCTCCTTTTCGATCGTGGAATAATTTCTTTCTGCTCGATTTAGCACTCTGCTGGCAAAAGCTATTGGGAGATCAGCGCTTCCAGAATCATTAATTTGGGAGAGAACGGCGCCTATAGCTACATTGCTGGCATCTGTCGTCAGATAGAAACGGCGGTTAAAATTCGGATACTGGAGAATCGGTGGGCTCTGGATTGCCTGTTTTAACTTGGAGAACGCTTCGTCGCAATGAGCATCCCATGAGAATTCCGTGTCCTTTTTTAATAGGTTATTCAAAGGGTTAGCCAGTTTTGAAAAATTGGGAATAAATTTCCGGTAATAGCCTACCAGCCCTAAGAATGATTTAATTTGTTTGCGGTCTTTAGGAGTTCTTATCGAATTTATTGCGGAGATCTTGGAGGGATCGGGCTTGATTCCTTCTTTTGTTATAACGTGACCTAAATAGGTTACTTCTTTGGAGAGAAATTTACATTTAGTCGGTTGCAATTTTAGATTGTGTTTTTTAAGACATTCGAAAACTTCCCTGAGTTTTGAGTTATGGTCTATGAGATTCCTACCGTAAATTACTATGTCGTCTAGATAGACGAAACATTTAACTCCTTGTAGACCAGTTAATACTTGGTTCATCAGTCGTTGGAACGTTGGAGGGGCATTACGCAATCCGAAAGGCATTCGGTTAAATTCAAAATGCCCATTTGGCGTACTAAAGGCCGTTTTCGCTTTGTCCTCTTCAGTTACATTGATTTGGTGGAACCCGTTCGCTAGGTCTAGTGTGGAAAAGTATTTCGAGTCTCCTAACTGGTCCAAGATATCCTCTATATTAGGAAGAGGGTAGGCATCAGCAAGAGTAATCTCGTTTAACTTTCGAAAATCGATAACGATTCTCCACCTGCGATTTCCGTTCGAGTCCTGTTTTTTGGGGACTACCAATAGCGGGGCATTCCAAGGACTTACACTGGGACGGACTATGTCGTCACTTATCATTTGTTCCACTTGTTTCTTTATTTCTTGTTTGTGGATTTCCGGAAGCCTGTATGGTCTTACTTTTATTGGCGGTTGGTTGGGAAGTGTTGTGATGTCATGAGTAACTGTCGGAGTGGACGTGAGTTTGTCACCTTCGAGAAAAAAAATCGAGTTATACTCTCGACAGATTTCGAGCACGGAGGCTCTTTCTTCACTGTTGAGTTGGTCTAATTCTAATAGTGTTTCGAGTTTCTTTAGACGTTCCTCGACGCGGTCAGAATTGGAAATGTGCTTGAGATTGTGCACATTATAGTCACTGAGCTTCTCGTAGTGCAACTTTGTCTGACTGGTAATTTCTACGTCATTATTAGATGAATTTAGAACCGCAATGTAGATATAACCTTGCTCGGGCTTAGTTACCGTGCCAGATGTAATAGACCTGAGGGTATATTTCAGATGGAAAACAAATATGCTCCACAATGGGTCCGAATTTTAGAATTTTCTCCGACCTGGAAGGGATTTTGATACTCTCTCTTCCCACAGAAAACGGAATGGTGATGCACCGGTCTTTATAATCGAATTTTAAAGTGTGGTCCTTGTAACTTAGTATGGCTTGTGTGTTATCAAAAAAATCTTCTACTAAAATTCCGTCTTGAGCGATGTGGAAATCGGAGGGGACGACATGGAAAAGATGTGTGATGGCTACGTCGTTGGCTACTAACATATCCAGGTAGGTGATTCCTTTAGACGGAATATATTCTGGGGTTACTCCATAAATGTGTATCACTTGATCCGTGTAAACTATCGCTTTGTCGTCGAGTGCGGCTAGTTTTATTAGACTCACACTAGCACCGGAATCTAGGAGTATTGTGCTAATTTCCTTGGTTGTTCCTGTCAACTTAATAGGAATTTCGCTTCTAAAAGTTTTTGAAGTTTTTAGGTTTAGTACACATTTGGTAATTTCCACGTTTAACTTTGTTTCTGTTCGAGAGTTAGATCGAGAGATGTCAGCCCAGGAAGTAGTTTTACAGTCGGCAGAAGTTCGAGACCACTTTGGGGATGAATTAGTAGATTTGGTAATGGGGTTATTATTGGAGATGGTAATTGAATTAGTATTGGAGTTAGTACGTGGATTAGTATTTGAGTTGTTATTGGAGATAGTAATTGAATTAGTATTTGAGTTAGTACGTGGATTAGTATTTTGGTTAGTATTGGAGTTAGTACGTGGATTAGTATTTGGGTTAGTATTGGAGTTAGTACGTGGATTAGTATTTGGGTTAGTAGTGGAGTTAGTACGTGGATTAGTATTTTGGTTAGTATTGGGGAGTTAGTAGGTGGATTAGTATTTGGGTTAGTAGTGGAGTTAGTACGTGAATTAGTATTTGGGTTGGTATTGGAGATAGTAATCGAATTAGTATTTGGGTTGTTATTGGAGATAGTAATTGAATTAGTATTTGGGTTGGCATTGGAGATAGTATTTGGATTAGTATTGGAGTTGGGGTACCTTATTTGAGAAGTTGGGCCCGAGTCCCGGTACCGCTGGAACTGGGCGTTCGATCGTTTCCCTGATTAGTATTAGCACTCTTTTGTTCACGTTGCTTATTATTGTATTCACGCTTTCGGCACTGTTGAATATCATGACCCAAATTTTTACAATAACGACAGACCTTTGGTTCAGGGGCATTGGGATTCTTATTGACATTATTAACTTGCTCTCGCTTGGGAGGAAATTTAGGTAATACTGCAGGACTATTTAACTTGAACGATAATTTACGGCATTCGTTGGCTTCATGACTGAAGTTTTTACAAAATTGGCATTGTTTCCTTGGGGTAGTGGGAGTAACTTTTCGCTCAGTTTCTAAAAGTTTTTCCTCCTCTGCAGCGTAGTCTATGGCTCCTCGTAAAGTTTCGTGTTTAGTTGCTTTCAGAATAAGTTTGAGAGGGTGTCGAAGACCGCGTTTAAAATTATTTATTGCCATTTGCCGATTTAGCTTCCTTATGGCGGTGCTACCTTCGGCGGTTTCGTCTTTTGTTGTTGAAATGTCAAGCTCCTCTAGTAGTTTCTCGATGCGTGATGCGTATTCGAGGACACTTTCGCGGGGACCTTGTTGTAGATTGAACATTTCGGTCTGTATTATTTGGGGTGAGCGATCTTTTGAAAATTCATTCTTTAGGGCTCGTTCTATTTCGGGCCAGGTGTTATATGTGTTATGACGCAAAATAACCTCATATGCTCTATCTGTTAGTTTGGATTTTATCAGATCCAGGAATTCTTCCTTGTGCTCATTGCTAGTTGCACGCGTGTATTGAATTTTGGATACCTGAAGAAATCGGTGCAGACTTTTTGGGTCGCCATTGTATTCAGGGATTAGTTTAATGGCGTTAGACAAGTTGAAGGAAGACATTTCCGGATCGTCTTTGATTTTGAATTTATTTGAATCTGACGAGGATTCTTCGTCTAGAATATTACTTTCCTCTGGGACAGTAGGGAGAGTAGGGGTGGTTTTGACTTTTGTTTGTTTGCTAACAGGAGAGGTTGGGACCTTTGTCTGTTTGCCGCTTCTTAACGTTATGGCAATAGCCAGTTCTTTTGACATAGGGGGGCGCAACTAAGGCGAAAAGGAAAAAAATTTCGACAGTAATGATATATTTTTTTTTCCACTATAGTAATCAGTCAGATCACAAAATCGTTGTAATATTCACTCAGTATTTAAAAATTTAAAATAAGTATATTTATATTCGAAACTCAATTAAAATCATAGTATAGTATCATTTAGAACTAGATTCCTTTGTTTTTTTTTGTAATCCTTCTTTTATATTTATATATATAAGTAGAAATGTAAGTGACTCCTAATAAAACACATACGAGTGAATATTGTAGTTGTGCAAAATATCTAAGCTTTTTACTAAAACTTTTGTTCTAAATGCGATATCTGAGTGACACTTTTTAAAATATAATAATAATATAAAAATTTTTTGCTTACAAGTAAAATAATCCTGACATACTGAACGGGCTGAAATTCATGTAGAGGTGTAGAGAGTGTGGGCACGCTCCTCCCACTATGTGTAGGCCGGGAATTGATCCTCCGACTTTCGATCCTGTTGCGGCTGCAGGTGCAGTGTTTTGGAGAAAAAACACCGGTTAGGAATTCGGCTTAGGCTGTAAGATGTGGGCACGCTCCTCCCACTATGTGTAGGCCGGGAATTGATCCTCCGACTTTCGAGCTGTAAGATGTGGGCACGCTCCTCCCACTATGTGTAGGCCGGGAATTGATCCTCCGACTTTCGAGCTGTAAGATGTGGGCACGCTCCTCCCACTATGTGTAGGCCGGGAATTGATCCTCCGACTTTCGATCCTGGCAGGTGCAGTGTTTTGGACACGAAAAATTGTCGTACAGAGATTAGTGCGCCGTGCCGTTCCCAGTGACCCTTTTAACGCACAGGATTAATGGCACAATAGAAAAATAGAAAACACTCTTTTAAATTCACTTTTAATTTTTAAAACACTGGATCCACCGTCGCGGGATCCCACGCTGCCACCAATTTGTTACCGGGCCTGGGTTACCGGGCCAGGGAGAGAGAAAACGGTCAAATACTATTAATAGAAAAAAACACTATTGACTGTATGACTATTTATTTATTAATTATTTTACGTGTATACTTGTTGAAGACCGAATTAACTCTGAGGAAAAAGGAGCTGTTGGTTTCTTTCGCAAACTCAATTATCGCGTCGAAAATGCGGTGAAGTCAGCGCATTTTCAACGGGTAAATTTGATAAGGCAGAGGAAATTGAAACTTGAGAAAGAATTTTATGCAGCTTATGGTTCGTTGGAATGTGTTTATTCTGCATTTCAACGGATCATAAGCTGGTATATTAAATTTATTGCCGATAAGGCAATGCAAGAAAACATGCGCAGTTGAATTTATGTTTGCGTAAGAATTTCACAACACGAGCTATGTGTGGCTATAGTCGCTAGCACTTTCTCGTTAATCAGTGCAATACTTAGGGTGAGTAGTCTCGAATCACATGTGATGCAAGTTACCTTCATTCATCAGAGAAATATCGAGGGCACTTTTGAGCTGGATGTTGGAAACGTTACTCCTCACCCAATACAGTCGCGCACAATACCGTCTAGAGGTTCATTTATAAATAGAACAATTCGACTGTTGAATAGTTGTTGCAGTCGCTACTTGTATATACGTTTTTCGTTATAGTAAGTTTTATTCAAGTATTTATTCAGGTTCTGTACTAATAATTTTGAGTACAGTGTTTGGATTCTCACTACTACTAAGAAATACACTAGGAATTTAGATTGACATATCACTATTAGTCCAGTGCAATTAATCGAAAAAAGGGCATGAAATTGAATTTCATGATGTACGATTTTTTTTTTTTGGAATTTGTTTGGGCACATCTGACAATATTAAAACCAAGTTTGTGGGGTCGCAGTGTGTTGGGAAAAGCCGCCATCTTGAAAAGAAGGTAGAGGTCGTTTATACTAAATAACTAGTTTCCATGCAATGATAGCTGAAAATGATCACGGGCGAGGTGTTGAAGAATAAAATTATCTACAAAATGAGGTCTGTAAGTTTATTTGGTTCAAAGTTATGGCCGCTCAAAGTTCAACCTTGATCATGTGGTTGGGGTTGAATGCAGTTTTTTGCGATTCACTCGTAAGATATTAATTTGTGTGGGTTAATGCCGGATTATCAAACTTAAAGTGCTAGTAATTACCTTTAGAATAAGCCCTTAGTCGTCGTTCTCGCTTGTATAGTTTGCGAGTAATCCAACGCCAAAGTTCGTACTGCACGTGCCTGAAATAACTGATAACGCCATTTTTTTTTTGAATATTTCGTTAACGGTTGCTCATATGATAATGTAGTAAACAGCAGAAATACGGGCATTAAAATATCTTTCAAATGGGCAATTGGCCGAAGCTCTATGTCGTTTCATGTCCGCGACATAGCGGGTGAAAAGTCAACCGCGAAGGTTGTGACACTTCTCGACGAATAGCTAGCTTCCAGCCAGTTTCGCGTGTCGGATGAATTAGAATTTTATGTAACGCCTCTATATTTTGGGTTATTTAACAACTTTGGAAAATTATAATAATGGGAAATAGTAGCTAAGAAGCATCATTTGTTCCTCCTCCTCTGGGCTGAACATGTGCGCTATGAATGCTAGGAGTCTGGAAAATAAAATGGATGAGTTAAGGTATATGTTTGAACATACTAAAATGAATGTTCGTCTTGTAAGTGAAACTTGGTTGAAATCAGAAATTCCATCATCTTCTGTAGCACTTTCTTATTTCTTGTTACATCGCAACGATCGTATTAGTCGTATACACGTAAAATAATTAATAAATAAATAGTCATACAGTCAATAGTGTTTTTTTCTATTAATAGTATTTGACCGTTTTCTCTCACCACTGGTGGTGGTGCTCGCCTTAACAATGTTGTAGCCTCGTTTCTACCTGTGTACCTCGGAGTTCCGCAAGGCTCTATACTTGGTCCTGTTCTCTTTTCGCTATATGTTATTGATCTTCCCGCTGTTATCCATAATTGTTTCTTCTATCTTTATGCTGACGATCTCCAGCTGTATACTTCCTTCATGTAATGCAATGCTCAAAACGCCCTCTAGAGGCTGAACTATGGGGTATTCGAAAAAACAGTGAAGGCACAGAAGGTAGGAATTTTTTGCTCTACAACTTGGCCCTATTAATATTATCACGAAAAATCATAGTTTCTCCTCAAAATAGAGAAAAAAGCGAAAAAACTCTAAAATTCCCATATTTCTCAAAAACCACCCTTTTTTGAACTGCTGGTTGTGAAAATCTTGTTTAGACAACGCAAATCCTTCACTTTGCCCCGGTTTCTTACCTGAGGGAAAAATTTCTTAATAACCGCGATTTTCTGACTAATTTGAGCGGACTATTAAGGACTATTAATATAGTCCAGTCAAATTAGGGTTTCATCTCGGAATTCGAGGTAATAAACTGAACCCTTGGTTTGGCATTCTATATGATGCGTCAAAAGTCTCATATAATCTCGTGTCGGCGTCTTGAGATATTAGAGGACAAAGGTCACAAAATTCAGTTTTCCGTGAATATCTCGTAAGTTATCGGGTTGAGGTAAATTTTGGTTGAGTAAAGTTTGTTGGTTAGATAAATCTGCATAAAAATGTCCCGTGCAGAATTTACGTAGAATCAATAGCTTTAGAGATAAGGGGCTGAGAAAACTCGGTCATCGTGCTGTATTCGTTTCCCCACCACCTTATAGCCGGGAATACACATGCCAGTAAAACGGGTAAGTAGCTTGCATGCGCGAAAATAAAATATGCCAGTAGATGATACAACGGTGATGAATTTGCACTTGCTAGTTACCTACAGGCATATTACCTTGCCTGTATCTAGCAAGTGCAAATTTATCACCGTTGTATCATCTACTGGCATATTTTATTTTCGCGCATGCAAGCTACTTACCCGTTTTACTGGCATGTGTATTCCCGGCTTATAAGTAGAATTCAAGTAGCGTTTTTACATGGTATCCGAAGTAGGCTTAGTCCATAGGTTACAAGGTATGAAATAATTTTGTTGAACATCTCTCTATCTCTTCTACTTTTACTTCTTCTCTATTGGCATCTTCATCAACACTCATCTCAGAGGAAAATAATGAAATGTGGTCGGCGTCATCATTGTCCAGCTTAGGTGCAATAGTAGTATCCTCGAACATCGAATTGAGACACGGCGGGCTCCGACAAGAGCCATACGCAAGGGAACATTGTTATCCTACTATTCTGCATGATACACATAAACCTCTAAAAAAATGCAACTGGAAATTTGTCAGCGGAATTGTTTTTATTTTAGGGTCACAAATACACTATATTTAATAAACTTATTCTTATTTGTTTGATAATTTTTACTTTTTTCATGTAATTGAAAAGTAACGAGATGGCATTACAAGTGAATGTAGAAAAGTAAGTTTGCAATGTTCGATTGCGTACGGCTCTTGTCAGGACTCGCCGTGTCTCAATTCGATGTCCGAGTATAAAACCATTGTACCTGAGGTGAACGATGATAATGCCGACAATATTTCATTATTTTCTTCTGAGATGATTGTAGATGAAGATGACAGTATGGAAGAAGTGGAAATAGAAGATATAGAGGGATAATCGACAAAATTTTACCACAGCTTGGAACTCAAAGATCAGACCTACGGGGGACACCATGTAAAAAACGCCCCTTACACTCTACCTCAACGGTGGTGCGGAAACGAATGCAGCACGATGACAAAACTTCTCAGCCCTATACCTCGAAAACTATTGGTTCTACTAAAACTCTGTATTGGGCACTTTTAGGCATATTTATCTAAAGAACAAAGTTTACTCAATCAAAATTTACGTAACCTCGGTAATTTACGAGATATTTGTGATAAACTGATTTTTGTGACCTTTGACCTCTAATATCCCAAGACGCTGACACGAGATTATATGAGAATTTTGACACATCATATAGAATGCCAAAACAAAGGTTCATAACAAATTTTCAGCTTATTACCTCAAATTCCGAGTTGACCCCTTTGTGTGTGTGTGTGTGTGTGTATGTGCGTACGGATGTGGTCATTTTTTCCTGCACGATATCGCGCGGACCAAAATTGATATCGACTTCGTTGAGTTGTCGTTCGAAGCGTATTAACCGAAATATGATCTGAACAGATTTTCATGAAATTCGGTCCAGCCGTTTTTTTGTTTAAGCGACGTAAGTGATTTTTGTACCTGCACGATATCGCCCGAACCACGAAAGATATTGACTTACTTGAGGTGCCGTTCGAAGCATATTAGCGACAATATAATCTGAAAAGATTTTTATAATATTCGGTCGAGCGGTTTTTTGGTTTAAATGACTTAAGTGATTTTTGTACCTGCACGATATCGCGCGAACTATAAAAGATATCGACTTAGTTGACGTGCCGTTCGAAGAGTATTAACCAAAATATGATCTGAAAAGATTTTCATAAAATTCGGTCGAGCGGTTTTTTGGTTTAAATGACTTAAGTGATTTTTGTACCTGCACGATATCGCGCGAACTATAAAAGATATCGACTAAGTTGACGTGCCGTTCGAAGAGTATTAACCAAAATATGATCTGAAAAGATTTTCATAAAATTCGGTCGAGCCGGTTTTTTTGTTTAAGCGGCGTAAGCGATTTTTGTACCTGCACGATATCGCGCGAACTATAAAAGATATCGACTTAGTTGACGTGTCGTTCGAAGAGTATTAACCAAAATATGATCTGAAAAGATTTTCATAAAATTCGGTCGAGCCGGTTTTTTTGTTTAAGCGGCGTAAGCGATTCTTGTACCTGCACGATATCGCGCGAACTATAAAAGATATCGACTTAGTTGACGTGCCGTTCGAAGAGTATTAACCAAAATATGATCTGAAAAGATTTTCATAAAATTCGGTCGAGCGGTTTTTTGGTTTAAATGACTTAAGTGATTTTTGTACCTGCACGATATCGCGCGAACTATAAAAGATATCGACTTAGTTGACGTGCCGTTCGAAGAGTATTAACCAAAATATAATCTGAAAAGATTTTCATAAAATTCGGTCGAGCCGGTTTTTTTGTTTAAGCGGCGTAAGCGATTTTTGTAACTGCACGATATCGCGCGAACTATAAAAGATATCGACTTAGTTGACGTGCCGTTCGAAGAGTATTAACCAAAATATGATCTGAAAAGATTTTCATAAAATTCGGTCGAGCCGGTTTTTTTGTTTAAGCGGCGTAAGCGATTTTTGTAACTGCACGATATCGCGCGAACTATAAAAGATATCGACTTAGTTGACGTGCCGTTCGAAGAGTATTAACCAAAATATAATCTGAAAAGATTTTCATAAAATTCGGTCGAGCCGGTTTTTTTGTTTAAGCGGCGTAAGCAATTTTTGTACCTGCACGATATCGCGCGAACTATAAAAGATATCGACTTAGTTGACGTGCCGTTCGAAGAGTATTAACCAAAATATGATCTGAAAAGATTTTCATAAAATTCGGTCGAGCGGTTTTTTGGTTTAAATGACTTAAGTGATTTTTGTACCTGCACGATATCGCGCGAACTATAAAAGATATCGACTTAGTTGACGTGCCGTTCGAAGAGTATTAACCAAAATATAATCTGAAAAGATTTTCATAAAATTCGGTCGAGCCGGTTTTTTTGTTTAAGCGGCGTAAGCGATTTTTGTACCTGCACGATATCGCGCGAACTATAAAAGATATCGACTTAGTTGACGTGCCGTTCGAAGAGTATTAACCAAAATATGATCTGAAAAGATTTTCATAAAATTCGGTCGAGCCGGTTTTTTTGTTTAAGCGGCGTAAGCGATTTTTGTAACTGCACGATATCGCGCGAAATATAAAAGATATCGACTTAGTTGACGTGCCGTTCGAAGAGTATTAACCAAAATATAATCTGAAAAGATTTTCATAAAATTCGGTCGATCCGGTTTTTTTGTTTAAGCGGCGTAAGCGATTTTTGTAACTGCACGATATCGCGCGAACTATAAAAGATATCGACTTAGTTGACGGCGAAGAGTATTAACCAAAATATAATCTGAAAAGATTTTCATAAAATTCGGTCGAGCCGGTTTTTTTGTTTAAGCGGCGTAAGCGATTTTTGTACCTGCACGATATCGCGCGAACTATAAAAGATATCGACTTAGTTGACGTGCCGTTCGAAGAGTATTAACCAAAATATGATCTGAAAAGATTTTCATAAAATTCGGTCGAGCGGTTTTTTGGTTTAAATGACTTAAGTGATTTTTGTACCTGCACGATATCGCGCGAACTATAAAAGATATCGACTTAGTTGACGTGCCGTTCGAAGAGTATTAACCAAAATATAATCTGAAAAGATTTTCATAAAATTCGGTCGAGCCGGTTTTTTTGTTTAAGCGGCGTAAGCGATTTTTGTACCTGCACGATATCGCGCGAACTATAAAAGATATCGACTTAGTTGACGTGCCGTTCGAAGAGTATTAACCAAAATATGATCTGAAAAGATTTTCATAAAATTCGGTCGAGCGGTTTTTTGGTTTAAATGACTTAAGTGATTTTTGTACCTGCACGATATCGCGCGAACTATAAAAGATATCGACTTAGTTGACGTGCCGTTCGAAGAGTATTAACCAAAATATAATCTGAAAAGATTTTCATAAAATTCGGTCGAGCCGGTTTTTTTGTTTAAGCGGCGTAAGCGATTTTTGTACCTGCACGATATCGCGCGAACTATAAAAGATATCGACTTAGTTGACGTGCCGTTCGAAGAGTATTAACCAAAATATGATCTGAAAAGATTTTCATAAAATTCGGTCGAGCCGTTTTTTTTGTTTAAGCGGCGTAAGTGATTTTTGAACCTGCACGATATCGCCCGAACATATTGACTTATTTGAGGTGCCGTTCGAAGCGTATTAGCGACAATATAATCTGAAAAGATTTTTATAATATTCGGTCCAGCGGTTTTTGGTTTAAATGACTTATGTAAGTGATTTTTGTACCTGCACGATACCGCGCGAACTAAAAACTATATCGACTTCATTGAGGTGCCGAAAAACATTAATACATCAATTTTATATACATTTTCGACATCCTAATTTTGTAAGTGCGCACATTTAGTTTGACATTTTAGCGAAAATATTGATAAACAATTGTGAAAAATTCTCGGTATTATACATATATATTCTATATTGCCTATTGTTCATTTATTATTAAAATATCCAATCATAATATTCAACATCCATCATACTGGGAAGTTGATCGTGTGGACCGAAAGGGTCGAACCCACATCCCAACTAGTTTGCCTTATTTAACTAGACTAATATATTATTATTATTAACTTCCCAGTATAGGAAGTTATTGTAATCGGTCCGAAAATCGTAATAGAAATTTTCGACGTATTTTCATCTTTCAAGGTCCCAGGAGCATTTTAAGCAAAAATTGGGAGGAAGTATGTGTGCGTGTGTGTGTGCGTACGTAAGTGGTCCTTTTTTCCTGCACGATATCGCGCGAACTATAAAAGATATCGACTTAGTTGACGTGCCGTGCCGTTCGAAGAGTATTAACCAAAATATGATCTGAAAAGATTTTCATAAAATTCGGTCGAACCGTTTTTTTTTTAAGTTTAAACGACGTTTATGATTTTCGTACCTGCACGATACCGCGCAAACTAAAAACTATATCGACTTCATTGAGGTGCCGAAAAAAGAATATCAACGAAGAAATGCTCTGAAAAAAATTTCATAATATTCGGTCGGGCCTTTTTTCTTTAAATAGAAAAACTTCGGCTAATTGTCAGAAAGACCTTAAATTGACAAGTTTTGCTAATATCTAATAAACTCAATGGAATGAGACCCGTTCTAAATGAAGTGATCTTTTTTGGGTTCTGCACAGCGATAGACTTCGAACAAAACATCACTTGTCAAAATCCGCCAACCTTTCAAAATCGTGCAAAAATTTCGTTACCCTTTACAAACAGCGCGAATTTTTCAAACCTTGGATTGGCACTTTTTGACGGGGAATTGTTTGAAATTTGGGAATTGATACAGTTTCAGAAAATTGCGGTTCATCCCGGGATTTCAAGTAGTTACCGCAAAATTGGTTCTTTTTGGTCAAGTCTGACAAGAACTTAACAGTTACATATTTGCTAATATCTCCGGAAAGCTTTGGAATTTCCAAATGAAGTCATTCGCTTCTCAGTTTGTCAATGACGCTTCAGCCCGCTCAATACGAATTTGAGCACCCGCTTTAGTGCAGCGAACGAAATACGGAGGAAATGTTTGTTTGCTAACGTTCAGGAAAAACAAATTTTCTAAAAAAATCTTGTGGATTTACTACTATTATAGTTATTTGAACTAGGTTCTCTCGGGATTGCTTTGTCATCAGTTCTGATACTAGCCAATTTTCCACTAGTGCTAAACGTATAACTATTCTGTAAGAAGTCAGTTTATTCCATCTTCGTTCATCATACTAGGAAGTTAATCGTGTGGACCGAAGCGGTCAAACCCACATCCCAACTAGTTATTATTATTATGATATTATATCGAAGATATCGGAAACATTACCATACCCAGATCAGCAGCAGCCAACTTTCCGCTTGACTTCGTCGCCTGCTTTATCGATGACATCGTTGATCGGCTCCTATAGTTGAGCTTATTGCTCAGGTGCAAGGTGGCGATTGACTATATTCGTGGAGCTGAAGCTAAAGGTGGAGCGAGTGGGCCCTTTGATTATCTTGGACCGCCTCTGTTCCGATGGTCCGGGGTTTCTCCCTCGCGAACTCTTTTCAGCTCAGTTTTTCCGGTGCCTTTTCCCTGGATAGGAATGGCTGTAGCTCTTAGTCTATTGTAGCTCTTAGTCTAGTGTAGCTCTTAGTCTAGTGTAGCGCTGCAGAGAGTGTAGTTCTGCGTGTAGACTCCTCTTAAGGGACGACTGACAAAACAGCTCGTTAATCAATTGCTATCCCTTGTGCCCCACCTGATCAGACTGTCAGCCTGCATCAAGCTCATTGTTTTTGATATAACTTGTTTCCATAGTCCCGTACCTGAAGACAAATTCAAACTGGAGTCTGAGTATCCAGAGTTCGGATATATGTGACCAAGCACCCCCTTAGCCATGCATCTTTCGGCACATCACCTTTGCTTTTTTCTCAGCCCAACTACCATTAATCATCACTCCTGGTAGAGACCTGACCTTACCAGGAGCATGTTAAGGGTCAATATAGTCGCACTTCCAACATTTTACCACACGAAGCACGAAGCACAAATGAACGTGTTAATCCTCAAAGTACCTGTTGGCTAACTTAATAGTCGATTGTAAATATTTGGTTGTATGAAAAGGACATATCCGAATAAACCCTGTTATCGTATATTTGAAAAGGATCGAATTCATCAATTACGTTACATTTAGAGACAATGCACAATGTAATTCCAGTAATATTGATTCAATTTTGAGTAACTTCAGTAGTTTAGCATAAAAAGAACCTCTGAAACGCAAGGATCAATTCCATTTATTTAAAAATGCAACACTAATTTTTTTCCTCCTTCAGAAGAATTCCTTCAAGGACATACAATGCACTCTGCACATTTACGCTGCTCGAATGATAAGATATCTATTTCAGAGCAGTTTTCCTTTTTGATGATATCAAAGGGTAAATGTGAGAAAAAGCATCATTCGCCGATGCTGCAAAGTGCTCTCGACAGATGTGGTGATGCATTTCTTTCCCATTCACCGCAAGTGCTTATATTGATCTCGAGGCATGACGGGAATACTGAAAGATGCTGTATTTCAGTCGATGATGGGTGGAAAGCGGGACATTTGTGTAGCATTTATCTTGTTTCAAGAGAATGGCGAAAAAATAACGTCATTATTACATACCCAACGATGAATGCACACGCTATGCGATCAAAGGACATGTTCTGTGCGAAAAAGGATGTGAAATTAAAGAGTTGAAGGAAAAAAGAAAAATTACAAAACACCACGCTGGGAAATTTAATTAAAATTGCAGAAACCATAGCGTAATTCCACAAGGAGCTAGTAATGGTATCGTTACAGCACCATTAAAATCTGTTAATATTTTCATACCTTCACCTGCAAGAGAAGGAGTGTATTCCCTTTCAAAACTCTCTGGAACCAGATACTTACTTAGCTACGGGCAAAAACTCTGGCAACAAGGATTCCCGAATATTTGAAGAACTTTTTTTTTTACTCAAAAAAAAAAAAAAAAGAGCCAAGATTCCCCAGATACCAGCATTAACCACAGCGTATTTACCTGCGAGTTTAAGTTCATCACATCTCACCATTTCGCTGGTTTTTATAGCAGAAAAGGTGTGGCAGCGTCAAAGGGAATGATCCCCTTTACTTTCAGGTAAGGGAAACCTTGGTCAACAGTCGTCGGTTGCTCTAACAGACCAAGTCATAATTTTTTCTTCTTGTTGTTACTTTTCCGTAAGTCTGATTAAAAAAGTTTCTTTTTCTTAAAGGCAGGGAGATAAATTTTCGTTATCTGTCTTATCCATTTCAAGGAATTCTTTCACTTCAGTTCTAGATGTAAAATAATAACGAAATTAAGGGTATTCGCGATGGGGTGAAGATAGCAATAAATTTTGCGGCTCTAGTTTTATAATTTACCTGGTGAGGAAGTTCTATTGAGAAATTAATTTTTAACAGTTCGTGACAGTTGACAATTTAATTTAGAGGCAATTTTCATGTAAGATATAGGATTTATCTATAATACTAAATTCTGTAGCACTGGAATGAGCAAAACCCAGATAAAAATAATTTAGTAAGTACACGCGCCCGTCACAGGCACGAAAATCTAAAAATTCCCACTACAGGCATGAGCATTTATAAGTGCATCCGCATCGGCATAGACCATTCCAAACACGAGTGTTGTATTATTAGGCAGTCCCCTAGCTAAGCAGTAACCACGTCCAATGCTGCTTGACTTACGCACTTGAACGAGAACCGTTCTACTGAGTTTGCTACTGGCACGCTTTATGGTCACCAAGGTAATTTCCCGTTTTCCTCGTTCTGCACAATTTTTTAAAGCCCAAATTTTGCGCCCCTTAATTTAGAAAAGGTGCATGCATGTGGCGAGAGCGTGAGTGCCTGTGGCGGGAGTGTGCATGCCTGTGGCGGAAGAGTGCATACCTCTAGCGCATGTCCTCGAATCCTGCTCGTATAAGGGCGACAAAGATAATTATTATTCACCCACGAGCCCACTAATATTTTTAATTCAGATTATTAAAAACAAAATAGCCTACGCCTTTTCTTAATTCTACATATACCGGTGAGAAACTGTGGTAAGAAAAGCGCAAAAATTATAACTGGTTGCGGCAGCATTGCACATTATAAAATGTAGGGGTGCACCAACGGCAACCACAGGGCAGAAAGTGTGACTGGCTTTGTGGTCTGCATCAGACTCCCTATTGCAAAAATTAGGAACTAAACCGATCATAGTCGAATTTACCTTCTTAGGTTTAGTTCAAAAATTCCCAGATATGGAAGACGGGATTAAAGGCACGATAGTTCTGTATAATTTGGACCTGTCAAGATATGTTCGATACTCTTTCCCGACTGGTACAGGAACTTCACAATTGACAGCCTACTAAGACAGAAGAGTATACTGGTCTTGAGAGCACTGCACCGACAATTCCAGACCGACAGTCGGTGATCCGAAATCTCCAACAATTTTTCAAGGAGAACTACTGGAAGGCCATAAATCTGTTTTGGAAAAAGAACATCCGGTCCATAAAACCCAGTGGTCCAAGTCCGCAGATAAAAAAATCTTTAGGAGGAGGACACAAAATCGACTGGAGAAGTTGCGATTACCTAGGAATCTTGGCAACGAGGAATTGCTACGAAAAGCAGGCGATTGTTTTTGTGTGGAAGATGACCAGGACTGAGAAGATTTAGAAGGGCTTTCTGCCAGAGAGTCTAGAGTGAACGCTAGTGTTCGATGGAACTTTGCCCTGGAGAACCAGAGCCCAGAAATCTGAGAATCGACATTTAGTCGAGTTCGGTGAAGATTGCCCAGTAGACAATATCTCAGAGGCTTCCGAACACTGAATCTTCGTAAGGAAGGACAAACTCTTGCGAATCTACCAAACATTGAATAATAAAAATTCGGCGGGGATCGAAGGCATCCCTAATGTGGTTCTGAAGCACCTACCCCTTTGTGCGGTCGACATTTATACCACGCTGTTCAACAATACCTTGAACAATGCCTATTTCGCAGAACACTGTAAAATAGCTGTGATATATCCGATCCCAAAAAATAAAGATAGATGAAACCCTGCTAATCTCCAGTAAAGTATTTGAGGTTGTAATTAATCGTTCGCTGGCATGCTGGGTTGAGGAAAATAAAATAATTCCGGACAACCAGTTCGGACTCTTAGCGGAACATGGCACTATCCATGCTTGCGCAAAATTGGTGCCCCACATACACTGAAACTTAAGAAACAGTGAAGGGGAGCATGCCTTGTCGACTTGGAGAAAGCTTTCGACTCCGTGTGGGTCGAGGGGCTACTACTAAAGCTGACAAGGTATGGAATGAGCAATCGTCAGCTTCGCGTAATCTGTGACATGATAACGGAGATGAAGTTCCTGGTCAAAAGTGGAAATTTTATCTCACAGGTCTTTGAAATGGGTGCTGAACAAGGTGCTGTGAACTCACCGCTGCTCTTCAGCATTTATATAAGCTGTCTAGTTGAATCCCTTCCTAGCGCACTTTCCTTCGCGCACGGTCTCGTCATATACAGACCAGGACCGAAGATTGACGTGGTCCAGACGCTACTACAATAAGACTTCGAGGAAATCGAGGGTTACGCTGATGAAATGCGAACGATCCTCTTAAGGACTCCTTTTAATAAAGCTTCACGCGATGTACTGGAAAGAGTTTTATATACGGACGCTGGTAAAGAAAACCGAGGTTAAGTATCTAGGAACTTGTATCAACTCCAGAGTTAAGGTGAATTGATACAAGCCCTTAGTCAGAACGGTACTCACGGCGGCGAGGTATGGTGGAATATATTACTATCCTATATGGAGAAGTTAAAACTGAAAGTGTATGGGGCGCTTTATATTTTTGTAATTTTTGTACGTCACACCGGTTCACACAAGTAAAATATAACTTCATTAACACTGCCCCGTATACTGGGTTATATTTCGGAACACAGCCCAAATGTAACAGGAATACTTGGTCTTTGTTTTCTTGGCTAATCTTTTTTATTAAAAGCACAACCCCGGGATATATGATACCTTTTAGGGTCGGTTTACAAGCAACGATTTGTTTGTGCCAACTGGCTTGCGCAAATTAATTTTCACAAGTGAATCGTTCGTGTGAAAACAATTTTTTGGCTTGAGTTAGTCAAAAAGTTGTGCAAAATATCTGTTCATAGAAAATGGGCTTGAGGTTGGTGTTTTGGCATGAGCGTCTAAACGATGTTCCAGCTTCAGCTACATCCCTCAGTATGCCCTTAGGTGAATGGTGACGTTTGACCATCATTTATTTACACCAATTAACTTGCGCCAGTCACTTTGCACAAATAAATCGTTGCGTGTGAACCGATTCATTTTCTCTCAGTTTATTTGCACCATTTGACTTGCCCCCAACCAACTTGCACGAGCAAATCGTTGCATGCAAACCGACCTTGATGTCCAATCTTCATACCTATTTCGTTTTCTAAGGGCGCTTTGCAGCATGGGGCACGTTGGAACCCGATTAAAAATAATTTCATGGTAAATTTCCTTACTAGCACGCACGCGCCCGCAGCTAGCACGCATAGCGAACAAACAGGCACGCCACAAAAGTACGTACTCTCCCGCCACAGGCACGCACGCTCCCGCCACAGGGATACACGCTCCCGCCACTGGCACGAAAATCTAAAAATTTGTTCGCTAGAGGGATGCACTCTCCCGCCACAGGTATCCACTCTCCCGCCACACGCACGAAAATCTCAAAATGTGCCTGATGACGACTTTACATACATATATAATACTCTTCTCCATCTTTTTTAAGAGGCGTAGAATTTTTATTCTAGGAAAAAAAATTTTTTTTCTTTCATTTTAAATTTGAGTTTCGTGCGTACCAGCTGCATGCTAGCTGCGGGCTAGTGTTATTTTCACTCAGGCGTGCATGCTAGCTGCGGGCGCCGTGCGGGCTAGTGCATGCCAGCTGCGTGCTAGCTGCGGGCGAATTTCATTTTTACTCGTGATTTGTAATATTCGTGCGTACCAGCTGCATGCTAGCTGCGGGCTAGTCTTCAGGCGTGCATGCTAGCTGCGGGCGCCGTGCGGGCTAGTGCATGCCAGCTGCGTGCTAGCTGCGGGCGAATTTCATTTTTAATCGGGAAAGCACCTTAATTGTGTCTCGCACGTTCTCCTCAATCTCTGTTTTGGTTGCAGCTACTCATGGTACAATAATTACAAGGTAAGCTCATAAGGGCCCCGTGACGTCACTCAGATCTTAGTTCTCAAAGGAAAAAGCTCTCTCGTGACGTCACTCAGATCTTTTCTCATATAAAAATGGTAGAAGCTTTTCAAAATGGAAACAGAGCTTTTCCTTGCGAGCCTACCTTGTATTATTGTACCATGCAGCTACTTACCAAGCTCTACACTTGACGTTCAAGCTTGAGCTCTTTGGATTTTGATTTACTTATGGGCTCACCAGTGCTGCCAGTTCATCGGCTGTAATGATTGCAGTGTATGTCTAGTAGGCCATTTTAGGTCTACTTGTTCTTCTTAGCTTCTTTAGGGCAAATAATGCTTTGGAGGTCTTTCTTGGAAAAACTTTCAGTACGTAGCCAGTTATTTTTTTTTTTTTTTTTTTTTTTTATGTGAAAGACTAGAGTCTCAGGAAAAGCCCTTTATACTGTTGACAATCTATTTTCTTCGTATAGAGTGCAATGTCGAACAGCAGCTCTAGTCGGGGAGGAAGGAACCGCCACAACCTTCCCGCGATATTTTCAGTCCACCTACTCCCAACCATTACTATCGCGACTCTGACATCGGGGCATCGAGAAACAACTCCCTGGAGTGTTATGCCTCCTGAAACGAGTTGAATCTCTTCAACCAACCGATGACATGCGCTTCTGGGGGAGCGGGGAAGGGCTAAGGAAGGCTATGACAGAAGGAATCAGGAACGCAAAGAGGGAAGAAGAAAGAAGGAAAGTTATGTAGGCGGGAAATTGGGAAAGGCTAGGACCGTGGCACCGCCGGGAATCGAACCCGGGACCTCTGGGGATAGTAGTCAGGCGCCTTACCCTTAGACTACCGAGGCCCTTCTGAAAAGACAATCGTTTTCAGATTCAGTATGGGAGTTTGACAGTTTACTTTTTTGAAAAGGGCACGATGGCTAGTTTCTTGGGACTAATGCTTAGTTCCTTCTCTTGGCACTGAGCATACGTTTCAGAGACGTTTCTCTCCGGAAAATTGCGTGTCTAGCAGGAGTTGGACATTGTTATTCTCCTTGTCATCCTCTTTACCCAAAAATGACTTGTGATTTCTCCTGCCACTGGCTGAAAGTATAATAGGCGACCAGCCACACGGCCGAAGTCAGTGTTTTGTCACTGTCAATAAGCATGTTGGCGTTGACATTTCCTTACCTTTTCTCTCTACTACCCTTCCGACTAGAGCTGGCCGCCCAACATTGCACCCGTTGATAAACCGGCCAACAGAACAAAAGTGATTTTGCCTCTCGTTAATCTTTCGCATAAATATTTTTTTGACATTTTAAGGTTTTGGGTTATCTTTAAAAAATAGGTAACTTTAAATAAATGCTTAAGTTGATTTACGTTTTGTTACGAGTATTACATACATACGTATATGTAGAATAAAATTTCCAAACGTAATATTTCTCTACACACACGTAAAACCGATATGAATAGAGCTCGAGAAAAAAATAAATCATGTTTTCGTTCGTTTTTTTTTTCTTTCATAGAAACCCTCTCACATACATTTCCGCCCTCGACTTCCGCTATACTTGTTAAACGTATTTGAGTTAACAAAAATCGAATCGAATTACTGAAAATGACAGAAACCTTTAATTTCCCTTCAGCCCCGCACAAATGTGTATTGGAATCGCTAATGTTTACCCCCAGCTGGTGGTCGGTCTGCGTCGGTATTATGTTTTTTTTGTCATCCCTCCCAGATTGTCATTGGAACTGACATTTCAAAAGTACGCAGGAATGATATCTCTCAAACAAAATCAAAAATTGAAAGCCCAAATTGATGAAATGAATAAGAGAAAAAAATTTGGTAAAAAAGGGCTCTGATAAAAATCCTTTCCCATGTTCGCCCCGTCATTCAGAGAGAATAGGGTGACACCAAAAATAGAAGTTATATGATGGGAGAGATTTTTTTCGGTGGGGTTGTTTGACAAAAAAAGGGAATCTTGTTTTCTTTTAATAAAGTCTTGAACTATGTAATGAAGTATTTGGGATTTGCTTAATTTTTATTATGAAGAGGGTCTTGGGAGTGGAGGGGGGGAGTACTTCAAGTGGGGAGAGTACTTCAATCGATATTGTCCAAGTGGGTCAAAACGACAAGTACGATGGGAGATGTTAAATGAAATTCTTCAACCTGTTGCTCAACATCTGCTGCAGTTAACGTGTACAATCTGTATGCGGACTCGGCTGGTAATTGCTTCAGTATAGGGTAAAGAGCGAAAAGTATGTGGTTTATCATAATATGAACATTCCGTATAAGATACCACAATCCTAGGCTTGCTCTAGGTTATCGGCTTTGTAGCTGCAAATTCGAGAATTCGATAATGGAAAGTTAAATTGTCACATTGTTGGTGTGCAAACGAAATTTTACAACCCTTTCCAAAAATCCTTGTAGAAGCAAAACAAGTTCAACATCAAAGTTGGTCTGTAGGGATGGGTATATGGGCAGTAGGTTTCCATTGCAACACAGAAAGGCTTTGGAATTGCGAATCCAACTTGAATCAACAGAACTGTCTTATAAAGCGAAACAGCACCTATAGAAATGCGGTTGGGCTGGCCCTGAGTGTGAGAAGGAAGTCCTGGAAACGAAAAGCCAGGTGCCTTGAATGACGCGTTCTATGCCACGTTTCAAACCACAATCCCAAAGCCTCCTGGTCCCGTGGAGTTTAGGAAACTTATCAGTGATCAGTGACCCAGTCTGAAGATCTCTATTAAGTTTTAAAGACCATGACTAGTGTACGGTGATTGGCCAAAAACCGGACATTTACACGAAAGCTTATACGGTGGCCCCGCCTGCAATAACACCAAACATTGGTCCCACAATCAAGTTAGTTAGGACAGCGAAGAGAACGGACGTGTGCTGTCCCGGTCCCTAAAAACGCGCCGACACAAACAAAAAAAAAAACTGTTACACAAAAAGAGTGTGAGAAATCAAATAAAAAAGTGCACAAAAAAACAAATAAAAAAAACAGTGACAAAACAAAAAAATAACGAGCGCGGTCTAACGCGAAGGCCCATCACCCTTCAATAGACTCAACGACCGACCGGACCGACGAACGTCACAAGTAAGTACCCTTGCTCCCTACCCTCTCTCGCATCTTGGTCCTGCAGGTGCCGCGGCTAAAATCTGTCGGTCGATGAAATTTGCCCCGTCTCAAAAGGCATATCACTTTGACGAGGACAAATTTTATTGACTCTGATGGTTGCGGCAAATGTAATGCCGGGAAATATCCCCGAGAACTTGGCGATTGAGCCTGCGCAACCGAAGTCCCGTTACAAGTCAAGTTTTGGTATTGACTTTTGTAACATTCGTGGACTTCATGCGAATTTCTCTTTTGTTGAGTGCCACTTATCTAATTATAAACCCCCAATCTTCGCACTTAGTGAAACCCAAATATCACCCGATAATGACTTCGGTCATTACCAGGTTTCGGGATACACTTTAGTGCACAATCTCTCTCCCCATAGGGGTATTGCCATTTATGTTAGGGACGACGTGGCTTATTATAAAATATATTCCAGCGCGACTTCAGATTTTAATTATTTTTGGATTAAAATCATTTTACAAAGCCACGTCATATTCTTCTGCTTCCTATACAGAAGTCCTAACATAAGTAACGAAGCCTCCACCTTATCTTTTGATACTATTTCCGATCAAATCTCCGGATTTTTGTCGTCTAATCCTGAGTGTGAAATCATCGTTGCGGGTGATTTCAATGTTCACAACGTTAAATGGCTGACTTACTCAAATGGCACCAGTACTTCTGGCAAGGACGTCGAGCTCTTTGCAGACATCAATAACTTGCAACAAATTGTGGATCATCCCACAAGAGTCCCTGATGTTGCTGGTCAAGGAAGATATCTCCTTGATCTTTTCCTTACTTCTCATCCAGCACGTTACTCCGTCGAAGTTGATTCACCTCTCGGCAATTCAGATCACTGCCTAATCAGTGCTAGCTTCCCATTCGAATTTCCCACCTCTCCCAAACCAGTTCGAAGAACTGTATGGCATTATGGGAAGGCCAATTGGCTGGGGCTTATTAATTTTTTCCAGTCTAGAGACTGGAACCTGTGTTTCCGGAATAGAAACGCCAACTCTGCCGCTATCCGTATCACCAGGATCATACAGGCAGGAATGCATTTGTTCATTCCCCACTCTACCAAATCTGTGAAGCCTAGGCCCAACAGATGGTTTAATCAGGAGTGTATGAATGCAATCAGAAATAAAGAAGCCGCCTTTCGAGCTTACAAGAGCTCCCCGAGTGAATCGCTCCGTTTAGAGTACATACAACAAAGAAATTCTTGTAAAACCGCCATCAAGAAAGTCAAAACCTTATTTGACAACAAATTGAGAAGTAAACTCCTAAATGCAACCTCCGGTAGCAAAAACTTCTGGTCCTTGGTAAGTTCCATCAAGAAGAATTTCACTACAACTTCAACCCCTTCCTTTATTCACAATGAGAAGGTAATAACAGACAGCAAATCCAAGGCCAATTTATTAGCATTTCTGTTTGCTTCAAATTCTTCTCTACCCCAAAATGATACGCTACCCCCGGTCCTCGAGCACAGCGCTCATTTAATGGACAGGGTTTTCTTCAGGACTCGCGAGGTGTACAGGTGCCTCAAGGAGCTCGATGTCAACAAATCCACTGGACCCGATAATATACCCCCTATCGTCTTAAAACAATGCGCCTCACCTTTGGCTAAACCTCTGCGCAAACTTTTTGCCCTATCATACTCTTCCGGAGTCTATCCAGACTCTTGGAAACTTGCCCATGTACAGCCAATACCGAAAAAAGGTGACTCCAGCGACCCCTCTAACTACCGCCCAATAGCAATTACTTCTATTCTCTCCAAAACAATGGAGACGATAATCAACAAAAAACTTATGGGATATCTAGAATCCAACCTACTCATAAACGACAGACAGTATGGCTTCCGACACAGAAGATCCACTGGCGATCTTTCAGTTTGTCTTACAGAACACCTCAGCCGTAGTCTGCATGGATCCGGTGAATCTAGTCTGGTTGCTCTAGATATCTCCAAGGCTTTTGATTGAGTTTGGCACCCAGCCCTGTTAGCTAAACTCAAAGCTATTGGAGTCGACTCACTTCTACAGAAGTGGATCAAGAATTTCCTTTTCGGCCGTTCAATCAAAGTAGTATTGGATGGCGTCAAATCCGCATCCCACCCGATCTCTACGGGGGTCCCCCAGGGGTCAATCTTATCACCGGCCCTATTTCTCATCTTTATAAATGACCTTCTTTCAATCCCCTCCAACCCACTTCTCAGCTTCGCTGACGACGGTACTCTACGGTACTCGTACAGCTTCGATACAAGACAGACTCATGCCAGATCCTGTCTTGATGATCGCGAACTAATGTCCAAGTCGATTAATAACGACATTAAACTCAGTGGGTGGGGAAAGAAGAATCGTGTTGAATTCAACCCCGACAAAACCAAGTACTGTCTTATCTCCAAAAAGAAGTTCAACACCTCTTCACCCTTGAAAGTGGATAAAGTCCAACTAATGGCCGACCCATCCTTACACATTTTAGGCGTGACATTAGCCAAAGACTTGCGATGGAATGACCACATATTCCAAATTGCCAAACAAGCATCCCAGTGCCTGAGATTTCTTAAGAGGTGCAAGTTCCTCCTCCAGCCATCGGCCCGTGCTGTTATTTATAAATCCTACATTCGGCCTCTTCTCGAATATAACTCCCTCGTTTGGGGCGGCGCCCCAATAACCACCTTAGCATGGTTAGATAAGGTGCAAAAAAGGGCACTCAAGTTAATTGATGACGACACCGCCTGCTCCACCATCGACCCCTTGAGCCACCGTAGGAATGTAGCAGCACTGACAAAATTTTATCGCTACTATCATAGCGACTGTTCCTCCGAGTTAAACGCTCTCCTGCCTCCACGGCAATCTTATACCCGCAACACCAGATTAGCCCACTCGTCTCATTCCCTTCACCTGCAACTACCCCTTTCACGCACTCAACAAGATATGAATTCGTTTGTTAATAGAACAACTCGACTGTGGAATAATCTCTCGCAGTCAGTATTTCCGAGCTCCTACAACATCCAAGAGTTCAAACGCAGGGTTCATCACCACCTTCGTCAATACCCCCCCGTACCTTGTAACCCTTAACCTATACCCCTCCCCATCCCCCCGTACTAAGCTTACTGCTAGACATTGCACCATGACGTGACAAATGACATGACGGACTAGTAGTACAAAGGGTGACTCCTCAGCTTAGCACTGCCACATAAAAAAAAAAAAAAGTATCAAACCGTAACGCTCAAACTTGTACTATTTAAGACGAAGGTGCTACTAGTTCTCACATTTTCAACAGAGACGTGGGTGCTTAGGAAAAAGCACTCTTAGCCCTTAGCCGTGTTCGAGAGGAAAATCCTTCGGAGAATTGTTACCCGGGGTCCGCACGTGCGTTTTTTATCGCATAAGTTTTGGATTTAGCCAATCAAAGAACGCGATTCCCTATTCGCGATTAAGATCAACCATGGGTTATGATAATTTGTGGTTGTAGCGACCGTACCCTCGGATACCAGGTTCAATATAGCCGCAGAGCTTTGATATACATATATTCCCGGATTCCCTAATGTCACTGCAGGAGGCTGTGTTTTTGATGTGAAGATCGGGAGAGAGCAGGTGAAAGACAACATCTCAAAGTCGCTTGTGGTAATTTTCTCATAGAACCTGTTGCCTTATTGTTACCGTCACTAGGACCTTTCTAAAATTTATAACATTATAACTCCTGCTGAGCGCTGGTCATCATACCAGCAAACTATACAACAAGCATGTGCATCCACAGGACTATCTTTGGCTTGAGATCCCATCTCTCGTCGAAGGTGTTTTTACAGGCGTAGAAAGCTATTCAAGCTCTCTTTATCCTTTTCTCGATTTTCGACTTCCAGTTGAGATTTGGGTCCAATATTCTTCGTCTTGCTTTTTAACGGCTCTACAACCGGGATCCGGTCTTGGCCTCTCTCAACTGTTCTCTGCACCGGTCTCGATTCTGAGCCGATGTAATCCAGTTTGGCATACCTTAGCTTTGAGCGTCCTGGTCTACGCCATCCTTCCAGCGAAGGTTGGGTCTCCCTCGCTGTCGCACCCCATAAGTCTTACCGCAGAGAACTTTCCGAGGAGACTTATCTTCACTCATACGCGCTAGATGCCTTGCCCATCGGAGCCTACCGAGCTTTATTTTCTTCACAACATCAATGTCGCGATAGCGCTCGTAGATCTCGTCATTGTAGAGTCCCCGGAATCGTCCTTCCTCACATACGGGTCAACAATCCTCCGAAGTATTTTCCTCTCGTTTGAGATTCATATGAGAGAACCGGTAAGACCATCGTCTTATGTAGTAAAAGTTTAGACCTTATGGTTAGATACTTGGATTAAAAAGCCTTGACAGACTATAGTAGGCTTTGTTGGCTTTTAGCAGTCGTGCGCGTATTTCTGGTTCCATGCTATTGTCCGTTGCTGATTTTACCACTTCAAACTCGTGTTCCTCTACCTTGATTGTGGGACCAATGTTAGGTGTTCTTGTAGACGAGGCTTTTGTTAATGTGCAGTCCCAGATTTCCTGTCGCTTGCTCAATCTGATCAATTGGTGGAGCCTCCGAATTGCCAGTTAGCTCGCCATTTAGCAATTCATGAAAGTGCTCTTCCCATCGCTCCAAGGTGCCTTTAGGATGGGTGATCAGATTCCCTTCTTTGTCCTTGCAGTATGTACAACGTGGTGTAAATTGTGTGAATTGCGTCATACTGCGGACTCTTCAGTAGAACTCCCGTGCCTGGTGCGGCCGTCGCTCTCTGTACTGTTCTAGTTCAAAGACGAGATTTTTTTCCAGGCTTCCTTTTTTCGTCTGGGAATTCTCTATTCTTTTTTTCTGAGCTCTTTATATTTCTCTTCGCGTGACCGTGTTCTCTAAGACTGCTGCATTGCTCGGTACGCAGCATTCTTACGTTCAGTTGCCAGCTTGCATTCATTATTATTGAAGCAGTTGTTCCGATATCTACGACTTCTGCCTGTCCAATATTAGACCCAGAAATATGGCCCTGTAGGATAAAGTGAGTTGGTAATTTTCGTTTTCCCATTGAATAGCATCAGCTTGATTTTGCCTGGGTTGACTGTTAGATCGCAGCCTGCTGTCCTTTTCCGAACTTAATTCAAGCATCCGTTGTAGTGTATTTCCATTGGCGTATTTGTTTACCTTCTTGGTTCACAATTCCGCTTGAATTATTCGTGATCTCAACGTAGCCGCTAGCCGTTGCCTAAAGTTTGATTTTACGTTTAGGGTTATGAGAGGTTTTCGAATCGAATTAGTACGTAGTGTTGTTAAAGCCTCATTCTGTGTCTAGTCTGGCTGCTACAGAACAGAGGTAATTGCATCTCTTAAAAAAACCAAGCATTGAGATGGTTGTTTTGTGATTTGGAATATATGATCATTCAATCGCCGATCCTCAGATAAATTTTGGTATAAATGTGGGCACCGTACTACGTTTTAGAGACGTTGAATTTGAAAATATTCTTGCGGCCCCAGTCAAGAATGAGTTCGAAGTCAATATTGATCACGCTGCTAGTGAAGAAAATGATGCATGCAGCGAGATGTAAGTTCGCCTGGCACTTTGAACAACCATTTTCAGCAACCGAAAAAGAATAAATGTATTGAGTTTTCCAATGAATTGATCGATAAAATGGAATGTTTCTGTGTATAACTCGATTATCACGAATAGTTCCCAAAGCGAAAAATCCATCATTCGACAAATGAGTCATTAGTTTGTGACTTGTAAAAATTTTGTCCAACGTAACAGCAAAGATTACCCACAAAGATACGACACTCTCAAAATTTCCCATAAGCTCCCTTGCGAGTGAATATATCAATCGACAAGGTGCAAGCGAGACAAAATTTAATTTAAAAACAAAAAAAAAACCTGAGAAAGAAAGGGTAAATAAAGAAATGTTATTTCACGAAGTGCGAAAGAGACGCACTGATTTCTCTTCTCCGCAATTTTTTGTGCCGTCTGGACTTTTATTTTGCTTGTGTGAATTCATGTACCATTTTCGTCAATTTTCGTGTACTTCCTGCTCTGCATGTGTTTGTGTAGTTTGCCGTTGCTCCGCCCTCTCGCCATTCCGGAGTGCGTATATGAATAGAGAAGTTGATCATAGATTTTTACTTTCCTTTTTCTTCGCACAGAAAGGATTACAGTGTCGTATCTTTCTGAGTAATTTTTGGTAACAGTGTGCTTGAGACGGGCCTGCATATGCCTAAGAAGGGATATGACAACTTTTTCTTCCAGCCCGAAACCTGAGTCCTCCTGTTCCGAGGCCCCACGGTATGGAATGAGCACAAATAGCCTTCTGCCGACACCAAACACCAATACTTTTACCCGAAACGAATTGGTTATCCTTTGACGAACATCTTGCACGAGTGCCGGCCGTAGTAGGCAATCATTACTCATCAGTGCCCATACGAACGATTTTCGATTTGACCAATATCCATGTGATTGTGGCTAGTTGTGGTTAACGGTCTTATACAACACGCCTTTACACCAATACCCGTCAGGTAATTAAATACCCATGCCATATCTCATATGTGTGCGCAGGAAACAAAAAAGTTCTATCAACTTCTATGGTTCCCGTGGAGGCAATTCAACATTTCATCAAAATCGTACGAGCTGATCTATGAATTAGCTTGAATGGGTTCAACAGAGCAAGGTGCCATTCTCTGTCTAAAGCTTTGGGGATATCTAGAGCAAACAAACAAGACTTACTAAAGCAACAGATGCATTGGTCGGGGAGCTCTTGTCCAACACACATGAAGATTGTAGCTCGTAGAACAATATAATTATTATTATTGCTAACCATATCTTTTTTTCTATTGTACATTTTTGCTAACAAATTATTTTCTTTCCATTGCAGGTAAGTCTTGGTACTCATTTGGTGTAAGAAATATTTTGATGCAATCCTTGATTACATTCATTTCCAGGTGAGTTTGCTGCTTAAGATTTTTTTATTATTTTTCATGGAGCACATCATTCCAAGAATACAAAAGACTAATCTTCTATGGCTACATATTTTATTTTATTTGCCTTTTTCATGACTCCACATCTAAATACTCAGATTAATTAATTTTGTGGCATTTCAGGTGTCTTTCATCGTTTAACAAGGGTAACAAAATTAAAAAATTCTACAAATTAAAACCGAATGGCAAATTGCAAAAAAATTGACTTAGCCACTGGCTCAACCTTTAGCACAAACCGAAATATAAATGAAGCCCGAAGGAATATTTGTGCATTATTAAAGCCCGTTCCGCCATTAATTTGTCCCGAAGTTGTAAATTCTAATAAAATCAATAATAGCTAAATTTTTCACATGAGCCTTGAATATTTGACGATGCTTCGTCCTTCATTGAAAGCACTTTAAATGCAATAGACGCTTTTTGGATATTTTATTAGGACCAATGCTCCGCCAGGAAAAATATTTATTACTCCAGAAACAACTCCTTACTCCTCGGAATGCGTAAGCAACACATCTAATGGCACCGACACTTTCTTCGGGGAAAGTGAGAGATCTAAGAAGAAATGGGGCTGGTAAAATAAGGGAGGGTTGAGGGTGGCTTGAAAAAAGAATTTGAAATAAATTGCAGGCAAGCCTCTCGGTTTAACATAATTTCGCCTTCATATTACCCCAATAAAAGAGGGATCGGGTAATGTACTAAAAAACACTCCCGCCGTCTACTTTAGTTTTATTAAGCTCCAGCGTTACTTTGGCGCAACCAGTGAATTAGGCCCGTGTGACCGATTCCGATTCCTCTAGCCTCGAGGCAGTCAAATCAGGACACACATAGCGATGGAGGACGAGCAGCAGATGGAGAGTCCACATTCGGGGCTGGTCTGATGTAGATCCAATGATAGGAGGACAACTCTTCGGTATCGATTTTATCAAACGGCAATCAACTTAACAGGCCATGACGAGGAAGAAACTTGTGAAAAGTGGACATCGCCAGGACGACAAGGACTCACTCTATAATGAGAGCAAAATGGTGGAAATATACCCCCGGAATGGCCTGGCTGCAGACGGAAGTGTATCATAGAAGGGATAACAGGGAAAAAAATAAAACAGAAGACAACGACCTTAGTTACCATTCGGGTATATCGAGACATCCTTTTTTTCCTGTTGTTGAAGAGGACATGAAAGGATATGTGTGAGTAAAGCCCAATGTACGGAAGCTGTTCCTCGTGTGCCTTCAGTAATCCCCATCGGTCCAATATTTGAGTAGTGAGTGGAGATACCCTTTTGACGATTGAATTGACGAGCTCATGTTTATCCACGTGCACACTTCATTCGATGGAGCATCAACAGAGACTATGTTGCCAATGGACCAATGGCTTCGGCATTACTCCTTAAATAAACATCTAATCTTCGTCGTGAGTCATTAGGATCGACACGAGAATTTCTGATCCTAAACTAAACTTATTTGAAATTTAATAATTCATCCTTAAAACACGGGGGATTCGATGTGTACATATCTTGTAAACAAACCTGTGGATTTTGTGGTGCCTGTATGATGTGGGATCCTTTATGGCATCTGTAAGGGCGGAGGTGAAAATTCGTAATTTATTAATAAGTTCCGTAGGTATTCACTCAGGTGCACTCTTGAAATGTGCCAATTTTATAGGTCATATTACGAAGATGATGATGTAGATGTTGATTGCAAGGATGCAGCAGAGAGTGCCGTAATTAGTTAGCTTCCGTTTGTGTTTGATTTTCTCTTCCTTTTCCCATCATGTTTCATTATTTGTTTGAATAAAATCGTAGCTGCATTCTGAATTATAATGAAAATGCTTATCTTGTGATTATAGACTATTGATTAATTAATTTGTTTGCCCTTATCCCATTAAAATCCATCTTTTTTCTTATATAATAAGACTTAACTATTGCGCAAAATCGGACTTGACTGTTGGATAAATCGCCATCCACATGCTAGTTAGAGAGATCGAACCGTCCTTCCGGTCCAATGAAATCTCTCTACGCTTTTGGAGATATCAAGGACGCCTTTAACAACGTTACTTTTGACGCAATTAATGCAGCCGCAGCAAAAAAACGCATTGAACCCACCACTGCCAGATGGACTATGTCGCCTTTCAGTTATCAATCTGCTGAAAGCAATGGTGACTCGATAACTGTCCTTAAAGAGGCGTCTTATCACCTATCCTATAGTCAATCGTTATTGACAAACTTCTTGCCAAACTGAATTCCCGGGGATTCAAAGCTAAGGCCCAGTCAGGTATTAGCATAACGATCACCAGCGGTCATGATGGCAACATCTCAGACCTAATGAAAATCATTGTGGCCTATGCGCAGTGCATAGATAGTCTTGGGTGTTGACACACAAAGAAATGTCATTGTCATTTCAGAGCCCACGCCATAAAAGAAGGGAATTTCAAAGTCGCAGTTTCCATGGGCAGTGGGAGTCTGAAATCCCCATAAGCGACTAAGTTGTCCTCCATAAATTACTTGAGGCAATTTTTTCTGTTTTTCGCGTCGTTTGGCTGGCCGGTGGCGGCCAAACAATCGAAGGGCTACTATGCTACTTTCTGGAGTTCGCGTAACCGCGTTACAATTTTTTGTGTAGGATTTAGCCATATCTTAAGTCTCCCATTTATACACAGGTCGCCGGCAACTCGTGGCCTGAATGTTTTCGTTTTCGCCTTGTGGCCAAGTATCACCACACGCTCACCGACCGCTAACTGTATGTGGCCTACAGTCCAAGAAAACTTGACTTTATCTTTATGCCTTTGCTCATTTATCGTCAGTTCGTGCCTGAAGATCTGAACTTCTATTCACTCTCAGGCCGTAAATTTACGGCAAAAATTCACGTCGTTCACGCTTGTTCGCGGGTGTTCTGTGGCCTTCGTCGAGCCGTGCGGGCGTCTTGATCTGAAAAGCCTCTGCCTACCGGCGGCATTAGGACTGTTGGAGGAAATGGTGGTAAACCTTGTGTTTGAGCTCTTGGGTGTTGTATAAGTTCGGTAATACTGACTGTGATAGGTTGTTCCACAGTCAAGTTGTTTTGTTATAAACGAATTACTAAACCGAGGTGTGCGCGAAGATAAGGTCTTTAGACTATAAAGATGAGCCGAGCGGGCAAGTCTTGTGTACCGGGAGAAATGTTGCCGTGGAGGAATGAGGTTATTTATTTCAGTGGAGCAGTCGTTGTGGTAAAAACGGTAAAATTTTTCAAGATCTGCTACATTCATACGGTCGCTTACTGAATCAATTGAAGAGAAAATGGCGCTACAGCCAATAAGTTTGAGAACGCGGTTTTGGATTTGGCCCAAACATACGAGTTCTATTCGAGGCGGAGACAAATTTCGGTGCTTGGGATTTATTAAGAAGTGCAAGCTCCTCCTCCACCGCGGAATTATACGCTGCTGCCTGTTGCTGGAGCTCGACCAAAAGTTGTCATGCTCTAGCCAGCTAGATGGCTGCAAGCAACCTTTTCTGGATTGCGCAACAAAAGTGCGCGTGACGTGAGTTTTGGGTTTTTACCCCACTCCAAAAAGAGCCGGTCGGCGACTAAAGGAGTATTCACTTTAAAAAAAAGATATTCCTTTCTAGGTGCAGAAGTTTTGATCTTAAGGGCTCTATCCACGATCACTTTTGCGTGTCACGCAAGAAGGACATTTTCCCATACATTATCATGCATGCAGTCAATCCTCAGTTTTAAGGAAGAAGAGGTAGTGAAAAGTTGGTGCTAAATATGAGCGATACAGTTTTCGCGTTATCAATAACATAGACCAACGATGAAAAAACTTTTTAAATGATTTCCGCTTGATTCTAATGTTTTGGGGAGCGCTGAGTCCGAAAACAATAGTAAAAAAGTCGTATCTCCCACCATTTTTCCAAATTTAGTCCTTCCGCCCACAAGTCACACGCAATCCCAATTGCAAACTGGTTTTACAATAATCACGCGCCCAACCAGCGCAACTAATTTTTCATCAATCGCGGTCAGCTTTGCCCACAAATTTTTAGTCACAAATATTTTATTGAATAAACTTTTACAGGTACAAATGTAACTACGGAGCTGAAATCGTTTGAGACCGGCAAGAACCGCCGCATGCAACCAGGCGCAAGTTAGTTTCTGATCGGTCTCACTTCTGTCGACCCGTGTTTGGATTTCCCCTTGCGTACACAGGCAAGGTAACGAAACGGTTGTGAATGCAGCGTACTTGCATATTTTGGTGTGAAAATTGGCGACCAAGAAAAAATTGGGCTTCCATAACGTTTACTATGTTTGTGTTGACGACCTTAGAAAATGGTCTAAAAAAGAAAATACAGCTTTGAAATTTGCAGTGACGATGTGGAGAGACCTTTGATATTTTTGTAGCATTGATGTTACTGGATATAGCTCTAAAAAATAATTAATTCTTTAGCCTAACCTTACTTCAGCTACTCGACCAGTCGGTCATGGCCCCTGTGCCACCCCAGTATATTGGTAACGTTTAACTTGAAGAGTGCAACGAGTCCTGCATGCAGGCTACACTATCCATCATTTTGTTTAATACCCTCATACACAAAACCAGTCTTTTAGGCAAGGTGTCTCAGGGAAGTATAATATATTATGTTATGTATTATGTCATGCGTAATTTGTATGTTCCCTCACTTTTGCCAATTTTCCAGACTTACCCATCCATTACACTATTGCAAATATAACATCTCACTCGAGGTCTGCGAAAACTATGGCACCCCCTCACCCTTTTATTGTGTTTATTGTACAACTACAAAGGCATCACAATCGTTACACACACGTTACAAGAGACAAAAAAATTAGTGATGAAACGATTATCACTTACGATAACGATTACCAGCCACAATAATCGACGATTACGATTACGATTATTGCAACATTTTGTATATTTTAAATAAAGCATATTTTAAAGTTAAGGAAATGTGTTACAATATTACAAAATTTAGTATTCAAAATTTAAATATTGCAAACACAGCACTTCTAAATTGTCAGTCCGTTTTTTGTCGGTCTGAATCAAGCCGGCAATCGAAAGCAACCTCTTAGATGCGACATTGGAAGGCTTTAAACACAATTTTTTTGCGATTTTTCGCAAAAACAGGGGTGGTAGCACGTAAATTGATTCAATCGACATCTTCATACAAAAATTCAAGTTTTACAAATATTTTTGCATGAGGAGGTCGTTTGAAACAACTTACGTGCTACCACCCCTGGGTATTGTGTGGCCATTTCCCAAAACTGAAAAATGTCGGCATCTTGCAGTAGGTTGGATGATTTGATACACGAGTCTACTTCTTCTATGACTGGATTACCTACATATAAAAAGCATAAATAGTCGCGTTGTCTTTGAAATTAAAAAAAAAAAAAGAGGCTGATTCATCTCTGTCTCATCAACTATATGTATATCCTTGCAGATATCCCAGATACTGTTTTACTGGTGGAGAGCTGAGCAAGCTTCACTGTTTAAATGTGCCAGTACTAATGTCAATGTGCTCTGAGCATAAAATGTAAAAAACCAACCAAACCTGGAGCGCGTTCAAAAACCTTACTATAGTAAAGCACGAGGTAAGCTGTGGTTATGCTACATCACTTCACTTAACCACGAAAGTTTATGTTTAACCATGGAGGTTTTTGAACGCACCGTGGGTAACTACGTGGTAAAGAAAATTTAAATTTTTTTTCCATAAAATAGTGTCGGCTATTTGCCTCAATTACTTCCAATAATTATTTATTTAAAATAATCTCACAAATCCCACTTTGATTTGTTCATTATTAACATTGAAACAAATGTCAAAAAATTGTTTTTATTCTTCTTCTTTTTTACTATCGCTCGGGAGCATGGTTAAAATTTAACTACACCATGGTTAACCACGGGAGTTTTTGAACGCCAAAAAGTTATGCTCGTGGTTATGTTGTAGTTAACCACGGAGTTTTTGAACGACAAAAGTTTACCATAGTTAACCATGGTTAACCATAGTAAGGTTTTTGAACGCGCTCCTGTTTGCCAACTATACGAACGGGACTGGGAGCCCCTTAACCTGTCGAAGGAGAGTTCCTAATGCGTTCAGATACATCATGTAAAGGTGTAATCTATAAGACGCATTTATAAAGGTTGTTAACGAGAATTTAAACAAAATTTATTTTAAAATACTTTTCATAGATAATCGACAAATAATCGCAATGATAATCGACGATTACGATTAATCGTTAAATACTGATAATCATCGATTACGATTAATCGTAATCGAAATCCTTTCATCACTAAAAAAATGAATGCTTAGTGTAATACCCGCATCATACACAAACCACCTTGATGTGAATATCGAGTGATGGATAGTGTAGTGGATAGCACCAACTTGTTGAAAGTGGATCGGTTCGAATTTTTTCCAGAAAATTTAGAATCTCAGTTGTTTACACAGGCTGAGTTAAATGATTTGGTACGCGATCTGGCATTGACTAAAGTAAAAGCAGAATTCTAGACTAAACGAAAAACATTTGTTGGCAGGGCAGCTGGAACATCTATTTACCAATATAGAACAAGAGATCAGAAGTTTGCTAAGTTAGGTTAAGCAGCAAGTGAATTTGATTTACTGCACCCAAAAATACGTAATATTGAGCTGCATTCGTTTAAAAAAATTTCACAAAAACTTTTTCTTTGGCCTGTGTAATTACATCTTCTTCTTTATACTCCTTTAATCCCTCATGGGACATAGGGCGGAAACAGTTGCCCTCCAGCGGACTCTGTTTTGCGCGACAGCTCTTAGCTCCGACCAGGATCTCCCAGTTGTTGCGGCTTCTTCTAGTAGGGTTCTCCTCCACGTTGTTCTAGGTCTTCCTACTCGACGGGAACCTTGCGGATTCCAGTCAAGGGCCTGTTTGGCTAGATTTTCGTTTTCGCGTCGCAAGGTGTGGCCAACCCAATTCCATTTCCTTCGCCTGATTTGATCGTCTATCCTTTCTTGGCCGGCACGGCGCCATAGTTCTTCGTTTGAAATTCTATCTTGCCAGCGGATTTTTAGGATACGACGAAGGCATCTGTTGATGAAGACTTGTAGGCGCCCTGTGATGAATTGGGTGACTTTCCATGTTTCGCAACCATACAAAAGAACTGCCTTAACGTTGGAGTTGAACAGCCGCAATTTGGTGTTAGTGGAAATCACCGTTGATCTCCATATGTGGGACAGGCATGCATAAGCGCCTCGTGCTTTATTTATTCTGGAACTGACGTCTTCTTCTGCCCCGCCATTTTCGGTAATAATGCTACCGAGGTAGCAGAATTTATTTACCAGTTCCACGTCACGGTTATTCAGCGCTGTTCGTTCGTTGGTGTTTGCATTTATCCGCATTTCTTTAGTTTTAGTCGGATTTAGCCTTAAGCCTGCTGGACTACTTTCTGTTGCTAAATTGTTTAACATGTTTTTGAGGTCCTGGTGTCTGTGGGCCAGCAAACAGATATCATCGGCGTAGTCGAGATCCTTAAGGCGGTCTAACAAACCCCATTGTATGCCGCCTGTTCTACTATCTAGAGCGCCGACAAGGATGTCATTTATTACTAGTAATTACATAGACTTTATTAAATGTTTCTATATGTTCCTCTATGTTTTAATTGTCTGTTTTTATAGTCTTCACTTTTCAATTTCTTCTCATTATGACTCCGATATAATTCAAAAAACTCCTTGCAAAAACTTTTGTTCACGGAATTCGCCATTAGTTTTTTTTTTATTTTGCAAAGTGATTTTGCTCCGATTTCACCTACTTACTCCGAAATTCACAGTCGAAATGACGAAATGATTGACAGCAACAGCATCCACCTGCCTTCATGCTGTCATTCACTTACCCCCGTCCACAGGATTTCAAACACTTTTGATTTCCGTCATGCATGCTTGTCCCAATCAGCCTTGAATGCCATGCATGCTTGAACATGTATGGGGGCCTTTAAAGATACTTATTCCCAGATTATTTAAATTAGTATGAGACGATACTTGTGTTCCAGTTATTGAAAGAATAGCGCGGGCATGTTGAAAAAGATGACAGATAACAAATTCACAAGTAGGCCATGGATATTACAAAAAACAAAGAAAAATATTTTGTATCGTGGCTTTTGAGTAAGTTTGATGATTTCATGATGAACAATTGGGTGTGCCCGGTAACTCAATCGTCGGGTTCAAGGTATTCAGAAACATGTATCGAGTTTCCGTGAGAGCCGAGTGGAGTTGTGGTTGAGTTGAAATAACACTTCAACTCAACGACTTAACTCTATTCGTTTCCATTTCTGACTATCATTTTCCTCCATCTTTTTCCACAAATTAATCTTATTATAGATCTTTCTTTAAAAGTATTTATTAAATGGCAGAAGGACAGAAGAAGACGTCAGTTCCAGAATAAATAAAGCACGAGGTATATGCATATGCATGCCTGTCCCGAATATGGAGATCAACGGGGATCTCTACTAACACCAAATTGCGGCTGTTCAACTCCAACGTTAAGGCAGTTCTTTTGTACGGTTGCGAAACATGGAAAGTTACCCAATTCATCACAGGGCGCCTACAAGTCTTCATCAACAGATGCCTGCGTGCTGCGTCGTATCCTAAAATTCCGCTATCAAGATAGAATTTCAAACGAAGAACTATGGCGCCGTGCCGGCCAAGAAAGGATAGACGACCAAATCAGACGAAGGAAATGGAATTGGGTTGGCCACACCTTGCGACGCGAGGCGAAAATCTAGCCAAACATGCCTTTGACTGGAATCCGCAAGCATCCCGTCGAGGAGGGAGACCTAGAACAACGTGGAGGAGAACCCTACTAGCAGAAGCCGCAACAACTGGGAGATCCTGGTCAGAGATGAGAGCTGTCGCGCAAAACAGAGTCCGCTGGAGGGCAACTGTTTCCGCCCTATGTCCCATGAGGGATTAAAGGAGTTTAAAGAAGAACAAGAAGATTTATTAAATACAAAGTCTCTTCTAACTTCCAAGCGAAGCGCGACATACGCTACCTATTTTCGCGCGTTGTATACGCTACCGATTTTCGTTGAGTTGAGCAAAGTTGAAAATGTTGAACGAAACCTCTGAACTGTGTCTGTTGCCATGAAGTATAGCTCGGGTTCAACTCTTGTTGAACTCTCATGAAAACTCAGTAATGGCGATGTAACAGAATGTATACCGGAAGACGGTATTTCAGTGCTGACGTCACGTGCAGTCCGCTTTCCATATAAAATCGAAGCTGTTGTTGTTTCTGTATTAGGGTGACGCTACTAGACGCATTTTTTAACGGTATTCGAAGCTGTCAGTATCTTTAACCATACCTTGTTTCTGTATAACCGTGCATCGGAGTTAATGTAAGTATGCAGTTTCGTTGCCTCCTGATGCGAGGCGAATCCCGTCGACCAACCGATAAAGGTCGTGGCTCCAGTGTGACCAGCCCGAAGGATTATTCCTAATTGATATATTTCTGTTACAATTTCAGAGCCTGCAAAAACAACATCATTAAATTATAAAATAACTCCAACATTGAAAATTTTAGCAATCTAGGAAATTTAATAAAATTTTTATCAAATATGAGTGCTTGTAAATAAAACACCATTAATTAAAACTCAGTCAAAAATTCTCCATAACTAGGGCCCGACTAGCTCGCCCATTACAATCCCCTCCTCAGTGCCATAAACAAGTTTAGCGCTCGTTCTCTCTCTCGGCGCAATACTTCATAATTAGAGAAAATTATCAGAGTAATCAAATCAGAACCAATTTCGCTACAAGATAATTTGACCGTTAAATCATGTTGCATTGAAAAAGGGATGAACTTTATGGAATCGCAGCGTGAACGAGAGTCCTTTTCACCAGCGCAGCACAGGTAAATGCCCACCTCGGAGCCTCACACAAAACATGACATAAAAAGCGGATTTTTTTGTAATTTTTGAAATCTCTACGAGCGGAAATTTCATATTAATTCCATTTGCAGGAAATTTGCAGATCGCACTTGTGAGTCTGTAATAGGCCATCGTCATCGTTAAAGCACTTTTTATCATCGCAGTTGTTGATTTATTTGTGCTTGCGGATCAATATTTGCGGATGCGAAATGTAAAATGAAATTTTGATAAATTCTGCTCGAGTCGGGAATGGGCGATGATGGTAATTTCTGTCTCACTCGAAATTGCTGGCCTTAAATCAAGTCACGTCGTATAACGTTGTGCATCAAGTGGTGGAGCTGTTTCAGAAAGATCTGTCACACATGATTACCTGTAAATGGAGAACTGGCAATCGTCAGACATGCAGCTGCACAGACAACACTTTGGTGGGCTAAGGGGATTCCCCGGTATCTAGCAAGCTACAAAAAAGGAAACCACGGAAGAGCAGCTAAAATTTACCAGAGGCAGAGCTGAATAGCTGCAGTCCGCAATGCTTGTCGTGGAAGCTCCCACCTAGGCCAAATCACCTTCCACACTTGTTATCCAATGCCAGAGCTGACAGACACAGTTGCATTCCACATGAATAATTCAGCGCGAATGTAAGCGAAAAAACGACCGCCGAACTTTTTTTCGGTGTTTGTGATTTTTTTAGAGTAAGCCAATAGACACTACCCGCAATGTTTCTGCGGCAATCCGGAGAAGGGGGTGGGCTAACTGTGGGGTAGATTATCCTGTTTGTAGAACACTTCGCGCTCAAACAAAGCCAAGCTGCTGCATTATTTTTGTTGTTGTTGCTGCTTTAGCTTGGGTTCATCCCACTTTAAATTTCCACCAGTTTTGCCAACTGGTGATATATTGCGTTTTAAAACTCGTGACTGGCACTCATTTATACATTATTCATTCGGGCGCAGGCACGAAGTGTATCCTTCTTCTCTTATTGTGTAAGGAAATTCCTTTAATTTCCCTCTTTTTTGTGTCTGCTATATCCTGTAGCGACACTGTCGCCTTCTAGATGGGATATCGTTACCCATACCAAGCGACCTTCAATAAATTTATCACAAGATTGCCTTTATTGCCACGAGAAATGTGAGTGCTTTCGATTTCAGCTGATTTATCTTTCTTTTTGGTAACAATTTGGTGTGGAGTGGGGGGGGGGATTGAACAAAATGGAAGGATTTTTCTTTAGCAACAGGAAAAAGAAGATGCGATGTTTTGTTGTTGAAGAGAAAAAGAATATATTATTACACTTTCATCTTATGCGAACATGTGAAGGCCAAATGCATCTAGAATTTCATTTCTTAACACACAGTTCTTTTGTTCAGATTTATAAATATGGTAATAACAATTGCAATAATAATTTGTCAGAAGACGGCGGTAGGTAACAAGACAATGGCGGCACTCTCGTACAACAACCGAGGATGGGAACACTTACCCCGTTTATGACTAGGTCGAAAAGTTGAGTCGAGATTGAGTCGGAATTTCGACCATCGTATATGATGTTGAGTTGAGTTCACTTTGGGTTGAAATAGAGTTGAATTGATATCAAAACATAACCTCAAATTTTTGTGTAAAATTTTCATTTATAGAAACGTAAAAATTTAAGCCGCGTCTCCACCAACCGAACATGTTTGCCAAACAGTGTTCGCGAACATAAAAACGGACAAACATTCCATTTGGTTCCCAAACATTTTCGACGAGCATTTTGAATAGCTCACAAATCAATGTTCGCTACAACACCGAACAATGTTCAGCGAACATCACAAATGTCTGTCGAACACTGTTCGGCGAACATGTTCGGTTGGTGGAGACGCGGCTTTAGAATAAAATAATTTATTTTTCCTGTTCCAAAAAAAACGTCGAAACTAAAACTAACGCCGAATGCCTACTTCACGAATAGTAAACAAACAAGAGAAATGTCACTTCAAACCAACTTCAACTCAACCTGCGTATATGATTTCAAATATCAACTCGATCCAGGTAGGAGAGCTGAGTTGGGTTGAGTGGACCCAGTTTCAACTCGATATCCTTTTATGACTGAGTTGAACCCGGGTTGAACCTGGGTTGAACCTAGTCATAAACGGGGTAACTATTTTAGCTGAAATGGTAACCTCATACATGCATTTTTTTTTACATAAATACAGGGTTGCATGTTTAGATTGACTATAGTTTCATATTCAGGTAAATGATGAACAAACGCAAGAACAAGACTAATCTAGTTAGAAGTAGAAGTAATCCTGGATAAGAGACTGACCTGGAACGTCCAAATACACTACGCCATCGTAAAGTTACTAGGACTATAAGGGCTCCTCATGCCGCTGCATCACCCTGAAATTGTTCCACAGTTTCTATGAAAGCAATCAAAGGAATGACTCCACTGCACTTCTCCATATGGAAATTTGCCGTCATAAGTACCTCCTGAATTCAGATGTCATTGAATTATAACAGTCAAAGGAAATATGCAAACCGTATCGTATCCCATCCCAAACAAACAGATCCAAAAAAAAATTCAGGGTGTTTATTCCGGATTTCTCTGCATGGAAGGAACTCATCCTTCCTGTGGGTTCCAAAAACCTCTAATGGTTCACCGATAGCCTTCTGTTTTCCAGACTGAAGTGTATGCCATTGAGACTCCACGCTGAGCTCAGCTTTAAGAAAGATTAGAAAGATGCCCAAATTACAATTTTTACGTACAATCAAGTTGCCATCAAGGGAGTAACTCTCATCGTGGAAGTATTCCTCTAAAATCTAAAATAGGTTGCAGGCAGTCTTTGACGTACTCCAGAGCATGGCCAGGAAATATAGAGTTTCGCTCTGCTGGTGCGATATTAACGCTGGCCATCTTCCAGACCTTATCCTCTTTAATAACGCTAGCGTAACTCAATCGTTCTGTCATCATCGAACGAGATTAGACACTCTGGTAAATCTTGCCATTATGTACAATCCATCTTTCAATGGACGGTTCAGATTTAGCGACTGATTCCATCGTGATGGCACAAGCTTCCCAATGACTAGAACTTCTTATTAGCCAGCATCCCAGGCTATAACATAATATTCCTACATTACTCTGTATTTCAGCATGTTGTCCATCCACGGCACTACCGTGGGACATCGCCTCTTGGCAGACTGTTTTTCTGTTTATTGAAATGAATCTTATATAAGACGCATTCAGTGTCTATAACTTCGACCATACCTCCGCCATACAATCCTCCTCGAATGTTTTCCTGAGTAGGATATATTCGAGTTTAGTATATCTGTAAACCTACAAGCCTTTAAAGATATCTCAGAACAACAAAATCAGATTCGCCAAATCGATGAATATTTTGTCTGAGATGTTCCGTGAGATACATTAAAAGGAATTATCACTGTTTTCATCCTGATTTTTTTTTGTATATGGCAGTGCTAAGCTCAGGAGCCACCCTTTGTACTACTAGTCCGTCTTGTCACTTGTCACGTCATGGTGCAATGTCTAGCAGTAAGCTTAGTACGGGGGAGGGATGGGGGGGGTATAGGTTAAGGGTTAAAAGTAAGGGGGGGGGGGGTATTGAAGAAGGCGGTGATGAATCCTGCGTTTGAACTCTTGGATGTTGTAGGAGCTCGGATATACCGACTGCGAGAGATTATTCCACAGTCGAGTTGTTCTAAAGGTCGCGCCAAAAGAGTTGATGCCGGAGCGCGCAGCTGGGGAAATTAAAGCTGCACACAAATAAAAATTGCGCACATGTTGATAAGAAATGCGCTTATGTATTTTCAAATTTCCCCTTCGAAATTTGTTGCGACTAGGCTAAGGGACGGGTACGGCATGCGGGGATTCTACTGCGCATGGAAAACGCGACTTTCTCGGCATCAACTCTTTTGGCGGGACCTCTATTTACAAACGAGTTCATATCTTGTTGAGTGCGTAAAAGGGGGAGTTGCAGGTGCAGGGAATGGGACGAGTGGGCTAATCTGGTGTTGCGGGTATAAGATTGCCGTGGGGGCAGAAGAGCGTTTAACTCGGAGGAACAGTCAATATGATAGTAGCAATAAAATTTTGTCAGTGCTGCTACATTCCTACGGTGGCTTAGGGGGATCGTCATTAATTAACTTAAGGGCCTTTTTTTGGACCTTATCTAACCATGCTAAGGTGGTTATTGGAGCGCCGCCCCAAATGATGGAGTTGTATTCGAGAAGAGGCCGAATGTAGGATTTATAAATAACTTGCACCTCTTAAGAAATCCCAAGCACTGGGATCCTTGTTTGGCGACTTGGAATATGTGGTCATTCCATCGCAAGTCTTTGGCTAATGTCACGCCTAAGATGTGTAGGGAGGGATCGGCCGTTAGTTCAACTTTGTCCACTCTCAAGGATGGAAAGCTGTTGATCTTTTTCTTTGAAATAAGACAGTATTTGGTTTTGGTGGGATTGAATTCAACACGATTCTTCGTTCCCCACTCTAGAATGAGTTCAATGTCGTTATTAATAGAGATGGACATAAGTTCCCGATCATCAAGACAGGATCTGGCATGAGTCTGTCTTGTATCGTAGCTGTACGAGTAACGTAGAGTACCGTCGTCAGCGAAGCTGTGAAGCGGATTGGAGGGGATTGAAAGTAGGTCATTTATAAAGATGAGAAATAGGGCCGGTGATAAAGTTGACCCCTGGGGGACCCCCGCAGAGATGGGGTGAGATTCAGATTTGACGCCATCCAAAATTACCTTAATTGAACGGCCGGAAAGGAAACTCTCTACCGACTTATAGAGAAGCGAGTCAATTGCAATAGCTTTGAGTTTGGCTAACAAGGCTGAGTGCCATACTCTATCAAAAGCCTTGTAGATATCCAAAGCAACCAAACTAGATTCACCAGATCATGCAAACTTCGGTTGAGGTGTTCTGTAATCAAACTAAAAGATCACCAGTGGATCTTTTTTGTCGGAAGCCGTATTGTTTGTCGTTGATAAGTTGGTTGGATTCTAGATATCCCATAAGCTTTTTGTTAATTATCGTCTCCATGGTTTTGAGAGAATAGAAGTTATTGCTATTGGGCGGTAATTGGAGGGAAGGCTGGAATCACCTTTTTTCGGTATGGGCTGAACATGGGCAAGTTTCCAAGAGTCGGGATAAACTCCGGAGAAATATGACAGGGAAAATAATTTGCGCAAAGGTTTAGCCAAAGGTGAGGCGCATTGTTTTAAGACGATGGGGGTATATTATCGGGTTCAGTGGATTTATTGGCGTCGAGCTCTTTGAGACACCTGTACACTTCGCGAGTCCTGAAGAAAACCCTGGGCATTAAATGAGCATTGAGCTCGAGAACCGGGGGTAGCGTATCAGTTTCGGGTAGAGAAGAATTTGATGCAAACAGAGATGCTAGTAAATCGGCCTTGGATTTGCTGTTTGTTATCACCTTCTTATTGTGGATAAGTGAATGAGTTGTGGATGAAGTGAAATTCTTCTTAATGGAGCTTACCAAGGACCAGAAGTTTTTGCTACCAGAAGTTGCGTTAAGAAGTTTACTTCTCAACTTGCTGTCAAATGAATTTTTGACATTCCTGATGGTGACTTTACAGGAATTTCTAAGTTTTATATATTCTAGGCGGAGCGATTCACTCGGAAAATTCTTGTATGCTCGAAAGGCGGCTTCTTTGTTTCTAATTGCGTTCATACACTCCTGATTAAACCATCTGTTGGGCCTAGGCTTCACAGATTTGGTAGAATGAGGAATGAATAAATGCATTCCTGCCTGAATGATCCTGGTGATACGGATAGCGACAGAGTTGATGTTTTTGGTTCGGAAACACTGGTCCCAGTCAGTGGCTTGGAAATAATGAATAAGCCCCAGCCAATTGGCCTTCCCATAATGCCATACACTTCTTCTAACTGGTTTAGGAGGGGTGGGAAATTTGAATGGGAAGCTAGCGCTAACTAAGCAGTGGTCCGAATTGCCGAGAGGTGAATCAACTGTAACGGTATATCGTGCTGGATGAGAAGTAAGCAAAAGATCAAGGAGATAGGCTCCTTGATCAGCAACATCTGGGACTCTCGTGGGATGATCCACAATTTGATGTAAATTATTGGTGTCTGCAAAGAGCTCGACGTCCTTGCCAGAAGCACTGGTGCCATTTGAGTAAGTCAGCCATTTTGCGTTGTGAACATTGAAGAAGTGGAGGCTTCGTTACTTATGTTAGGACTTCTGTATAGGAAGCAAAATAATATGACGTGGTTTCGGATGATGATTTTAATCCAAAGTGAGTTATAATGAGCCACGTCATCCCTAACTAATTGATGCTGTAACAGTTTGGTATTGTTAACCATAACGACGGGTAAATGTTACATTTCCGCAAGAAACTACAAGAAACTCACCCTGATTATCAATTTGAATAGTCCTTTAAAAAAAATAAAAAACAACACACAAAACAACAAAATTTAACAGAATGTTTCCCCCATTTACAACAAATTTCTCTGTTTTTTTCCTTATTAAAATATGTAACAATACATAAGGAGCACAAAAAAATGCTCAAAGAATTCCCATTAAATCTACCGCAGTGATCCCAAATAATGCACATTACGCAAAAAAGGACCAAGGAGCCCATTCATCTTTCCCTTAATTAAAATGTTCCCTCTTTAAGACAGTTTTAGTTGTCAAAAACAAACAGCCCATATACTTCCAAACAGTTTTGCTGACACCATCATTCACCGTCATGACAATCCACTTCTATTACCGATAGGACATGGATCAAGTATGGTACCAGAGCCATTCCATTTGTCCATCCTAACAATTTATTAAGCCCAAGGAAAGGGCACAGAAAACGCTTCAAGGAATTCGGGATAAGAGAACAAGCAATGCTAACCATAAAGGAGACTGGGGGTCGTGAAGGACTCCGAGTCCCTAATACGAAATTGTCACTAGAATAATGAATTTAGAAGAAGGGCAAAAAAATGCCTTAAAAAATCTAGAGACAGAACCAAGGGCGGAGGCATTTCAAAGAGTTGGATTGCCTCAGTGAATCTAATTTCTAAAACTAATTAAGGTGGAATCTTCTCCTCGGCTGATGCTAAAAGGGCTATGTCCTTTTTTTATTGGAACTCGCACTGCAGGCGAACCTTGTTTTGCCAATTTTCCCTCGCAACTTTATCCTTTACCGGGGCACAGTCAATCAAATGAGAGAAAAAAATTTATCTTTGCGACAACCCTTTGCTGGTTTTGTCAGTGAGTGCTGCTCGGTTTGGTGGTTTTGTTTCGAGGATTTTTAGATTATAATCTCAGCTGAAGAAAAATCTTAGTAATTCTTCCTTAACGTTGTGGGCATTATAAAGGGCTTTGAGCTAGTTGAAATTTAGCAATATGGATCCGCAGACAGAAACAACAGAATTAAAATGATGAAAGTTCCTGGAAACACGGACGTTTCAATATGATAAACGGAAATTTCTAGATTAGCTTCGCAATAGCTTCTGGAAGAGTTTATCCACAAGAGATGGGGAATCTCAGATGCATGTTCTACAGACAAACCTAAAGCAAGCTTTATAGTGGTGTGACATTCTATGTTGTTAGAGGAACATAACCCCACGGCCAGGTTAGAAGGGCCTTCAACCAATCAATGAGGTTCGCTGACTCAGCTGTCTTTTTTTTTTATGTGGCAGTGCTAAACTCAGGAATCACCCTTTGTACTACCAGTCCGTCATGTCGTTTGTCACGTCATGGTGCAATGTCTAGCAGCAAGCTTAGTACGGGGGGAGATGAATAGGTTAAGGGTTATGGGGGTGTGAAGGGGTGTTGAAGAAGGTGGCGATGAACCCCGCGTTTGAACTCTTGGATGTTGTAGGAGCTCGGAAATACTGACTGCGAGAGATTATTCCACAGTGGAGTTGTTCTATTTACAAACGAATTCATATCTTGTTGAGTGCGTGAAAGGGGGAGTTGTAGGTAAAGGGAATGAGACGAGAGGGCTAATCTGGTGTTGCGGTTATAAGATTACCGTGGAGGCAGGAGAGCGTTTATTTCGGAGGAACAGTCGCTATAATAGTAGCGATAAAATGTTGTTAGTGCTGATACATTCCTACGGTGGCTCAAGGGGTCGATGGTGGAGCAGGCGGTGTCGTCATCAATTAATTTAAGTGCCCTGTTTTGCACCTTATCTAACCATGCCAAGGTGGTTATCGATGCGCCGCCTCAAACGAGGGAGTTGTATTCGAGAAGAGGCCGAATGTAGGATTTATAAATAACAGCGCGGGCCGATGGCTGGAGGAGGAACTTGCACCTTTTAAGAAATCCCAACCACTGGGATGCTTGTTTGGCGATTTGGAATATATGGTCATTCCATCGCAAGTCTTTGGCTAATGTCACGCCTAAGATGTGTAGGGATGGGTCGGCCTTTAGTTCCACGTCATCCACTGTCAAGGATGGTGAGGTGTTGATCTTTTTCTTGGAAATAAGACAGTACTTGGTTTCGGAGGGGTTGAATTCGACACGATTCTTTGTTCCCCACTCTAGATTAAGTTCAATGTCGTTATTTATGGAGTTGAACATTTGTTCACGATCATCAAGACAGGATCTGACATGAGTCTGTCTGGTATCGTAGCTGTAAGAGTAACGCAGGGTACCGTCGTCAGCGAAGCTGAGAAGTTGGTTGGAGGGGATTGAAAGTAGGTCATTTATAAAGATAAGAAATAGGGCTGGCGATAAAATTGACCCTTGGGGGACCCCCGCTTTAGCTAACAAGGCTAAGTGCCAAACTCTATCAAAAGCCTTGGAGATATCCAAAGCAACCAGACTGGATTCACCTGATCCATGCAAACTTCGGCTGAGGTGTTCTGTAAGACAAACTGAAAGATCGCCAGTGGATCTTCTGTGTCGGAAGCCATACATCTAGATATCCCATAAGTTTTTTGTTGATTATGGTCTCCATTGTTTTGGAGAGAATAGAAGTAATTGCTATTGGGCGGTAGTTGGAGGGGAGGCTGGCGTCACCTTTTTTCGGTATTGGCTGAACATGGGCAAGTTTCCAAGAGTCTGGATAGACTCCGGAAGAGTATGATAGGGCAAAAAGTTTACGCAGAGGTTTAGCCAAAGGTGAGGCGCATTGCTTTAAGACGATAGGAGGTATATTATCGGGTCCAGTGGATTTATTGATATCGAGCTCCTTGAGGCACCTGTACACCTCGCGAGTTCTGAAGAAAACCCTGTCCATTAAATGAGCGCTGTGCTCGAGAACCGGGGGTAGCATATCAGTTTGGGGTAAAGAAGAATTGGAAGCAAACAGAGATGCTAATAAATCGGCCTTGGATTTTCTGTCTGTTATCACCTTCTCATCGTGGATGAATGAAGGAGTTGTGGATGAAGTGAAATTCTTCTTAATGGAGCTTACCAAGGACCAGAAGTTCTTGCTACCAGAGGTTGCATTAAGGAGTTTACTTCTCAACTTGTTGTCAAATGAATTTTTGACATTCTTGATGGTGACTTTACAGGAATTTCTTAGTTTTTTATACTCTACACGGAGCGATTCACTCGGGGAGCTCTTGTAAGCTCGAAAGGCGGCTTCCTTATTTCTGATTGCATTCATACACTCCTGATTAAACCATCTATTGGGCCTAGCCTTCACAGATTTAGTAGTATGAGGAATGAACAAATGCATTCCTGCCTGTATGATCCTAGAGATACGGATAGCGGCAGAGTTGACGTTTTTGTTTCGGAAACACTGGTTCCAGTCAGTAGATTGGAAAAAATTAATAAGCCCCAGCCAATTGGCCTTCCCATAATGCCATACAGTTCTTTTGACTGGTTTGGGAGGGGTGGGAAATTTAAATGGGAAACTAGCGCTAACTAAGGAGTGGTCCGAATTGCCGAGAGGTGAATCAACTTCGACGGAGTAACGCGCTGGATGAGAAGTTAGAAAAAGATCAAGGCGATAGGTTCCTTGATCAGCAACTTCAGGGACTCTTGTGGGATGATCCACAATTTGATGCAAATTATTGGCGTCTGCAAAGAGCTCGACGTCCTTGCCAGAAACACTGGTGCCATTTGAGTAAGTCAGCCATTTTGCGTTGTGAGCATTGAAATCAAAGATTATCTATTTTCAATAAGATGTGACACTCTTGATTTACTAACCCATTTACAATTCCTTATAACCACATCAACAAAAATCTCCTATAAGTTGAAAAAGAATAGCTACAGTGCTTTTTTTCTAATTAATTCCCTTATGAAAATTCCCATAAAAAAGAAAGGGTACGAAACAACATCACATAAGTTACGCCCCACCCATAAAATGTGTACAATAAATAAAGTCACATTTTTTCATAATGCATTTTTAAAGGCGACCTGGAGCAATCGTAATGGTATTAGCTGTTCATTCTCAAGCAGTTCGGGCAATGTAAATCATAGGGAAATGTGGAATTGAAATAAAGGAAACACATGTGAAACCCCTACACGCATTACAACTTGAGAATTTTTTCACCCCATAGTTTTAAAAGCGACCTGGAGCGATCGCACTCGTGTTAGTACAGATAACCAGCAAGGTTACAGCCTGATCCAAAAAAATTTTAATATATTATAAGATTACGCTGTAAATTATTTCATTTTAAGACAAAATTTTTAAAAATATTAAACAAAAAGAGAGTGTTGGACGTTGCTTTGTGGTGCGGGTATAGTTTTCAAAGTGCTATTTATGAATTTTTATAAGCGACCCAGAACCAACTGGTTCCTTTGCGTTGTAAGGACTGCGAAATTTCGGGGTAAGAAATATTGATTGAATTTAATTAGTTTTTAGAAATTATTTTATTCATTTTTTTACTCTCGAAATATTTTTAAAAATGGGTAAGCACCATATTAATTGTTTGGTATGTGGTGCCAAAAAAAATGACAGTTTAGAAGTGAAATTTTTTAAATTACCGGTGAATAGTGCTAGGAGAGCAATATGGTTGGGGAATTTAAATAAAACGGATATGCTAAATGTAAAATTGTCGGAAGATTACCGGGTTTGTGAAAAGCACTTCGATGAAAATATGCTTTCAAAAAAAAAAAAAAAAAACAAATCGGTTAAAACGAAAGGCGTATCCAGTTAAACTAAGCGCTTCAAACTCAATTCCAGAAGAAACTACTGCCAAAGTTATAATTCTGGATAATACTTTGTTGGTCCCGCCAAAAAGTGTAGATACGCCAACGCCAATTGCGGAAACTTCTACAGCACAATGCATAGAAGAAGATACTATGTCGGGTAATGATAATGATAACGCGATATTTCCTACAACGCATAAATATACACAAACAGATAGTAAGGGAAAATTTACGGAAGATGACTTAACAAAATTGCGAAAGGAGTGCGACGATTTAAAAAAGGAACTTGAAGAGTTGCGAAAAGATAAGTGATGCTTCATTTATACAGAAAGCAAAACGCGTTTTACCTGGTGAATTAGCACGCATAATTGAAAACCACGTAAAAAAATCTTCAACATACACCTAAAGGTTGGAGATATTCGAATAATTTTAAGAAATTTTGCTTAAGTGCATATTTTATAGCACCTTCCGCCTACCATTTTTTGGCAAAAAAATGAATCTTCCGTCCAAAAGGACTCTATTGAGAATCATTCAAAACTGGCCCTCCGGTCCCGGTATCCACGAAGGCTTGTTCACTTCGTTAAAATTAAAAATTCAAAATTTACCGAACATGGCAAAAAACTGTATAATTTGCTAAGAAGAAATTTCCCTTAAAACCAATTTATATTTTGATAAAAGCAAAGGAGAAATTATTGGTTTAGAAGATAATGGAAGTTAGAAAACTAAATTACCGGCTAATTACGCAATAGTTGTAATGGTGAAAGGGATTACGCATCGTTACAAACAATTGGTAGGATATTATTTCGTTAATTCTGCTTGCCCTCGAAAACCTTAGCTCAAATTATAGAAACAACTGTAAAACAGTTAGTGAAGGTTGATATGAAACCAAGGGTAATAATTTCGGACCAAGGAGGAAATTTCATAGGTCTTAACCGATTAAAAGGAATATCTTCCTTGAATCCCTATTTTTATGTGAATAACTCCGCATTTATTCAAATCTTTATGGCGCTTACTTTTTCAATTCCCCTCGATTCCTTACATTTTTCGTGATGGTTTCATATCTCTACACAGAATGCTTCTCTACCGCGACAAAAAAAGTTTCACTTCAATACTATTCCAAACGTCTGTGTCGATAGCAAAAGAACAATTTGTCCAGGAATCATCCATTAAAAAACTTACCACTTAGTGAAAACATTCGGCATAATTTCATACAATGAAGTAAAAACTAAGCTTCTGGCTAAGATAAGCTAAACTAAGCTTATTCCCAGGTTGAGTTTTTAATTGGCCATGTTTGACTTGCCTATGTGATTAAATTTAATTTTAAACCAAAAAATTTCATTAAATTATATGCACACCCTGTAAAAATTGTGTTCATTTCCACTTCGTTCCTCATCATATTGCATCCTTTTCTTACAAATGGCTTTTCTATCGCTACAATTCCGGCAAGGTCGTTTAAATAACGGTACCAAGGTCAAAAATAGATAAGCGAAAACGTCGAGAGTGTCACATCTTATTGTAATAGATAATCTTTGATTGAAATCACCCGCAACGATGATTTCACACTCAGGATTGGACGACAAAAATCCCGAGATTTGTTCGGAAATAGTATCAAAAGATGAAGTGGAGGCTTCGTTACTTATGTTAGGACTTCTGTATAGGAAGCAGAAGAATATGACGTGGCTTTGGAAAATGATTTTAACCCAAAGATAGGTAAAATCTGAAGTCGTGTTTGAATATATTTTATAATAAGCCACGTCATCCCTAACATAGATGGCAATACCCCTATGGGGGGAGAGATTGTGCACTAAAGTGTACCCCGACACCTAAGTCAGTATCGGGTGATATTTGGGTCTCACTAAGTGCGAAGATTGGGGGTTTATAAGTCGATAAGTGGCACTCAACAAAAGACATATTCGCATGAAGTCCACGAATATTAGAAAAGTCAATAACAAAACTTGACTTGTAACGGGACTTCGGTTGCGCAGGCTCAATCGCCACGTTTTCGGGGATATTTCCCGGCATTACATTTGCCGCAACCATCAGAGTCAATGGCCTCGATTCCCAGATCCGACGGGAGGGAAGTGAGTGCGGATTTGACACTTTGCGATTCTCAAATCCGCAGTCCCGGATTGGTTTAAATCGAAAATTCGGAGTGAAGACTCACGCGATAATGAAATATACGATGTCGGATTATCTTAGGCGCATTTGTCGTTCAAATCCGCAGAAAATTTGTTGCGGATCACACTTTTACAGCGCGGAAAATGTCAAAAAGAAATTCGGGGTTGCGGATTTGAGAATCGCAAAGTGTCAAATTCGCAACTCACTTCCCTCCCGTCGGATCTGGGAATCGAGGCCAATAAAATTTGTCCGCGTCAAAGTTGTAACGAAACAAGCCGCTGTAAATAATAAAACCAACGGCACCACCGCTGTTAACAAAAACAAGACACAAACGCTGAATAAGTTGCTGACATTACCGAAACAGAACAGCGCAGCGCAGCAAGGCACCAATATAAAAGGCCGGTGCCTGGCTGCGAAAGTCAGTCGTGATCAGACAGTGGAAGAGGTGATTCCTCTGCCTGATAACTGAACAGACCCATAGGAGAGTTGATCGTATGGTTCATGTACAGACGACCGATACCGTTTCAAACCACGGAGAGTTGATCCAGTGGTAACGAAAGACCAATACATTTACAAGCCACGGAGAGTTGATCCAGTGGTGTCGACCGACCGAAACATTTACCGGCCACGGAGAGTTGATCCAGTGGTGCCGACCGACCGATACATTTATCGGCCACGGAGAGTTGATCCAGTGGTGCCGACCGACCGATACAATTACCGGCCACGGAGAGTTGATCCAGTGGCGCCGACCGACCGATACATTTACCGGCCACGGAGAGTTGATCCAGTGGCGCCGACCGACCAATACATTTACCGGCCACGGAGAGTTGATCCAGTGGCGCCGACCGACCGATACATTTACCGGCCACGGAGAGTTGATCCAGTGGCGCCGACCGACTTACACCTTTTCCATTTCCATCTCTTTCCCTCCCTTGATAGTTTTGTAACATAGTTGTATATAATATTATAATCAATAAAAATAAGGACATAACCGTAACGGGAGTTTTTTATTCAAACCTTGGACACCTAAGAGCTGACCCGCCGCTCCAGACGTTACAAATTTGGCGCCCGAGCAGGGACTTTATATTAAGAGAAATTCACCATGAAGGAAGGAATTGCATGGATATATCGGTTACGGAAAAACAAACTAGTGGAGGAATTAGATACTAGGAGCTTGGATACTCACGGAACTGTGGACCAACTTAGGGAGCGATTAAGAACTGCCCTCAAGATGGCGAATCCGGAACAAGGCAGTTCGAATCATCAGAATAATTTCATCAGTCAATTAGAGGTAGCTGACAGGGTGAGAAAATGGAGTTTAACGTTCGAGGGAAAAGATGTATTTGGATTCCTGGAAAGAGTGGAGGAAATGATTGCCACTTACGGCATAGCTAAGGACCAGTTACTAACAGTGTTACCACTACTGCTTCGAGGGAAAGCTTTACTGTGGTATCGAAATAATTCTACCAGCTGGAAGACATGGACCGAATTTGAAAAAGATTTCAAATTTTATTTTCTTCCGCCACGATTTCAAGTAACTTTAGAAGACGAAATCCGGAATCGCACACAGGGACAAAACGAGAGCCTGAGAGAATTTATTGCTGCAATACAAACGTTAATGCGAAGATCTGGACTCATATCACCATCAGCTCAACTAGACCGAATATTCAACAACATCCGACCCGACTACAAGCTCTACATTAAACAAGCGGACTTTTCTACTCTTACCGAACTAGTCAAACTAGGAGAAGAATATGAAAGGATAAAGATGGAGCAACATACTTTTAGGCCACCACCTAACCCTTCACAATCATGCATGCCAGAGACCGCTTACCAGTCCACAAACCGAAGAATACCTAGTGCAAGCACCGCTTCTATAAAAACCGACTATAATCCATCCGAATGCTGTTGGAGATGTGGTCAGCGAGGCCACACCAGGAGATATTGTGCGAGACCTCCCAGAAAATTTTGCTCACAATGTGGAAGGGACGGAATACTTACAAGAGATTGCTGCCGGAAGTCGGAAAACATAAACAGAGTCTTGGACAATGGAGGCCGATCCAGGACCACAAACTAAAGGACTCCAAAAACGAATCCAGCCGCTTGAATACCTACCATTCATATACCGACAATAGGATATTTATAAACATCGAGATTGCTAGTATGTCTTTTAAAGCACTAATAGATACCGGGGCAGTTTGTTCAGTCATAAGCCATGGAGTGTTCCAGAGATGCAAACACTTAGGAACGATTCTGAAATTACCCAGTCCTAAGGAAATAACTCTAGCAGACGGAAGAAAAGTAGAAATCACTCAATCATTGGTACTACCTTGCACAATAGGAAATTATTTTTTTGAACAAGGATTCTTTATTGTTCCTAATCTCATCGAGGGAATAATCTTGGGGATGGACGGGCTGAAAGTTGGAAATTTTGAATGTACTTGTTTTGACCAAACATTCTGCAGTGTACCAAAGATTTCCACATTAGAAAGTTCTCCGGAAACAGAAAAAGAAAAGTTAAATGAATTTCTTCAGAGAGAGCTACCTAAATTTGAAAAACTGAGAGGACCCACCAACCTAGCAGAACATGAAATCCGGCTAAAAGACTTCACCCCCGTAAAGCAACGTTATATACCAAGGAATCCTGCCATGCAACAAATTATAGATGCCGAAGTCAACAAAATGATATCTGACGACATTATCGAACGATCCAACAGCCCGTACAGTTCGCCTATAATCCTCGCTAGAAAGAAGGATGGCCGTTACCGTTTCTGTATAGATTTCCGTAAAGTCAACAGTTTATCAATTAAGGACGCTTACCCATTGCCGCAAATCAATTACATCTTGGATCAATTAAAAGAAGCAAAATATATATCTACGCTGGACTTACATCAAGGGTACTGGCAGGTACCGTTAAAACTAGCTAGCCGACCAATAACTGCTTTTACAGTACCAGGAAAAGGGTTGTTCCAGTTTAAAGTTATGCCATTTGGCTTACACTCCGCTCCCGCTACTTTTCAACGTTTGTTGGACCAGATCATAGGACCAGAAATGCAGAATAAAGCTTTTGTATATCTAGATGATATTATTATCATTGGAAAAACTTTTGAGGAACATCTAAGCAATCTAGAGACCGTGTTTCATAAACTTCAAAGAGCAAATTTGAAATTGAATCTGGAAAAATGTAATTTTTGTCAAAAAGAATTAAAATATTTAGGACACGTCGTTAGCAACCACGGCATTCGAACCGATCCGGAGAAAGTAGAAGCTGTTCAGAAGATACCAGCCCCAAGAAATACAAAGGAATTAAGACGCTTTCTAGGTATGGCATCCTGGTACCGAAGATTTGTACAAAATTTCTCCCAGATAACCGCTCCGCTAAATAAATTATTAAAAAAGAATAAGAAATGGATTTGGACTGATGAACAGGAACATAGCTTTCAGGAATTAAAAGAAAAATTAACTACCGCACCAGTATTATCTTCTCCTGACTTTGTGGAACCATTCACTTTACAAACTGACGCAAGTCAAGAAGGTCTAGGAGTAGTGCTTACGCAAAAACTGAATGGAGCAGAACGGGTAATATCCTACGCAAGTAGAAGCCTAAACCCAGCCGAGAAGAACTATACCGTATCAGAAAAGGAATGCTTAGCAGTTGTATGGGGTATACGGAAAATGAGGCCATATCTCGAAGGATATCACTTTACCGTCATAACAGACCATTTGTCTCTTAGGTGGCTAAACTCAATAGAAAATCCTACTGGCCGTTTGGCACGCTGGTCGGTTGAACTTCAGCAATACGACTTTGACATTCAGTACCGGAAAGGATCCTTGAATAAAGTTGCAGATACCCTGTCAAGACAACCACTGCCGGATCCCCGTATACTGGAACCAGGTACTTTGACCACAATTTCGGAAAGCAACTACTGCCCTTGGTACCGTCACAAGATAACCGAAGTCCGGAAATCACCTACGACTCATCCAGATTATATGATCCAGGATGGTGATTTATATCATCATATACACGACCGCCTTGATTTTACCGACCGAAATTCGGTATGGAAATTATGCATACCGAAACCGCTCCGCTCCGAGGTCCTGAGAACCAACCATGATATTCCAACAGCCGGACATCTGGGGATAACCAAAACCATTACACGAATCGCTCAGACTTATTACTGGCCTGGGATGTTCAGAGACATAGCTAAGTATGTAAGGAGTTGTCCGTCCTGTTTAAGGTTTAAACTTTCGCAACAAAAGGTCGCCGGAAAGATGCATATGACCAAAGTAAATGAACCTTGGGAAATAGTTTCAACAGATCTAATAGGACCCTTGCCGCGTTCCAGTCAAGGCCACGCCTTTATTTTGGTATTCCAAGATAAGTTTACAAAGTGGACCGAAATACAACCGCTCCGCCAAGCCACCGCCTCCGCAGTAACTAAAACTTTTAAGGAAAGAATAATTACTAAATTTGGCTGCCCACGAAGTCTCATTTCAGACAACGGAGTACAATATACTAGTAAAATTTTCCAACACCTCCTCAGAGAATTCAAGATAGAACACCGAACAACCGCTCCATATTCGCCACAAGCAAATCCTACCGAAAGGGTAAATAAAGTACTGGAAACTATGATTGCTCAGTATGTGGAAAAGAATCACCGAAATTGGGATAAGTATTTACCGGAATTATCGTTCGCACTAAATACCAGTGTTCATGAGTCTACTGGCTTTACACCCGCATATTTAAATTTCGGCCGGGAGTTAAACCTACCAACACCTCTGCTAAATAAGGCAAATAAAATCTCACAAGAAGACCGTATCCACCAACTATCTGAAGCTTACGAAATAGTTCGTTTAAATATGGGAAGAGCTTTCTCTAAGCAAAGTCATTATTACAATCTTCGCCGTAGGGAATGGAAACCAAGAGTAGGCGAAAAAGTTCTCCGGAAGACACATTTCTTATCCTCCGCACCAAACTATTTCTCATCAAAACTAGCTCCCAAGTACGAAGGGCCGTTTACAACGTACAAGATAATATCACCCGTTATAGTGGAACTTAAAGATGACTCTGGCAAGACAGTAGGAAAAGCTCACATAAAAGATCTGAAACCAATTCCCCACGATTCCAATGAAAAATCCTAAAGCATTTCCAATATCCTAAAACATCCATTGGGACCGCCCACTTAAGAAGAAACATAATTAAATCACAACCGTACGAGCCCAGTCAAGTATTCGCAGTCATGGAGAAATCACCACCAACAGTTGACAAGTCGCCAGCCACCCCGGTCTTGTGGGTAGACGGATGGTCACCCATACCAGTATCACCAATACCCGCTACGCCATCAAGTTCACCAACTAGAAGCACTACACCTCTTGAACACACAACCTGGGACTCACCCCCACCGAAGAGACCACGGCTAGTAAATCCCGAAAATAAGGAAAATGCAAAGGCGCAGCAAGTCAAAGTGCCAATACCTTGGACGAAAATCATTCGGGGAAAGGCGTACCGATTCCGATTTGGTGACAACCGGGAGAACCAAGTAAGAATCCGGCTAAGACAGGACGGCACAGCAACCATCGGAGGAGTGCCTGTTACCAAAAACCTAAAGCTATAACAGCGAACAGAAGCGAACTAGTTTTAAGATTTTTTTGTATTGTTGAATGAATTTTTTTTAAAGTCTAGTTTTAAGATATTTTTATTTCGAGGAACGATTTTTTTTGCTTTTGCTGTATTATTAAGAAATTAGAATTTAAGAAGAAAAAAATGTATATGGATATATGTATAATAAGGAAAATGTACCATTTTTTAGGAAAAGGGGAGGAGGTGTAACGAAACAAGCCGCTGTAAATAATAAAACCAACGGCACCACCGCTGTTAACAAAAACAAGACACAAACGCTGAATAAGTTGCTGACATTACCGAAACAGAACAGCGCAGCGCAGCAAGGCACCAATATAAAAGGCCGGTGCCTGGCTGCGAAAGTCAGTCGTGATCAGACAGTGGAAGAGGTGATTCCTCTGCCTGATAACTGAACAGACCCATAGGAGAGTTGATCGTATGGTTCATGTACAGACGACCGATACCTTTTCAAACCACGGAGAGTTGATCCAGTGGTAACGAAAGACCAATACATTTACAAGCCACGGAGAGTTGATCCAGTGGTGTCGACCGACCGAAACATTTACCGGCCACGGAGAGTTGATCCAGTGGTGCCGACCGACCGATACATTTATCGGCCACGGAGAGTTGATCCAGTGGTGCCGACCGACCGATACAATTACCGGCCACGGAGAGTTGATCCAGTGGCGCCGACCGACCGATACATTTACCGGCCACGGAGAGTTGATCCAGTGGCGCCGACCGACCAATACATTTACCGGCCACGGAGAGTTGATCCAGTGGCGCCGACCGACCGATACATTTACCGGCCACGGAGAGTTGATCCAGTGGCGCCGACCGACTTACACCTTTTCCATTTCCATCTCTTTCCCTCCCTTGATAGTTTTGTAACATAGTTGTATATAATATTATAATCAATAAAAATAAGGACATAACCGTAACGGGAGTTTTTTATTCAAACCTTGGACACCTAAGAGCTGACCCGCCGCTCCTGACGTTACAAAGTGTTATTCCTTTTGAGACGGGGCAAATTTTATGAACCGACAGATTTTAGCAGCGGCACCTGCAGGACTGATATGCGAGAGGGGGTAGGGAGCAAGGGTACTTACTTGCGCCGTTCGTAGGTCCGGTCGTGTCTAGTGAAGGGTGATGGGCCTTCGCGTTAGACTGCGCTCGTTTTTTATGACACTGTTTTTTTATTGTGTGTTTTTTTGTGCACGTTTTTATTTTTTATTTTTTTCCACAATTTTTTTTTCTTTTTCACAGTTCACAATTTTGTTTTGCTTTTTGTTTTTTTTTTCGGCGCGTTTTTCAGGGACCGGAACAGCACACGCCCGCACACTTTGCTGTCCTAGCTCAAACTCAAGAAAGTCTTTGGAAAGAGTGAGCGCATACTACAATTCTAGATCCACGAGCTGGGCAACCTTTCGGGGCAAACTCGATAGCGTTTTGAAGGATTTCATGCACTCGGTAAAATCTACCGCGGACTTCCTTACCGAAGCGATTAATGCTGGTTACAATAATAACTGGGAGTAATACAACGCCGAGAAAAAAGAAATGAAGTATACTGTCTAACAGCAGCACAATAGAACCGTAGCAAAAGAGAAATAGCAAGCTAGAGATCGGCAGAGTTCAGAAAAGGATCTTCAGTAGTTCAGCCTTCAAAATGACACAGCTGCGGGGCAGATCAGCTGCTGTAAACGCCTGCAGTTTGACGAGCACCTACATTTCGGATAGGTTGTGTTTTACACCAGACAAATTGCGGTGTTGTGAAGAAGTGCAACTCTGTCCACTGCCACGCCTCTGGTTCCCAGGCTCATGTCCCGCATTACCTACTCAGTCTCTCAGAAGAGCTGAAGGTACATACATATTTTAGTAAAATCCAGCATGAGTGTTAGGGGCCTATACATGGTCGAACAATTCGTGCAACGCAGTCTGTTGTGCAAACATTTTCTCGTGTATGGGGTAAGAGTTAACCCTTCTAGCACAGAAGGCGCACTTTTCAGCTAAGCATGAAAATCTATATACATACACATACATACACATATATATATATATATGTATATATATATACATATATAGAGTTTCCCTTCTAACACAGAAGGTGCACTTCTCAGCAGGGCTGAGAAACATTTACCACTGCCGTGGCTCAGCTGAGACATGCAAACATAAAATATTAAAAGCATAAAAGATCAAAAACATCAAACAGAGAAGCGTGCAACTAAAAAGGGAGTGAGGCACGCAGAGAGTCACGCCACATTGAGAAGGGTCCTTTTAAGGACAACTTCACTAGTTAGCAAGCTAAACACATTCCTATTGTTGTTAGTATTTATAAGCATGCGATTAACGGGTTCGAACATGCCATAATTGGTGTTAGAGGAATTAATGTGCAAGAGAGGTTCACCTCTCAGGTTGTAGTTATTCACTCTAAATGACGCGCGGCTTCTTAAGAAACCAGAGTCCACCTTGTCATTCATCAGTCGATGAACGAATATAACGTCAGCGACCTCACGGCGCTTATGGAGAGAGCTTAAGTTGAGCAATTTAAGTCTGTTCTCATAAGGCGGAAGAGCGAGTGGGTCATCCCACGGGAGGTGGCTGAGTGCAAACCGGACGAACTTCCTTTGAACCGATTCGATTCTACTAACATGGGAGGAGTAGTAAGGAGACCATACCTGTGTAACGGTCGGTTGGGAAATTTATTTTAATTGGGGAATTTAGTTTGGGAATCACCCTGTAGGCAAGGGGAAATTTACTGTGAATTACTTTGGAGGAAAAGGAAATTTGAAAAAAAGAAAACAAAGAGTAGGCGAGGGAGAAAAAAATAATTGAACGGGAATGAGTTTTTTTTGGGAAGGAAGAGGGGGTTCCGAAAAGATAGTGAAGTAAATAGGACGTCTGTGTAGATAATTGGTGGCGAAAATATAAGACTTGTTTTTCCTGTAATCTTTGGTGCTGTATTGCTAAAACTATTTTGGATAAACTATACTGAATAAAGTGCAAATTCGTGGTAGTATGATAAAGATAAATATCATCCCTTTATGTTAAATATAAACCATCGCGACGATAATTCGTGATTAGTGAAAATACGTTGATTTTGCTGGGAGAAGGGAGCAGAGAAAAAAGAATCGATTGATGTCCATGAGATATGAATATTTCCTCAACTAATAAGCAACGAACTTCATCGCTAATTAGTCCCATTTGAAGACAATTTGGCAACCTACCTGATGGGAGCGTAATAGGTGAGGCCCTGGAATGGAAGTTGGCTGGTGAATCCACAACGTAACATACTTGTATTGGCACACGGATGAAAGTTCCTGTAGGAAGGTCGATATTGGTAATTAATATTGGTAATTATATTGGCGCACTCAAGAAGAGAAGAGAGATTAAGGTATTTGTGCATTGTGATTTAAATTTGAGATTTTGTAAATCACCCTAATATTGGGAAAACAAGATTAGAAAGTTAGTAGTAAATTGGTGGTTTGGCCTGCTGAACAACCCCCAGAAACAATTTTGAGCTTCATAACTAGAACGAAGTACCAAATTATTAAATTGACAGTTCATAGCTATGGACTCTAAGTGACTGGTTTTATTTAAACAGAAAATTGTTTAAATTGTGTTGTGGTTAGTCGCTATTGATTGGACAAGATTGAAAGGCTATTCAGCGCAATAAAAATACCTGGCGGTGCAATCTTCAGTGAGGGACGTCAGATGTGGGACTCCAGATGTGTTATGTTTTAACTATGGTACATTGTTTATTGTGTAGTCGTTTTAATTTTGGTGGTAGTAATTTTATTACATACTTTTAATATTCGAATATTAACATTTATAGTACATTATTTGATTCATTACTAATAATAATTTTAAAGGTAAATAATACTAACGTAAATCGTAATTATAATTGTTTGAGCATTTATTGTGTTCCTTGTTGGAAACATGTTGTTCCTTGTTGCGAACGGGAAATAAATTTGTTCTTCCCCTAAGAGTTTCTGTTGAATGAAATAACATTTGTACAAGACGAGGAGTATTGGCCAGTACTGCGCGTTTTCCTTTTTTTATCTTGAGCTTCATACATAGGTACCGGTAATAATGAAACCTTAATTTAGTTGAGTTTGATCGGTTAAATTCATAGCTGACAAGGATAAATAATAAATGTTATGGTTGATGATTGTTCATTGTATTGTTTGTTTGGGACAATTAAATGTTTATAAATAATAGAATGTCCATGCGTTAGATTTTTTGTTTGTGGAATGGTTGAGGGGGGATCGTTTCTTTTCAGGGTTTGACGCGGCTCAGGCGACGACCGGAGAACGATGGGCGAAGGTCAAAGTTGCCCCAGTACAGGTAAGTGGTGAACCAGCCTCGGTAAGCCCCGGCCACACACCCCACGACCCCTCCGGCGAGCTAGATAACTCCGTGTGGCCGGCGTAGGAGTTCCGGATATTCGTTGTATTTCTTATGTATGGTGTCGGCTCCTTGGCCATTCTCTTCAGGGCTTATGGCTCAGGGGTGACACCTCGCATAAGTGGCGCCCACTATTTATATCGCGCCATTATGCTGGTTACATAAATGGCGCCCAACGCTGCTTTTAAAGCCCGTTGACGGTCCTACACGGACCCTGAAGTTTAAATTTTTTTGGTTTAATACCACTTGTGCCTTCACGGACAATGTTTGATTTTTTCGTCTATGGTTCACCACAATTACCAAGCGCTCGCTGTGGGCTAAGGTAGTACCGCGAGGCCTTAGTCCTTGTCTGTTTTGTCGAATTTTTTTTCAGCATCCTTGTCTAAATTCTATGTGAATTTTTATTTGTCTTCGCTTTTAGGCCTACCCTTTTTCTCATGCGGTAACTTCTTCGTTTTGGAGTAGCTTCGAGCCATGCTGACCTGCACGGCTTGCTAACAAGCGGTGTTCGCTTGGCTAGGCGTGCAGGTGTAGTAGTGGTTCATCCTTGTCCTGTTTCTAGGGTCGGCGACTCTGGTATCAGGCGTGATACCGCCTGCCACTGCGTCGGTCTTTGAACAGGATCTTCTTTTAATTTTCCTGGTGGAAGGTGAAGTTGGTGCAAGGGCTTAACCGTCTCTGGTAACAGGCGTGTTACCGCCTGCCACTGCGCCCCTTGTTCCTTCTGATGGTCCATCCAGCTTTTGAAATTCTATTTTTTTGTTTATGTCCTGCGTCCATTTTTTTTTCTCGTCTGTTCATCTCAACTGATTGATTTTCCGAAAGGTAGCTCAGTTGTGGTTGAACAGCGGATGCCCCAAATTTTTTTTATTTTTGAAGAAGTTTCCCTTTCGTGGCGATGCGACTTTGAGTTTTGTTTCCGTCCTTCTTCCGGGTTTACCTGAAGCTGGGTCGGCGACCTGGATGACACTTGGTGATGACTATGCTTCATAGTTTTCACCAACTGCCATCGAGGCCATCGACATGCGGGAGTCCTGAGGGGAAATGTTATCCGTCTCAACCATTCCTCGCTTATATTGAATTAAAGCACATAATCAACTCACCTACACTACCATATATAGGTACTAATACACTTTTGCGGTTTTATCGCTATTCACTAATCAGCGTGGGCTGTGTTTTCTTTGAGGTACACTCACATACTCTCAATATTTAATTGATTTGTTAGTAGGCACTTGTTCTTATACGAATTGCTGTTGATTTGATTGGCGGTTCTATTTGAATTTATTTTCACACAAATTTGTTTTCCTTTTCCTTCTTCGAACTTTCTTTGTGCGGGTGTTGCTACTATAGTAGATAACCATGGCCGACTCGGGCCGTCGCACCTTTTATGGCCTGCCCATCCGGCATAAGGTGCTAAGAAGGCCACATTTATTTTCGACTCTATCTCCGTTTGCGAAGGAATTCGTTCCTAATTCTAAACGGGTTGTCATGTCACACTCACTGGACGAGGGCACCGCCTTGAGTTATCTATTCGAGGTGATGAATAGGTTAGGCGAGATTCCGGGATCGTTCGATACCATTGCGTCGAGAATCCTAACTATATTTGTCGATTTTAAGAATAATCCATGGGTGTTAAGTCAGGCAATAGAGGGTATCTTTTATCGTTGCGTGGCGGAACCGGCGTTGTACGTTATGGGAGCCAAATTATACGGGCTGCTGGATTCAATGAATCCCGAAAAGGGTAGTGCCTTTAGAGCTCTAGTTAGATTACTGTTGGCCGAGCTGCAGAGGCTAATTAGGCAGGACGGCCTGAATGGTCGTAGGTTACGAGGGGTCGAGTTGTTCTTGACGGCCATAAGTACACATACCCTTCGACGTTCGGTTAAGGCGCCCGGGGGAGAAGTCAACTAAGGCATTTCTCATTATCGTTTTGTTGGCGTCACCTTTTTTTTAATACGTTATTTTAGAGACAGATTAAATACAACAGTTCCATGCATGTATGTGGTTTTAAGACAGTTATTTGGTCAAAGTTAATCAGGAAATATAATTTTATAAATTAAAATGCAGCGAAGGCGAGCACGCCAAGGACCTACGTCGTTGATTTTCCTCAAGGGGTCCTCTTCACCTTTCGATTTTTGGTCAGGCGTAGGTTTCCCTCGGCGAATTAGTTGCCTGTCGTCCTACTGGGGAACTCCATGCAATGTGGGATTGCGTGAGTTGGACTCCAGGGTGCGAGGGGAAACTGGTTCGGGCGAGAATTTCTGAAAGATTAGAGGAGCCGGAAGGGGACAATATGGAATTGCCTTCAGCCGGATCCTTGTCCTTCCAGATATTCTTCCGAGAGAACCTGCAGACTGTCCAACGGTCAACAGGTTTGTATACACTCCTCACACTGTCCTTCCTCTTCGGTCAGTCTGAAGAATATCTCTCAGCAGACAGTTTGACTATCGTTTCACCGGGGGGAGTCAAAGGCAATGTGGTATTGCTGGAGACTGGCCCGGTGGAGCGATAACAACCCGGGTTTGTACGAAAGGTTTGGAGACTTGTTGATATCCGTCGGGGGACAATGTGGTATTGTCTTCCGCCTGGTATTCGCAACTCCAAATATTTCTCCGGGAGATTTTTCAGACTGGCCATCGCAACTTACGGTTGTAAGCATGAACCTAAATTGTAGTTAGCTTTTCACTCAGTTCGGATATTATCAACTAGTTCACGGATGCCCGGCTAGCTCTCTAGAACATGAGACTCTTACTCTCAGGTCGTGAGTCGAGACCCACATTGGCGCCAAAGATATTAGACCTAAGGCATAAAAAACCGTCCGTTTTTTTCGGCTCCTCACTGCCTCGCGAGTCGGCCTTGTGGACCCGAGGGTATGTAACGGTCGGTTGGGAAATTTATTTTAATTGGGGAATTTAGTTTGGGAATCACCCTGTAGGCAAGGGGAAATTTACTGTGAATTACTTTGGAGGAAAAGGAAATTTGAAAAAAAGAAAACAAAGAGTAGGCGAGGGAGAAAAAAATAATTGAACGGGAATGAGTTTTTTTTGGGAAGGAAGAGGGGGTTCCGAAAAGATAGTGAAGTAAATAGGACGTCTGTGTAGATAATTGGTGGCGAAAATATAAGACTTGTTTTTCCTGTAATCTTTGGTGCTGTATTGCTAAAACTATTTTGGATAAACTATACTGAATAAAGTGCAAATTCGTGGTAGTATGATAAAGATAAATATCATCCCTTTATGTTAAATATAAACCATCGCGACGATAATTCGTGATTAGTGAAAATACGTTGATTTTGCTGGGAGAAGGGAGCAGAGAAAAAAGAATCGATTGATGTCCATGAGATATGAATATTTCCTCAACTAATAAGCAACGAACTTCATCGCTAATTAGTCCCATTTGAAGACAATTTGGCAACCTACCTGATGGGAGCGTAATAGGTGAGGCCCTGGAATGGAAGTTGGCTGGTGAATCCACAACGTAACATACTTGTATTGGCACACGGATGAAAGTTCCTGTAGGAAGGTCGATATTGGTAATTAATATTGGTAATTATATTGGCGCACTCAAGAAGAGAAGAGAGATTAAGGTATTTGTGCATTGTGATTTAAATTTGAGATTTTGTAAATCACCCTAATATTGGGAAAACAAGATTAGAAAGTTAGTAGTAAATTGGTGGTTTGGCCTGCTGAACAACCCCCAGAAACAATTTTGAGCTTCATAACTAGAACGAAGTACCAAATTATTAAATTGACAGTTCATAGCTATGGACTCTAAGTGACTGGTTTTATTTAAACAGAAAATTGTTTAAATTGTGTTGTGGTTAGTCGCTATTGATTGGACAAGATTGAAAGGCTATTCAGCGCAATAAAAATACCTGGCGGTGCAATCTTCAGTGAGGGACGTCAGATGTGGGACTCCAGATGTGTTATGTTTTAACTATGGTACATTGTTTATTGTGTAGTCGTTTTAATTTTGGTGGTAGTAATTTTATTACATACTTTTAATATTCGAATATTAACATTTATAGTACATTATTTGATTCATTACTAATAATAATTTTAAAGGTAAATAATACTAACGTAAATCGTAATTATAATTGTTTGAGCATTTATTGTGTTCCTTGTTGGAAACATGTTGTTCCTTGTTGCGAACGGGAAATAAATTTGTTCTTCCCCTAAGAGTTTCTGTTGAATGAAATAACATTTGTACAAGACGAGGAGTATTGGCCAGTACTGCGCGTTTTCCTTTTTTTATCTTGAGCTTCATACATAGGTACCGGTAATAATGAAACCTTAATTTAGTTGAGTTTGATCCGTTAAATTCATAGCTGACAAGGATAAATAATAAATGTTATGGTTGATGATTGTTCATTGTATTGTTTGTTTGGGACAATTAAATGTTTATAAATAATAGAATGTCCATGCGTTAGATTTTTTGTTTGTGGAATGGTTGAGGGGGGATCGTTTCTTTTCAGGGTTTGACGCGGCTCAGGCGACGACCGGAGAACGATGGGCGAAGGTCAAAGTTGCCCCAGTACAGGTAAGTGGTGAACCAGCCTCGGTAAGCCCCGGCCACACACCCCACGACCCCTCCGGCGAGCTAGATAACTCCGTGTGGCCGGCGTAGGAGTTCCGGATATTCGTTGTATTTCTTATGTATGGTGTCGGCTCCTTGGCCATTCTCTTCAGGGCTTATGGCTCAGGGGTGACACCTCGCATAAGTGGCGCCCACTATTTATATCGCGCCATTATGCTGGTTACACCTGGGAAGCGTAGTCCAGCAAAGGCCTAACCAAAGATCCTACAGGTGTTTAGTGATGAGGGGGTTGTTGAACTCTTTGGACCATCTTTTTATAAATCCCAGGACTGAATTGCCCTTGGAGGAGATATAATTGATGTGGGTGGAGAAATCCAACTTACTTTCTAACCTAACCCCAAGATCGATTACAGATTCAGTACGGGAGACCTTGTTGTCAAGGAAAGTATAGTCATAAGTTATAACACCACGTTTCCTACAAAAAGTCATGATCTCGCATTTACTAATATTAAGCACAAGGTTGTTGTTGGAACACCAAGAATAGAAGGTGTTTAGATCTGCTTGCAGAAGTTTGCAATCCTCTATACTCCTTATGTGGCGATACAGTTTGATGTCATCAGCGTAAATAAGGATTTTACAGTGCCTTAGCTGGGTAACAATATCGTCAATTGATAAAATAAAAAGGAGAGGGCCAAGATGACTACCTTGCGGGACTCCAGAGGACGCTTCGATGTTCTTAGATTTGACTCCGCGGAATAGAACCTGGTAGGTTCTATCGGCTAAGTACGACTGGAACCATACCACAAGGGCATGCGGAAAGCCTAATTTCTTTAGTTTAAGAACTATAATAGAGTGGGAGAGCTTGTCGAAAGCCTTACTAAAGTCTGTGTAGACACAGTCAGTTTGGCAGCCAGTAACAAAGCCTCTAACTGTGTGTGAAGAGAACTCCAGTAAATTAGTAGTAGTGGAGCGGGCTGGAAGAAAACTATGTTGGTTTGTTGAGATAAGCCCCTTGCAGATAGGGGCGATAGCAGAATAAATAATAGATTCGAAGAGTTTTGGTATAGACGATAACTTCGCAATTGGCCTGTAATTAGAGATTTCGTTCTTACAGCCTTTTTTATGGACAGGTATTATAAAAGAGTTCTTCCATAGGGTTGGGAAGCGCCCTTTATTTAGGGATTTTTGAAATAAACATAGAAGAGGGGACAGTAGGGCCCCTGCACAGGATTTTAGAACAGCTGGAGGGACTCCATCAGGGCCGGACGAAAAATCTTGTGGAAGTTCATTTATATGTTTCGAGATATCATCCCTGGTTATAGACAGGGAAAAGTTTTGAGCCGTTTGGATTGCATTGATATGTCGAAAATTGTCTTCATCTGGTTGGAATACAGGGGATGAGAAAGATTTGAGGAAGAACGATGCAAAATTGTCACAAATTTCGGCGGAATTAGAACTAAGGGAGTTCTCGTATTGCATGGTGTAAGGGTAATTATCAACTTTTTTCTTTGTGTTGATAAATTGAAAGAATGCTCTGGGATCACCATACATTTTACCTTCCATGTTTCTGAGGTATTCCTTATAGAGGATTTTGGAGAGAGCATGAAATTGGTCATAGCAATTGAGAAATGCATCGAAACTCGCAGTGTCTTTCTTCTTCAGATAGGTTTTCCAGAGTTTATTCTTCAGGTTTTTGGTACGTCTCAACTTGTTGTTGTACCACGATGATCTGGACGACTTTAACGGCTCGATAGGTACACAGGATGCGAAAGTTTCATACAGGAAGGAATAAAATCTTGCTACATCGACATCCAACTCATTATGTGAGAGCAACCAATTGAAGTCGACTGAAGTGAGCTTGGATGACAGTTTCTCAAGGTTGGCTTTTTTAAAGTTAAAGGTAAAGGTTGACTCCTCTGGGACTGGCTTATTGTTAAAGACAGAACAATAGCTCCGTAGGAGAGAAGGGTGATAATTATCAACAGGTGACAAGACAATTGAGCTAGGCTCAACATTCATGTCGTCTGAGTCGGAAAAGAATACAAGATCTAACCGCCTTCCTAAAATATTATTCACACCACACATTTGGTTCAGGCCGCATGAGAATAGGGAATTCAGAAAGCTGGACTTCCTAAAATTAAGGTTGTTTTCAGGGAGGTAGTTATCGTCGTCATCACAAGATACCCATTGAACATTGGGTAAATTAAAATCACCTAAAAGTAGGATTTCGTCTTTAGAATCCATCATATCCTGGATATGATTAATGCAGGAAATTAGAAAATCATAAAGGTTATGACCTTTATCGTCAAGAGTGCTGAGCATATCGGGTGGGATGTAACAGCAGATCAAGAACAGGTTATTGTGGGCAAGAGAGACTTTAAGAGCGAGAAGCTCAATGTCCAAAGAGTTGGGAAAACTAGGAAGCGTTATTGAAGAGCAATTGAGACGGTTATTACAGGCAAGTAGTAAACCACCTCCACGAGCCTCCGAGTCATTATATCTATCGCTCCTAAAAACTTGGAAGGAGGAGTCGAATAGTTCGGCATTGAGGATCCCACTATATAACCATGTTTCCGTAAAAGCGATTATATCAAAATCGCTGGCCGAAGTTGATAGAAACACATCGTGGGTTTTGGACCTCACTCCTCTTACGTTTTGGTAATAGAGAGTGAGCGTCTTAAGTTTTTTGAAACCTGGCGAGAGTCAGGAGTGCGATGTACACGTGTGCGGGGAACAAAGTATTTAGAGAAGGCACCGGGAGGCCAGAATGTCGGGTCCAAAAGCTTTTCAGCGGTACTGGGTGGTGCAGACAGAACAAAGGACGCGACCGGTTTGGAAGAATTGCTAATCTTTCTGCAGGAGATTGTTTCAGGGTTTATTTCTTTTTCCTTTAAATAATCTTTAATTGCCCCTGGCGTAGTGTCAGGGGAAAAGCGCGAAATGAAAATATTTCGCGGCTTGGGTACCGTCACAAGGCTGGTACAGGTTACTGAAGACCTAGTAACCCCAGCGTCAACTTGCTCACTAATATTGCCAGAGAAGTTAGATGACGTATTAGATGAGTTCATTGGAAGTAAAGGGGCGGGGACCGACAAGCTAACAGAGGAGTTCATAGAGACCACCTCTGTAAAAGTCGCTTTACGACTGCGTCTGCCTTTACGCTTGTTACAGGTCTTTGGCTGGTTCGGAGCCAGCCTAAGGACAGTCCCCATCGAAGGGTTCTCCACGGGTACTGTGGAAAGGCCAACGGTAATACCAACCTCTGGAGGAGCGGTGGGTGGAGGTTCGCATTGCACCTCTTTACAGTGAGCGGCACAGGGATGCTTACTATCGAAAGCACTAAATTCTTCCGATAATAAGTTCAGGGCTGAGTAATTTTGAGTCGCTGTACGAGATAACGACTCGACTTCAGTCCTGACACGCATCGCACAACTTTTGATATCGGTTAGCACTGCAGAAAGGGGGGCCGAGGTTTCAGCTGAAACGGAAGAAGTAGGTGCACCAGGGTTAAGGATCACTGATTGCAAATCGTCGATGGTATCCAAGACCGTGGAGGCCCGAGATGAGAGGGTTATAAGGGCTTTGTGAGGCACACCTGGTTCGAAATGGAATGGGGGAATCCCAACATATGCCTTACGTATTCGGAAAGTTTTATTAAAAAGCTTTAGTTTTTGTTGTTGCATTGCTTCATATTTCAGGCAATCATGTCGCTGGCCGTGAAGGGTGTACATTTAGCACACTCAATAAACTAGATTCTAGTTCAATTACAGAAGTCAAGCAGAATTGGACCTGACCAGTACTCAGTTGGGGGATTACATTGGTAAAACCACACTCGCATTAAAAAATATCAAGCTTTAGACATCGGCGCAGTTGTTGCTTACATATCCATTCCGGATCAGCGGGTAGCAATAATTTTTCCTCAAGTTGGCTAAGTAGGTGTGGCATTTCTTATGATGGAGACATGGCGTGAGTAGTGCAAGCAAAAATGGTCTTTTTCTTGCAGTCTTGTCTTGTTCTTGCATATTAAGCAAGACCAAGAATAAGACTTAGTTATGGTTGCAAGAACAAGAACAAGACAGACTGAACAAGAACAAGACTGACTGAACAAGAACAAGACTACATTAGTCTTGTCTATTTCGATCTTAATCAAGTTTTAACTTTCGCACCTTTTCAGAATCCTACTTGGAGGATAGTGAAGCTGCCTTTCTGTCTATGAGTATACGGTGTATTTGATTGCCCCTCGATGGGAGATTGCCATGTGTATTTGTGAATATCCTTTCTTGGGAAATATGTTGAACAGACGATCATATTTTTGCTCATTGCAAAATCGATAACAGGTTGTCCATTAATGTTGGATATTTCGTGAATACGGTCTGTCTGCGCCAGTTCTTTCTTCCAATTAAGGCGGTCAAGTCTCTTATCATAATCTTGATGTCAACTGAAGAGACCGTTTCGTATGCGTGTTTAAGGGTATGACAGAGAGAGTTCATGGTTGTGTCCACTTTCTTTTTCGTCTCCGCATGTGCGTTTATGAATATAAAGGCCAACAATTTCCTTCAGAATGTTACGCAGCGCCGGCTCTAGCCTTTGTTTAGGGTGGAGCGAGATTGTCTTTTGACGCCCTTTGGTCAACGCTTTCACATCACATTAATTGTATTTCCGGTTGTCCTTGATAAAGCTGTTTTCTATCACTGCCGAAGCAACCTTGACGTGACGGAGGTTTATCTGAGCAAGCTTCATATTGAAAGCAGTGTTCATTTCCTTAGAGGATTATGTTTCCGGTTTCCCGGTTTTGCGCACTTTTTTGAGCAGGGTTGCCCCTTGAGGGTTTCGGTGGTGATATTAGGGTCACAGTCACTCCTATAAATATGGTTATTTTTGTCGACTGGTGGGTCACTAAAGCTTACCCCAGTCGCCAGTGATAATTAGATGGTGGAAAGAATCACCTCCTCATTAAAAGAGGTCCTACCACTATCCCAACAAATGCAGTGATCACCATCCCGACATTCGAGCAGCTTACTTCTTCCATTCCCGGAGACTTCAGTTGGTAACCACGGGGTTTCTGCTACCTTGGTAATCGGAGCAGAAATGGTGGCGGTTGCTCGCCAAGTCATGTCGGTCGGTGAAGGGTCATTGCAAGTTTGGCTGGGACAGCTTTGATCATGGGCTTTTCTGACGCGAAGATACTAAGCTTTGCTCAACAAAACTTGAAGCCAATTTGGCTACGCGCCTGTCTCAACTCGTCAATAGAAGTTTGGAACCCATAGAACGCTATCTCTGGGAATTGTGCGCGGAGCACTCTCCACTCGTCCACCCTTAGGGTCATGTTTTGGACTCCTATATCCTTTTTAACTTAATGTCAGTGGGGTCTTCTGTTGCCGCCATGAAGTACCCAACCACAATAGCTGGAAGCTAAGGGAGCTTTTCCTCGTCTACAGCGATGAGTTTTGTCCTTTCAGAGTAAGGCGGCCCTTCATAGGGGCGCACCGACCCTTAGGAAAATTGGTTGTTCTGAGGCCTGAGCCAATTCGGCTATCGCCTCCAGAAGACTCCCATACACTTGGTCAGAAGAGTCTCCGGTTAGTTAGTCACAGGCACTCCCAGGTCGGCTATGGAGACTTTCTGCGCTTCATTATGAGTAAGACCGACTTCTATTCTGCTTTTCAAACCAGGTTATTGTGGCCTAGAGAAGATCTAGGGTATCTAACCCTCTTCTTATTAAGAAAATCGATATCCCCTTCTTCCTCGAGGGCCACGCAGACCCAGCAGCCTCCACACTTCTTCTTGAAGCAGTCACTTTCTTGGGTCGCCTAGATGCCCGCGTTTTCCCCGGTGGGCTTCAACGGAGATCTTTCAATGATGGTGTGATCTCAGTATACTCCATTACGGCGTGCGGGGTCAGACTGCCCTCCTTGAACATGGAAAACTCCCCTTCACTGGACGGTACCTTACTGTGTTCGTTCAGAAATATCCAACTGACCTTGTAGGTCACCCTGTTGGGGGCTACGGAAGGCGCAGAAGTGTTTAGGTCCATCCTCAAAGGTTTTTTTGAAGATATCTATATTGGATCCCACGAGTTGCGCGAAATAGGACGGTCCTTCATGGCAGAGCTCCGCATTACCATGGGAAGGCTAATTTAATCCGAATGTCGCCTGGCATCCGGAGTCCATCATAGGTAATAAAGTCATGCAGTACCATTCATCAGTTCAGCACGATAGCTTACACCTTGGGAATGCGGATTTTATTGAGTTTGTTCTCTCTAGATCCGCCGTAATCAGTCTGCACATGCACCTCGAGCAGGATTTCGCCTAAAGCCATATTCGATGGCGTCCCTCAAAAGGCGCCATCTATTTTATTTTTCGCGCCCTTTACGCTATCATTTTGGCGCCCCTAACACCTGACGCCTAGAGCGACCGCTCCACTCGCTCTACCCTCAGGCCGGCACTGATGTTACGGATTGAGGTTAAACATGATCCTTTATACTTAATATTGAAAAAATTCAAAGACACTATGCACTATTTTTAGACTGGGCCTTCAGAATAGTATGATCTCACGCTGTAAATCAATTTTCCAATACTTACACTTGTACAACTTCAAACTAATATTGACTACTGTCTCAATTATAACAATTTTGCTGAGCTTTAATTTCAAATCCGAAGATAAAATTTTATCACTAAAGATTTAACAAACTCCATAGGCACCAGATGCAGCCCAAAAAATCTTCCATTCTCTTCTCGTGTTTTCCTCGTAATTGTGTCAAATTTCAAGCCTCACCTGTACAACCTTTAAGTTTTCTTTTCATAAATAATTTTCTTTCACAAAAAATTTTTGTTGACAACTTTGCAAGAGGAAACTGTAATGGAATTGAATTTAATTTACCTAGAAAACATCCCGAAATAATCGAAGTGGCTGAGAAATATTCCGCCATACTTTTAGCAGAGTCAAATTGAAAGTCAAAATGAATTATTTAGGTAAAACTGGATTAGTCTCATGGAATAGAAGAGGAGAACGAACAAAATTAAATTACATTTCGAACAATACAAGCACGTGGAGCCCTGAACGTGGAACTCCACCGGTGGGCGGGCGGTGGGCTGGTTTTTGGTGCCCTTTTGGGGGATGGAAGAAGGGACAAACATCAGAGCTAAAAATATCCCCCCAGTAATTTGATCATTTTTACCCCCGACTGGATTCTTCATTTTTACTATAGCAAAACGCTTTGCTCAACCCTAGTTGAGTGCGGGGTGAGTTTCCGTGCAAGGTCAACAAGGTGTATGTGTGTAGTCGTCCTTAATGAAAGCTTGAGGTTAAAGCCCGTGCTACCATTGATTTGCTCAGTCCAACCTGTGCAGCAAGGCCAGACGTGGGTCAACTGGTGGTGTTCATGGGTACTGCGATGTGTAGCATCTGCAGTGCTGCCTAATGAGCGTTCGGTGTTTACGATGAGAGAGATTACATAATTAATTGCAGCTTACATCTAAAGGCGGCCCAGGTAGGACGACAGGTAATCCGATAATCGGGGAAAAGCCGCACAATAATTAATGCAAATAAAAAACCGACAGGGATAAGTTTCAGCTTTGTGTAGAACATGGAGGGTTTTCACGGATATTCCCAACCCTTGACTTTCTTTACTACTTTAATAATTCAAACACACACACATACATAGATACAAAAAATTGAACTACCTACACACCAGCTGAGCTGCGGCTTTTATAAAATGTTGAATAAATATTTCCTCGAAAAGTTTTTCTTTTTACTTTCTTTTTTCCGAATTGCACAAAAGCTAAAAAAGGGAGCTGGCTAGGGCCTCAGTCATATTTATCCTGCAATATTATCTCAATTTAAAGCAGCTATTATCGTTTTTGGCTTCATAATGAAAACCGCACCATTAAAAATTGCTTTCATCGGATCGGCCTTACCGGGTGGTGTTCATTAACAATAATAATGCCCTGCGATGCCTACAGCAAACGGCCCGGCCACGCAGGCATCAGGATTAATTGTTTCATTATGGAGTCGGGTTGTATCCCGAAAAAGACATAAATTACCCGAGTTTATTTTACCGCGATGCCATGGCATGAAAAAGGGGTGGAAATCAGTGCACCTAACTGATGCGCGCTAATCTTATTCCAGGGGTTGATTGATTCGCTCAAATTAATTTTGATTCGGTACAACGAGAATGAAACGAAAATGAAACTCCAATTAAAGTTCTTTTGTTTGTGGGAGGTGATTTTGAGGTATTTTAAGTACTCAATTTTGCACTTTTCCACTAAAAGGGAGAATTTTGCATTTACTTGGAATCCTCTTAGTTGATTTTAAAGATACGCTACAAAGGAAGCTTTTCAAAGGTGAAAAGAAAGTGGCTGGCACTGGGGGAATTATAGAAGACCAGTAATCACCTGAAAAAGGCGATTAGTAAAAAAAAGGGATAGTTGGAGGAACTTCTGCCAGGGCATTGATAATGCTTGAGACTAGGAAACACTCCAAACACTCCAAAAACACTAGGGAAAATTACACAAAGCGAATCGACAAGTCTTTCACACAAACAAGAAAAGAAACCTTGATGGTAATACCAACAAGCATACTTCCTAGGCGCACTTCTTTTTCTTTGAAGGCTCTGCATCCTGGATTCTGTCCTGGACTCTCCCAACTGCCTCTCCGTCGCTCTGACGTCATCCGAGTTGGCATCACTAAGCTCTGTGCATTCTGGTCTACGCAAATCTTCCAGTGGAGTTTGGGTTTCCTCCGCTGTCGCACCTCGTAGATCTGACCGCAGAGACCCAGGCATAACTATCACTTCCCGGGGAGAATGGAATGACGTGACAACGCATGAAGCTATCAGGGTCGTAATTTGGTACTTTAAATCGTCAGGAGCAGACGGTATCGTTTTCAGTCTGCTGCAGGAAGGCTACAAAACAAATCAATCCTGATATCTCCCGCTTGACCACGCATATGGAGGAGGTATGTAGCACTTTAAACAACCAAGTGGGAAAACTAAGAGGCGAGGTAGAAACTGTCCAACACGACCTTGCCGTAGTCTCAAACGAGTTAGAGGACTTACGGCGCCAGTCTCGACTCCAGGACGTGGTCATTCGTGGTATCCCCACGAATGAAAATGACAACCCAAAGCAGATTTTAAATTCTCTTGCTTCCACCATCGGGCATGAGCTGTCACCCTACGTGAATGTGTTCCGGCCAATGCAGCGACCGCGATTAGAGTCACAGACTGGCAGCGTCATGAAATTGAGCTCGTTGCTAATCGTAAAATTTCCATCGGCCAACGACCAGCAAGAGTTCCTGCGAAAAACACGCCAACATGGAGCTATTTCTTTAAAGAAATTAAATCTGGGCTTTGTTTCTGATAGCCCAATTTACATAAACGAAAGCCTGACTTCCAAGAACAACAATGATATTTTCCACACTGCACGCAAACTCCTGAAGCAGAAGCTTGTCACCGCGGTTTCCACTCGTCGGGGCCTTGTCTATGTGCAGCTGGAGAGAAGTAAAGAGCCGCGTTTATTCACATCAGTTTTGGATCTGAACGATGCCGCCAGCTCCTCTCTCACTCCCAGCTCACTCTAATGAATTTGGAGCAACCTGTTCATCAATGCGGAGATTCTGTTTACACGTCTTGTGTGCTTGTTTTCATGAATGTTTTTATTTGGGTTGAAATTTTTTTTTATATATTACTTTTCATTTTTTTCTTAAATTTCTTCTTTAATTATTTTGTATTTTATAGTTTATTTTTTTTACATTTTTCGCTTTTTTGTAATGTTGGAATATTATTGCTTTTTTTAGACTTGGAATTTTTAGTCGTTCCACGTCCTGATTTCACTCTGTTACCCTGTTTCTGTGACTTCGGCTAAGAAACAAAAAAAACATATGAACAAAATTAGAACAGTGCTCAACGTTTTCCAAACCAGGGCTCAAGGCTTAAATTTTTGCCACATTAATGCGCGTGGCTTACGCAACGAAATTGATGAAATTCAGGAGATTTTTCGTGGTTCCAATATACACGTCATACTGGTGTCTGAATCTTCACTGCGCGATCATGTCCCCACGAAGCTTGTTACATTAGATGGGTACAATCTATACCGAAATGATCGCAAGAACCGTTCTGGTGGTGGAGTAGCCATATATGTGAAGAATAACCTCAGGTCTTTCAAAGTTAAGGAATCCTCATCTAATCCCTTGGAATTCCTTAGCATTGAAATTAACTGTGGTTGTAGAAACTGTCTTGCCACTGTGGTTTACTGCCCTCCACGAATTTTCTCGTGAACTGGAATTATGGCTCGCCGATGCCACCCATAACTATGAGAGCATCGTGGTTGGTGGTGACTTTAATGTAAACATTTTATCCAACAACGCACTTTCCAAAAAGTTTCTCAACTTCTTCAAAATGTTTGACTTAAAGCCCATTAACCAACTTCCGACATACCTAAACACTAATAATCCATCCCTGCTGGATATCTTTTTTGTGTCAAATGTTGATAACGTTTTATTCCATAATCAGATCAGCCCACCTAGTTACCTCGATCACGACATCCTGTACCTTTCCCTTAAACTCTCAGTAAAAAACACTCAACGGAAATTGTTCTCGCATCGTGACTACAAGTCCATAGATGTCCCGGCTCTATTGCAAGAATGTTCTTCACTACCATGGGATCAAATATACCGCATCTCTGACATAGACAACCAAATAGAACATTTTCGCTTGCTATGTCTCCAACTACACGAATCTTTTGTCCCAAACGCACTTTTTCCTCTACTTCTCCCTGATTCTCCGCTAAAATCAGCCGTCTTGTCTCCGAGAGAGAACTCTTATTCAAAAAATATAAAATTAATAGAACCGATGCGAACTTAAAAGCCTACAAAAAGGTTAGGAATTTAGTAACTTCCTCCATACGTAAAGCGAAAGCCCATTTCTTTTCGTCTAAGCTTAACCCGAATTTGCCCCCAAAGAAACTTTGGACCAACATTAAGCAACTTGGTATTCTTGGTGATGAAAGTGAAACACATATCAACCTTAGCGCTAATGAGCTAAATAATTACTTTACGTCTGCATCAAATATACGCGGAGATCGTAATTACTTAAGGGCAGCTAATAGTAATACTGGTGTTTTTTGTTTTCGCAATGTGGATCATACGGAAGTCCATAAAGCTTTTTATTCAATTAAATCCGAATCTGTTGGTCCAGACAACCTCCCACCCATATTCCTAAAGTTAATTTTTCCTCTGGTACTTCCCTATATCACATATATTTTTAATAGTTGCCTCACTAAATCCTACTTTCCGCTTCAGTGGAAAAAAGCAAAAGTTATCGCATTACCTAAGTGCAAATCTCCGCAAAGCCCCGCTGATTATCGTCCTATAAGTATACTATGTTTCTTAGGCAAAGTACTAGAAAAATTAATGTCGTGGCAAATCGATGGGCACTGCGAAATGTGGTCCCTGTTGTCCCATGCACAGTCTGGTTTCCGCAAGAGCAGTAGCTGTGAAACTGCACTACTGAAAGTGACCACCGATTTGCGAATGGCTGTTGATTCGCATGACATTGCTTTTCTTGTACTCCTGGACTTTAGTAAGGCTTTCGACAGTGTTAGCCATACGTTCCTTGAAACTAAGCTAATTGACCACATGAGGTTTTCATCCTCTGCGTCCTCCTTTATTCGGAGTTACTTGCACAATCGATCTCAACAAGTATGGCTACAAAATTCAACCTCCGACTCCTTGCCAATCACCCGCGGTGTTCCGCAGGGCTCCATTCTAGGACCGCTGCTTTTCAGCATGTATATAAATGATCTCAGCAGTACCGTGACTAACTGTAAACTGCACATGTATGCAGATGATGTCCAAATTTACTTAAACAGTCCCATTGGTTTGGTTGAGAACTGTGTTAACAACATTAATGCCGATCTCGAGCGTATTTCTCAATGGTCTCTTTCCAACCACTTACTGCTAAATGCATCGAAATCCTGCTGCATTCCAATGTATAGGAGTCATTTAGACACCTCCTTCCTTCCACCTATCATTCTCATGAAAACGGGCTTACCTTATCAGTTGCGAGTTAAAAATCTAGGCGTCTATCTGAACTCACAATTAACTTGCTGTGACCAGATCTCTCATACTCGATCTAAAATATATGGAAATTTGCGTCGTCTATGGCTGTACGCTTCCATTCTGCCCTTAGGTACTCGTTCAAAGCTAATCAAAACGTTAATTTTACCGTACTTCACCTATGCTAGCTTGGTCTTCCCGTCCCTTGATGCGTCATGTCGTGATAAACTCAATGTAGCCTTCAACGATTGTACAAGGTTTGTTTATAATCTTCGCCGATCTGACCATATAAGTCAGTATCGCTCTTCTGTTCTGGGGTGCACACTTGATGTGTACCTATCGCTCAAGGCAATGACATTCATTTATAAACTCTTGCACTCCGACCGTCCATCATACCTCCATGAATATCTTCGATTTGGTCGTACGACTAGAAGAATACTATTTATCCTTCCTAGATTCTCCCACTTAGTTGCGCAGAGATCTTTTTTTGTTCATTCTACCCAGTTATGGAACAGTTTACCCGCTGATATACAGAGTGCGGGGTCATTGGGTGTTTTCAGGAAACGTGTCTTCAACTATTTTACTAATCAATAATATTCCTTCAGTTATTTTAGGTTTTAATTTTTTTTTTTCACTCTTCTTGTTATTTGTTTTTCCTTACATAATTTTGTTTTTATTTAAAAAATTTTACACTTCATAATTGTTTTTGTTTAATTTGCCGTTTAATTCTAAAGTACATACGCTTTTAGCGGAATAAGATATTGTAATCTTGATGTACTGTAACTTTAATAAATAAATGAAAATGAAAATGAAAATCTCCAATGGACCAGTGACGATTCTGACGTCCTATGATCAAAAGCTCCTCCATATGAGAAGAAATGGTATGCTTAGTAAGAGTAACGTAAGGCCGTTCGTTTGGGATTCCTTACGAGCAAGTTGACTTCATTCAATTTTAGTGTTTTTGTCATCTGCATGAACTCCCCTGAAGGTGCAAGCAGCTCATGAGCCATATAGGCTGATGCTAAGTAAAGACCCTTCTCCTTCAAACTCCAATCTAACTACCGTTAGGTCCGTTGAACTGAAGTTCGGGAAGAGGATGGCTTTGATGTTCCTTTTAACCAAAATACTGGATCTTTGCTTCATGGCCGGCCTTTGGCTCTTTTGCGCCCGGTGCAGTATGCCATATTGCGCCTCCATCAGCTGTTAACTTTTTGATCGCAGTGACGGACAATGGAAAAATAGACAAACACTCTGTATGAAGGCATGGGAATACTTTTTCACTTATGTCCAAAAATTGCGCCCGATGCAAATGCACCAATTGCACCTATAAAAGCGCCGCCCCTACCTTTGTCCAATCAGGATTTGCTTCGCGATCTTGCTCGTGTGCTGAGTTTGCATGCGCTTTAACTTCACAAAATTCTCCCGCTAAAGCTGTTTAATGGGCAGGCGCCCCAAAAACCGCCTTGGCTTGTCTCGACAAGGTGCAAAATCGTGCCCTCAAACTCATTGGTGATGGCCCCTTTCGCGCCTCCATAGACACCTTGAGCCACCGTAGGAATGTAGCAGCCCTCTCCATACTTTATCGCTATTACCATGGCGACTGTTCCACTGAAATTCAGGACCTCCTGCCTGCACGGCAATACTTTTCCCGCAACACAAGACTAGCCCGCTCGGCTCACCCCCATACCCTACAGCCCCCTCGTTCACGCACAATACGGTTTAGAAGTTCGTTTATGAATAGAACAACTCGACTGTGGAATAATCTCCCGCAGTCAGTATTTCCGAACTCGTACAACACCTTAAAGTTCAAACGTGAGGTTCATCGTCATTTTCTTCTACACCCTCCAGACCCCCTCTAACCTTTCCTATTCTCCTCTATTCTTCAAACCAAGCTTACTACTAGACATTGCACCATGAACTGAAGACATGACGGACTGGTAGTACAAAGGGTTACACCTAAGCTTGGTTTTTTCATTAAAAAAAAAAAAAAAAAATGCACCAGGATGTTTTTCGATGTTAGCAGCACTTCCCTATTTCCAACACATTCCAGGGCTCCGAAAATCTAGAGTACTGTACTCTCGAATATCCATAATAGAGGTCTTTATGTCGTTCTCCAAGCCGTCATATTTCAAGGCATAATAGGGGTTGGCTGCACTGCATGTATTATTTTCTACTGTAGAATCTTGTATAGAAAAAAAAGCCCACTTTACCTGACATAGAAGGAGCTTTCAACAGCTTCAGAACAGCGGGAATCCAGGTGTTTCTCGCCGAATTAGGAATCTATAATACTTGTAATAGTACGAATTGCTACAAATCAAGAACTATGCCAGCGTGCCAGCCAAGAAAGTATAGATGGCGAAATCAGGAGAAAGGAATGGAATTGGATTCGCCATAACTTGCAGAAGGCAATGAAGTTCGATTTCGAAGTTTTGATTTTTTTTTTAAAATCATAATTTCTGAAATTGCGCCCGGTTCAAGTCCACCATTTGAACCTAAGACTGCGCGGCCTGTGCTAGACTTGCCTTGATCGGAGCGGTGGTAAAAGATGTATTGCCTGTCCGAGACCCCTTTCACTTTCCGTCCTCGTATCCAGGGCTCTTGTACTAAGGTAAGGTTGTTGGTGGCAGTTTTGGGGTGTTGAAGGTTAATCTGAACGATCTCAAGCATTTTCTGAAGCTCCATGAGATTCCTCCTCTGCAGAAGGGCTTTTAAATCTTAGTCGGTTTTCATTCTTTTCCAATATCTCGAAAAACTCCTCGTTGATCAGGAGAAATAATTAACCGCTGTTTTCAGCGGTTCCTCTGTTTTGATACACTGAGGAGGCACTGGATAAGCTTTCTAGGTTCCAGATTTACTTTTGGCAAACAGATGCCAGCTCTAGGTTTCCTCCGGATATCCGCAGCTCTGATTAGCTTGAGCCTCATGCCTTCCAATGTGTCACAGGTCTCAGTGACGCATTCGCCTAGGAAGTCTCTTTAGGCCTGGCCTTCGCATCAGCTTACCCTGGACCTTCTGACCAAACATTATCTATTATAATAAGATCTGACACTTTTGATTTACAAATACACCTACAATATCTGACAAATCCATCAACAAATATCTTATATTCGGTAATGTAGCATGCCGAACCCAACTGACGCACTGCCAAAACGGCAGCGGTCAGAGAATTCCCCGGCTGTGCAAGAACCTCAGAAGGAAAAAAGGGGGAGTCACAAGAATCCTCATACCGGGACAAGTTGGCTAGGATCACAATGGCAGTGCTCCTGGTCAGCTATCACGAAGGCAAATTTACCGAGGAGCAATCCTCCTATATTTGCGATTCCATCTTGACAGAGGTGGACAAAAGTGTTAAAGGCGATTGCCCGCCCACCCCAGTTTTTAGGCTTAAGGGCGGGTCTCTTTAAGATAACCTGCGCCAACAGACCTACCAGCCAATGGCTGACGAATGCTGTCGGCAGGCTGCAGGATTGGGAAAGGTTCAACCTCAAAGTAATCGAGGAGAAGGGGCTTCCCTAATTCAAGCGGTACGCATTCTGGGCTCCTAATGATGTTAGGGGACAGGATCAGATGCTCCGCAGGCTAGAAATTTAGAGCCAGCCAATTGAGGTTACCTCTTGACAAATGATGGGTAGGAAGGTGAACCAAAACGGTCAAACTCTTGCACTTAGCATTGACGAGAAGTCGCTCATTCAGGCTAAAGAGCAGGGTATGTCCTTTTCTACGGCTTCGGCCGAATCAAACTCAAGGCGATTGTCTCAAAAAAGGAGACTGCTGCTGACTCACAGCAGCAAGAACAGCCCCAGGATGGGGGTGGTAGAGTGTAACCTACATAAGGGTTGCCTCGACAGTCCTTTGCAAGGTGCTGGCCGCCTAAGCTGTTGACGTGGCTCTTGTACAGGAGCCATGGGAAAATAACGGTGCTATCCAGGGTTTGCGGGCATCCGGCCCGCATGCAGTGATGTGGACGGCGTCCCTCGAACAATAACTGCTTTCCTCTCACAGATAAATCGTCGAGAAATCTAGCAGTGGTGAAGATATAGATTAGCAGGAAGGGCAGCAAGAGCATGATTATCTTATTCTGCAGCCTACTACCCCAAGGACCCACCAACATCCAAAGAACTCAGGGATATCATGGGTTTAACAGCAGCGGTCTGCAGATCAGCGATCTGCAGTGGAGTGAACAAGAGGGACGAATGCCGGACACTCGGCCGAAAACGAGGCGCTGCGGCTGAAAGCGAATGGTCACTTAGGCGCTGGTCTTGGGCGAGGACATTCTATAATAATCAACATCATAGCAGATACCTTACCTTTAAAACCCCAAAATTTGAGGAACCTTCTGTGCAGATACAGGATAGGCTAACCTAGACTTTTCCTAAAATATTGCCTGGCGGACTAGTATGGTACAGGGATGGATCCAAAACAGAGACTGGTGTCAGATGCAGCAAGCCGATAAGCCTAGGCACCCTAGCAACTGCCTTTCAAGCACAGGTGTACGCTATACTGTCATACACTCATTAGAACTTAGGAAGGGCCTTCCATAGCAAACGGATCTTTATCTTCTCTGATATTCAAACGGCAATTAGGGCGATAAAGTCCCGTAGGACCAAATC
>OX465284.1:26256080-26302599 GCA_949987705.1 Thereva unica | reverse complement strand
AAAAAATAATTTAAAACTTTAAAAAAATAGTTTATTTAAAAATATTATGAACTATTAAGGATGTGGAGTGAGCTTTTACATAACTAATCATTTAAACAAATATAAAATAAAATCAAAGCATCAAGACCCCCACATCATCTGGTGACCCCGAAATAAAGAAATAAAAAGAAGAAATAAAAATTTATTAAAAGAAAGAATATTTTCAAAAAAAAAGAATATTGAAAATTTTAAAGAAGAAAGAAGAAAGAAAAAAGAATTTAAAAAAAAAGATTTTAAAGAAAAAGAAGAAAGAATACACATCAAGGAAGAGAAGAAAGAAGATTTCTAAAATAATAAGGGAAGTTAATTTTAATTTAAACTAATTCTTCACACACATTTGTAGTGACCGCGTAAAGTTTAATTACCAAACTTTACGCAATGTCACACGACAACCCCGACACGATCAAAACGATCAGTCGGAACACTCCATCGATCACCGAACGCAAAGTTCAGTGATCTTGCCGTTTTGTTCCGTCCCTATCACGACTAGTGATCGAGACAATTTCCGGCATCTCCGTTTGACTATCACTATCAAAAAGGCTCTCTCTAACCAGTGACATCGTGCGTGCACACAAAGCGATAAAATATCAGTGACAAATAAATATATATATATATAAAACATATATTATACAAAATAAATTGTTTCAATTTAATTCGATAATTAAAACTTGTGATAAAACGATAATTGTTATTAATAATAAAGTTCTAAGTGAAAGTACTACAATTAAAACGTGTTTAATTCAAAAGCTCCCCGGAATACAGGAGCCATATTGGTGACCCCGACGGGCAACACGCGGAGCAAGTTGCTCATTAAAAAAATTATTTAAAACATTGTGTTTTTTTTCTACCCAGTGGAACAAATTTGCTTATATATAAAAAAAATAAATAAAATTGATGGTTCATTATTATCATCATCAATAAACCCATTACATGGCGATAATTTAGAAATTTTAAAAATTTTAAATTTAACATTCATTTTAAAAAATTGTTTTTTTTTTTTGTCTCAAAGTACTGCTGAAAGCATCACAATAGCCCAACAACAAATACAACGGCATTCGTCCAGTAGAATTTCACTTAGGTTTCCCGTTCGAAACGCGGGCATGTGAAAGCAGTGTCGGCGGTTCTTGAGAAGCGGTCGTGACAATTCGTTTTTACAATAATTTTAAAGTGTCAGATAAATAGAGAAAGCTTTCGATCTTGTTGTGGTTGGTGTTTATATCGCTTTAATTCTCAGAATTATCATTATATCTGCGTACCTGATCAGTACAATTTTTGGTTGAACGCCGTACAACATACTCGTTTACATTAGTATCAGCTTCTTTAATAGTAACTAACAGTGGGTTTTGGAATTGGTGAACACTTAAATATCCAATCGCTGACTACGTTTTAAAGAATTACTTAAAAATTTTCGTTTATGACCAATTAGTGCTGTAATTGTAACTCTATGGTGCGATATAAGACCGAAGTATAAACATCCAAACCGGTTGAACCCATATACCAAATCTAAAAATAATTTTTATCGATTTTGTAACGGTCAAGAAATATCACCAAAGTGGTTTGAGGTTATTGAGATTGAATTGTGCTTTTATAAAGCTTCACTTATTTAAACATTAATTGTCGCCGAAATTTTAATATATAAAATATTTTCATGAAAATACAAAATTTTATCCAACAGCTTTAATTACAGCAATTCTGTTGCTTATCCAATTTAAGTATTTACGACCATCATTTATCACCCTCCTTTGAGCTTCAACAAGAAGGTGTGGATTGTTTGTGATTGATTGCTACGCTGTCACACCGTCCGTACTAGCTGCAGCACCGAAATATTGCGTAGTACCAACGATAATCTACAGAACATCGAACCAGCTAAAGGAATCACAGATAATTGTTTTATTTTCATTTTTATTTTTTGTATAACATATAATTTTATTTTATATATTTTTTTCCATTACATTTTAGTTTTCTATTTTCTTTTATATACACAGGCCATCCAGGTCACATTGGCCACCGCTGCCGACCAAACCCTAGCAGGGTTGGCATCCACGGCGGACAAAGTATGGGAGGTGCTTCCACACGGAGGCGCCTCATACGCGTCCGCCGTCCAAGCCAATACGCCAGCCAACGCGGAGCCCACGTTAAGGTCGCTAGAAAGCGCCATTAGAAAACTAACGGCGCGACTAGACAACATTAACAAAAGCCCGCGTCAACCGAGAAGCCGAACACCTGCCAATCGGCAGGGCGGCCCTCGACAGCCCTCGGCCAATCGGCCACAAGGGGCCAATAAAGCCAGGGGTAGCTTGTGCTACTTTCACTACCGTTATGGTAGTGAAGCACGCCAGTGCAAGCCTCCCTGCAGTTTCGGTGGTGGTAAGTCCAAGTCGGCGAAGAAACCACCCACCCACCCTAAAAAAAACTAAAGGGGCAGGGGGTCGACATGAGCGAGCATATAACCGGCCGCTCATATCGTTTATTCGTCAGAGACACCAACAATCGGATGGACTTTCTGATTGATTCGGGCTCTGACGTTTCAATTGTTCCCGCCAAGGCGTTCCCGGCCCATAACGGTAGCCCGAACGTCCTTCTGTACGCGGCCAACGGATCACTGATCCGAACTTTCGGCACAAAGTTGCTTGAACTTGAACTCGGCTTACGCCGACGATATGTTTACAACTTTATTATAGCCGACACCACTAAAGCCATTATCGGGGCGGACTTCTTAACGAAGTTCAAATTGTCCGTCGATTTTGAATATCGGCATTTAGTCGACAAGCGCACGAAGTTTCGAATTAACGTGTGCGCTACCGTCGACTACAACCCCGAAACATTTCCATGCCGAGTTATTGGCATATACAAAGAGCTATTAACGAAGTACGCTTCGTTAACAAAACCGCCCAATTTTAACCTTCCGGTTAAACACAATGTGCAACACCACATTGTAACTAAAGGGCAATTACCTTTTGTCACCGCTCGGCGACTCCATCCGGAGAAACTGAAGGTGGCAAAATTAGAGTTCGACCATATGGTCCAATTGGGGATTTGTCGACCTTCGTCGTCCCCCACAGCATCTCCGCTTCATCTGGTTCCTAAACGGGACTCACATGATTGGAGGCCATGCGGCGACTACCGTCGCCTTAATGCTGTCACTGTGCCGGATAGATATCCGATCCCGCATATACAGAATTTCTCCGTGAATCTTCACGGCTGCACAATATTTTCAAAGGTTGACTTGGTACGTGCATACCATCACATACCAATCGCCCCAGAAGACGTGCATAAGACTGCACTCATTACACCATTCGGCCTATATGAGTTTACACGTATGCCATTCGGCTTACGGAATGCAGCACAAACCTTTCAAAGGTTCATAAATGAAGTTACGAGAGATCTCGACTTCGTTTATGTATACTTGGACGATATACTTATCGCCAGTAAAACCGAGGATGAACATATCGTTCACCTCGAAGAGCTCTTTAAACGCCTCGATAGCTTCGGTTTAACCATCAAGCTAGAGAAATGCGTTTTTGGTGCAACAGAGATTAAGTTTCTAAGCCACCGCATCACAAAGGATGGAATACTTCCATCCCCCGATCGGGTTCAGGCTATCGTTGATCTCGCACCTCCAACTTCTGTCAAATCGATCCAGAAGTTCTTGGGAATGGTGAATTTCTATCACCGATTTATCCCAAAATTGGCTGAACAGTTGGTGCCTATAAACGAGCATTTGAGAGACCTTCTCAACCGCTCACGTGCCAATAAAGTTTTTGACTGGCCAGCAGAATGTCAGGCGGCATTCCTCAAGGTGAAAACCTCGATGGCTGAAGCAACTCTGCTGAACCATCCAATCGAGGATGCAAAATACAGTCTTACGACTGACGCCTCTGATTATGCAATCGGAGGCGTTTTGGAACAATTCAACGGTCATCGGTGGCAACCGCTAGCTTTTTATTCCAAAAAGCTGTCACCAACCGAACGGAAGTACTCTGCATTCGATCGCGAACTTCTTGCAATCTATGCAGCGATCAAACACTTCCGTTACTTCGTTGAAGGACGCAATTTCGTGGTCTATACTGATCACAAACCACTGGTTCGCGCCCTTCACACAAAGACCGAACGATCCCCTCGACAGACCAGACATTTGGGTCTAATCTCTCAGTTTACCACAGACATCAGACATGTGTCGGGTAAACAAAACGTTGTCGCGGACTACTTGTCACGCTCACTAGCAACCGACAACGTCGACTCGGTCACCTTCGACCTTCCTACACTGGCTCAGGCTCAACAAGGTGACACAGAGTTGAAGTCTCTACAAGAGCACCCCAGCAACGGCTCACGGGTAAAATTAGTCCTCACACCAATACCATTTACCGCCCATCAGGTGTGGTGTGAAAATAGTTTAGGCATTCCTAGGCCTTACATACCCATTTCCTTACGGAGACTAGCGTTCAACTCCGAACATAGTCTCTCACATCCTGGTATTCGCGCTACAAGACGAGCCGTTACCAAGAAATACTTCTGGCCATCGATCAATAAAGACTGCAATGAGTGGTCTCGATCATGCCTAGGTTGCCAAAAGTCCAAAGTTTCAAGGCATACCAAATCTCCATTGGAAGCTTTCAAACTTCCAAATAATAGATTTGACCATATCCATATGGATATAGTGGGACCCCTACCCCCATCTCGTGGATACTCTTATATCTTAACGATAGTCGATAGATTCACGCGATGGCCTGAAGCATACCCAATTCGGGATATCTCCGCTTCAACAGTGGCAAAGAAATTCGCCACTGAATTTGTCCCACGATTCGGCGTACCTCTCGAGATCACAACCGATCAAGGTACGCAGTTCGAATCGAAACTGTTCAATGAAGTTGCCAAATTACTCGGCACTCATCGAATCCGGACCACCGCCTACCACCCGCAAGCAAACGGGATGGTTGAACGGTTCCACAGGCAACTAAAAGCAGCCTTAATGGCAAGGGACAACACTACTCATTGGAGTGAAGACTTGCCCTTTGTCATGTTAGGCATACGCACTGCAATTAAGACCGACTTACAATGCTCACCAGCCGAGCTCGTATACGGTCAGAATCTGAGACTTCCCAATTCGATTTCTATCCCAACTGATGAGAATCCAATTGAAGAATCAGAATTCCTCTCTCGCCTTCGTTCTCATATGCAGAACATTAAGGCAATACATCCTCGGCAACCCGTCCAAAAGGATGTCTATGTGCCAGAAGCCCTGGAGAACGCCGACTACGTTTTCATACGTGTCGACAGAGTTCGAAAACCTTTCGAACCTCCATACGAGGGCCCATATGAAGTAATCAAACGATTACGAAAACACTTCGTCGTCAAATTGAACGGCACAACCAAGTCAATATCCATTGACAGGCTAAAGCCAGCCTTCGGTTGTGACCGCGACAACGAAGCTAAGCCGTCTAAAGCGGTAACATTCCGTTAACGCTACGCTGGGGGGGGAGTATGTAGTGACCGCGTAAAGTTTAATTACCAAACTTTACGCAATGTCACACGACAACCCCGACACGATCAAAACGATCAGTCGGAACACTCCATCGATCACCGAACGCAAAGTTCAGTGATCTTGCCGTTTTGTTCCGTCCCTATCACGACTAGTGATCGAGACAATTTCCGGCATCTCCGTTTGACTATCACTATCAAAAAGGCTCTCTCTAACCAGTGACATCGTGCGTGCACACAAAGCGATAAAATATCAGTGACAAATAAATATATATATATATAAAACATATATTATACAAAATAAATTGTTTCAATTTAATTCGATAATTAAAACTTGTGATAAAACGATAATTGTTATTAATAATAAAGTTCTAAGTGAAAGTACTACAATTAAAACGTGTTTAATTCAAAAGCTCCCCGGAATACAGGAGCCATACATTTTTAACACAAAAAAAAAATCATTTTAAATACAAAAATTTTTCTTGTAGTAGTGATTATCTCATTTTCGTTTCTTCTCTTTGATTGATTTCTCTTCTGAAAAGTCGAAATTTTTATTAAACGTTCGGTTTTAAAAGTTTGAGTCCTCCTTTAACGCTATCGTTCGCGAATTTAATTCATAAGAAGTACCGTGAATTTTAAGTGAGTCGAAATTTTTTTTTCTTTTCTTTAAAGTGAATTTCGTGTTACGTTAGTGCTTATTTAGTGTGATAATTATGAGTGTACAAAACTATGAAGATGCTTCTGTCGGTAATGAAATTAACGCTAGTTCAGTGAAACTACCAACCTTTTGGTCACCTTGTCCAGAAACATGGTTTGTTTTAGTGGAGAGCCAATTTCACTCTAAGGGAATTAGATTGGATGATACGAAATACGAACATGTCATCCAAGCACTGCCCTTAGAAATAATAATGAATGTTTTAGATTGCATTCAGAACCCACCTCAGGAAGGCAAGTACGAAGCCCTCAAATCAACATTGATACAACGATTCACGGAATCTGAAGAGAAGAAGTTGGAGCAGCTATTATGCAACTCAGAGATGGGAGACAGAAAACCATCGGACTTCTACCGATCCATGGAAATTTTAGCAGGAACCTCAACGCATTTAGGAAAAGACTTGATTAAGAAATTATGGATGTGGAAACTGCCTTCGAATATAAATATTGCACTGATGGCATCTGGGAAACAGAATATTCAAGACTTGATTTTGTTAGCAGATAAGATCTTCGAAGTGTCTAAATTTCAATTCGTTTCTGCAATTAGTAACAGTTCAGCAAATCCATTCCTTAATAGAGAAGATTTCAACATAAATAATATGGATGTTAAAAAGAAAATAAGTTTATTAGAAAATAAAATTGAAGATTTAGCAAATTTAATTAAGGGACTTACGATTAATAAAAATGATAATTTCCAACATAGATATATAGGTCAAGAAGCAGAAGTCGTTCAAATAATAAACATAAAGAAAATAATAAACCTTTGTGCTGGTTTCACTTCAAATTTGGAGATAATGCGAAAAGATGTATTAAACCATGTAATTATAATAATTCAAAAAACTAAGTATCCCTTCAGCGTGTTGTAGAAATATTGTTTCAGGAAAGTCCTGTACCTAGACTCTTTGTTTTTGACAGAGAAAATAAATTCAAGTTTCAAATAGATACAGGAGCGGAATTATCTGTTATTCCTAATGTTTATTTTGGCAAATACAAAAAAGATCCTAATTTTATTCTTTCAGCAGCTAATGGATCGACGATTAACACATATGGAACTAAACTTTTGAAAATAGATTTCGGATTAAGGAGAGATTTAACATTTCCATTTATAGTGGCAACTGTCAATAAACCTATCATTGGTGCAGATTTCCTTACGCAATTCAATTTATTGGTAGATCTTAAAAAGAAACGTTTAATTGACGGCGATACAGAGTTAAGTGTTAATGGAATTATGGTCCATCACCCAGGCATTGTTCCTTTGATAGTGGATATGGCAAAATTTTATCAAAATTTCCCTCACTAACCCAGCCTCCACGTTATGACTTACCAGTACTACACAACATAGTACATTCTGTCCAAACAAAAGGCCAGTTACCTTTTTCAAGACCTAGAAGACTTGAAGCAATAAATTTAAAATAGCCAAATTGGAATTCGAACATATGATCAAGTTAGGTTTATGTAGAGCATCCTCTTCCTCAGTTTCTTCAGCATTACATATGGTGCCCAAAAAGAATTGTTCAGACTGGCGACCTTGCGGCGATTATAGGAGACTTAATGCAATAACAGTCCCAGATAGGTACCCAATTCCACACATTCAAAATTTCACGTTGAATTTGAATGGGTGAGCTGTATTTTCTAAAATTGATTTGGTTAGAGCTTATCACCATATACCTATGGCAGAGGAAGCTATTTTCAAAAGAGCTATTACTACACCTTTCGGCTTATTCGAATTCACTCGAATGCCCTTCGGTCTTAGGAACGCTGCCCAAACCTTTCAACGTTTTATGGATCAAGTACTAAACGGGCTAGAATTTGTTTTTGTGTATATTGATGACATTCTTGTGGCGAGCAAAGACGAAGAAGAACACAAAGCTCATTTGGAAAAAGTTTTTGGAAGACTTGAAAAATTCGGAATCAACATTAATCCAGGGAAATGTCTCTTTGGTGTGCATACATTAGAATTGTTAAGCCACAAAAAGTTATTGCATCGAACGTGGCTGTAGGAGCAATGCTGGAACAAATAGGCAAAAATGGGCCTGAGCCATTAGCATTCTATTCGAGGAAGTTAAGCGCCGCTGAATCGAAATATTCAACCTTCGATAGAGAACTTTTAGCCATATATTTGGCAATTAAACACTTCAGACATTCTCTGGAAGGTCGTGAGTTTGCCATTTTCACAGACCACAAGCCGCTAACTTCGGCAATATGGACCAAAGCTGAAAGAAGTCCAAGCGAGACAGTTGGATTATATTACACAATTTACATCTGATATTAGATATATCAAAGGAAAAGCCAACATAGTAGCAGATACATTATCACGAGTAGACACAGATAGTAAGGATTGTGACGCAATTAAAGAAAACAAAATAGATTTGGAGATTATTGCGGAAGAACAGAGAAACGATACTGAACTGGAACACCTAAAGAAGAATTCTGGTAGAAAATCAAGAATAATTTTAACAGAAAAAGATGTACCTTTAACAAATAATAAAATTTGGTTGGAATTTTCAACGGGTAGAGACAGACCGTTTATTCCCAAAGCTCTTCGACGAGACGTTTTTAATATTTTACATAACCTAGCACATCCAGGTATTCGAAGTACAAGAAAGTTAATAACACGAAGGTACTTTTGGCCTAGGATGAACAGCGAAATTAATTTATGGGCGAAAACATGTGTAGAATGTCAGAAAGCGAAAATTTATAGACATACTAAATCCCCAGTTAAAAAATTTAAGACGCCAACAGGAAGATTTGAGCACATTCATGTAAATATAGTCGGACCACTCCAACCAGCAGAAGGATTCACATACTTATTAACGATCGTGGACCGTTTCACCAGGTGGCCTGAAGTCTACCCTCTTAAAAGTATTACTGCACAGGTGGTCGTAAGAACATTGTATGAACAGTATTTTCCAAGATTCGGAATTCCATTAACTATTACCACGGACCAAGAGGTCAGTTTGAAGGAAAAATGCTTGAAGAATTTTCGAAGCTCTTGGATACACATAGGATCCGAACCACGGCATATCATCCGCAAGCAAACGGAATGGTAGAGAGACTTCACAGACAACTTAAAGCATCATTGAGAGCCAAGATGGATAACCCGAATTGGTTACTGCATTTACCAGCTATTTTGCTGGGTCTGTGGACTACCATAAAAGAAGACCTGAAGTGTAGTCCAGCAGAATTAGTGTATGGTCAAGCGCTACGAATCCCAGGAGAATTCTTTATAAAGGACGCAGAGATTATATCAGACCCGACAGACTTTGTAGTCCAGTCAAATTAGAGGTTTGACTGAAGATAATTCCGAAGTTGCTGAAAACTTGGAACAGCCGTTAAAAACATTATTATACGTAAGCTGTAGAGACTGCCACGCGATTGGGCGGCTGCAAACTTTTTTATTCAAGGTCAAAGGGTCAAAATATCAGTTTTTTGCAAATATCTGCTAAACCGTACGTCTTATCAGAAAATTGTGTTTACAACGTTTGTAGATTAGGCGATTATCTACAAAAAAGTATATTATACATTTTCTCGTAGGAATTGCCATTTCTGAGATATTGTCGTTTTAATAAGTTAAAATACTCATATTCTATCATTCCCGACTTGTAAAGGTCATCAGAAATTTAATAAATCCTTTGTTGGAGTACGCGGCTAATATTTTCAGGGGTGATTCCTGGATATATTTGGAGAAAAAAATTGTTCTACAGAGGGCGGCTATCTCCACTATCCACTAAGATACAGGGTGATTAGGGAAAAAATTTTGTTTTTTTTTTATTTACTGAAATTTGAATAACTCCTAAAGTAATTATCATAAAGTAGCCTAATTAGGCTCATCTTTTAGGTAAATGTGTATTCTTTAATTTGGTGTAAAACATAGCAGCCTGAGTGACTCCGTTCAAAAAATATGTAGGCTCAAACCAATGCTATTATGCCGCAGTTGAAAGACGAGTAACTTTTTATTTGTTCACGATAAAACACGATAAAACTACTACTACTACTACTACCTACAAAACTACCCAAAATAAACACTTATTGTATATGGAAATATTGTAGGTAATAGTTTGGTGCATCAGAAAAGCAAAAAAAAATGTACTGTTAGTAACGAATTTTCTGAGAAAAACGAAGAAATCTGCCAGGTCTAGATTCTAAGCATTGTTTGAGCCTATATATTTTTTGAACGGAGTCACTCAGGTTGCTGCGCTTTATACCAAATAAAATAATACACATTTACCTAAAAGATGAGCCTAATAAGGCTACTCTATCATAATTACTTTAGGAGTTATTCAAATTTCAGTAAATTTAAAAAAAAAACAAAATTTTTTCCCTAATCACCCTGTATCTTAGTGGATAGTGGAGATAGCCGCCCTCTGTAGAACAATTTTTTTCTCCAAATATATCCAGGAATCACCCCTGAAAATATTAGCCGCGTACTCCAACAAAGGATTTATTAAATTTCTGATGACCTTTACAAGTCGGGAATGATAGAATATGAGTATTTTAACTTATTAAAACGACAATATCTCAGAAATGGCAATTCCTACGAGAAAATGTATAATATACTTGTTTATAGATAATCGCCTAATCTACAAACGTTGTAAACACAATTTTCTGATAAGACGTACGGTTTAGCAGATATTTGCAAAAAACTGATATTTTGACCCTTTGACCTTGAATAAAAAAGTTAGCAGCCGCCCAATCGCGTGGCAGTCTCTACAGCTTACGTATAATAATGTTTTTAACGGCTGTTCCAATTTTCAGCAACTTCGGAATTATCTTCCAATTATGGCGTTTTTTCGTCTATTTTGACTGGACTATTGTGGCAATGTTAAGAAACCATATGAGGAGTATTGTTCCAACGGATTCTCGAGATCAGAAGAAAGGTTTCTTTGTGCCAAGGGGATTGGAGGACTGCGAATTTGTTTTCCTGAGGACAGATAGAATGAGAGGATCGTTACAAAATCCATATGAAGGATCATATAAGGTGATCAAAAGGGAAGATAAAAATTTTTCGATGGACATTAACGGTAAAGTAGTCAAAGTATCGATTGATAGGCTAAAACCGGCACATATAGAAAGAAACGAAGACACTAATAGGCCGGTAACACGAAGTTCAAAGAAAAGAGTTTCGTTTCAATTATAGAGTAAATTTTCAGTCATGATTCTCGTTAATTAGGTATATTCATGGACGCTTACGCTGAAGGGGGAGTTATGTAGCAGTCGCTACGCATTACTTTAGTTTTTCTCTTGTTACGAGTTTTTGTTATTAATTATCGAATTCAAATATGTACTTACAATTTTGGAGTACAGTGTGCGTTACGTCATCGTTTTGGATTTTCACTACTACTTACTTTATACACTTTAGGGAAATCACAATCACGTACGCTGACACTGTATAAGTATTGAATGTTTGAAAACATAGATACACGAATTTATTGACATGTAAAACTAAAAATAAAAAACCGGTGCTCCGGGCCACGGCGCTTCGCGCTGTGGCGATTATCACGTGACAACTACCATGTTGCTCGTTATCTGTTATTCATTACATGCAATATATAATAAACACAATATACATATAATTTTGCAGTATTTTTATTTTTTTATTCGTTCTCAAATGTAACTATGACAGTAATATATAATAAACACAATATAGAAACGCGGCACTCATTGCCACTACTACATGCAGCGTAAGCCACGCCCACTCACACGGTTATGCGACACTTTGTCGCTTGGGCATCCCGGCTAACCGTTTTATTAGACGTTGTCACGTCAAAAATATGTTAGTATTAGTTAGAGAGTATTAAAGAAAAGTCTAAAATATTAAGAACTTCCGGCCGAATAAGAATAAGTTCATTATTTTAAAAAATTAAATTAAATAAAATTAAAATAATTAAAAAATAATTTAAAACTTTAAAAAAATAGTTTATTTAAAAATATTATGAACTATTAATGATGTGGAGTGAGCTTTTACATAACTAATCATTTAAACAAATATAAAATAAAATCAAAGCATCAAGACCCCCACATCACTGATAATCTGCAACGGGGAGTCGTCTGCAGCAATCCACTACCGTCACTTGTAAGAACAATAAGCGAAGAACTATTATCCCGTTCGATCAACGAAGTCTGTGTTCTGTCGCTGTAGCATTAGATGGTATCGGTGTAGTCGAGCCGCATCACTTTTCTTTCTACCTTTTTTATGTGAAAGTCTAAGCTCAGGTGTCAACGTTTATACTACCAGTCCGTTATGTCGCTCACGTCATAGTACAATGGTAAGCTTAGCTAGAAGGATATATAAAGTATAGGATAGGTTGATGGAATTCTGGCAAGGGTGTGATGAGGAGGTGGTGAACCTCGCGTTTGAATGGATGTTATAGGAGTTCATTTTTTAACCGCTGGTTCCAGAGATTCAGCCATCGCACAGTTTCGTTGAGTGTCTGAGACAGGTGAATCCCGCTAACCAGCTAAGGAAGCCACTCGCAACCAAATAGACAATATGTTGACAGCCAGCCCCCACCTGTCGCGCCTCAAGACGCTTGTTGGTATGGTGTTCCGAGAGTGGATTAAAATGCAGAAAAGCTATGTAATGTAGGATTGAATTAACACAGCTGCACTACGCAATGAAATGGTTAGACCTAAGGTCATATGCTAGAACTCGCGCTCAGTGAACGAAGAGCAAGTCCTGACGAGACGAGATGACAGACGTCGATGAGGGTTTGGCACGCCCTAAAAATACCAGCTATATCATTCAGCAGTCACAGAGAAGACGGGCACGCGAAGACAAATACTAGGAGCTCAAAAAAGAAAAGAAAAGAGAAGCAATGAAGAAAAATGTCGTTTGTGAACTAGAAAAGTACAAAGAGCGAAAGCGAAAACGAAACGTCCGAGTTCGACGTACACAAATTCACGCCACGTTGTACATTCTGCAAGGACAAAGAGGGTAATCTGATCACCGATCCTATAGACATCTCGAAGCGATGGGAAAAAAGTTTTTTAAATGCTAAATGGCGAGCAAACTGAGGAATCAAGTCATGTCTGGTGACGATCCTACCCTATCGCCACCAAACTTAGGAGGAGTAAACAGAGCCATAACCCGACTCAAAAACAAAAAGATCTCGGATGCATATGGCACTCCGCGGAGCTAATAGATTTATTGTATAAGTATACGAGCAGCAAGCGAAGCCAGCAGACTGGGAAATAGTATCCTCTGCCCGGTGCAAAAAAACCAATTATCGCGGTATAACCTTGTTGAGGAAAGGTTTTCTTCACTATCTCATAAAACATTGATAACGACATTAAGGTCTCTCTACCAGAAACCCTAGGAGAGTTTCAAACTGAGCTTGTCCAAGCTCATTTCCAAGCTCCACCTCTTGAACCTCTGGAGCAATGGTTATAATCCGGGCATACCCGAAAACACACTGTCCAATTCTAGTGCACGGACAGAGTTTCAGCCACTGGCAGCCTGCCCGTGCATCACGCATGCAGTTCTCCGTACTTAAGGCAGCACTGGGAAATGCCATTTCGGAGCGGAGCGGGAGGTCTGCCCGTCACCCTGTAATGGTGTTTCGTCCGGTTGTTCTCTAAACCTCCTTTTTTAAGGGAGTGTTGCCCGGAGCTCTTTTCTAATCTAGGGTCTTATGAGAACAAACACTTTTTTACAAATTTGTCAGGAACACTGTCGGATCATCCACCTCGACAAGCTTGGTCAACATTCCCCTCGACACGGCATAGAAAACGCTGCCAGGAGCCTTGTTGGATCGTACATGGATATGCTTGTGTGTGTGTGTTCTTAACGTGCCGGATCATACACCTCGACACGGTATAAGATCGGAGAAGGTGACCCCTCCGGAACCAGCCTGTTGAAAGACTGATTTTGGCCTGGTGAAACTGTTTCTTTTTTAGCTGGAAAGCTCGTCGGAGTAGAAAGCCTTAAAGCTTCGAAGCGAAGCTTTCAAAGGCGAATCACCTACCCTGCTGAGTGAATATTTATTTTCCTAAAGCTTAGTTGGGAGAGGGGTTATGAGTAACGAATCGTGGTGTGTTGCAACCCAAAGATCCAATTGTGGATGCATTTTAGGAGGATCCTTGAAAATCCCATTCCCAATAGCTCCATTGGTTGAGGCAGTTGATTTCTCTTACTTCCACTGGTCAATTGAGATGAAACAGTGATCCCATTTGACGAGGTTGATGCTATCACAGCTGCATCAAACTCATAACTTTTTATAGTGTTAGGACCCACGAGTAGACAGCAAAGTAGCTCGTCCACAGTGCGCCCATATACAGACAGGGTTATTCAGATAGAAAGTTGCTAATCCGGGCCGATTCGCCATTACCATCTAATTACTGAATAATCCTTGCAATTCACTTAGTGCTTTTAGTATGGGTTTAATATTCAAAAGCAGTAGTACTATAGAGGCCTGGTTGGGCATTAACCAGAAATTGATTCGAATAAAATATTTATTTATACATATATACATTTTAATACTACTATATACAATGGAGTAAGGAATTATACTAAATTTATTCTATACAAAGTTGCCTTATATAGGCTGGAAATATTCCATCGCCTACTTAAAATAGCCGATGAAATATCTCCAGCCTACTAAATTGTTACTTGCTATGGGATACCAGGTAGCTGCTACAATAGCCTACCTGGTGCCCATAGTACGACGTTCACTTTTTTCTCTTCTTCTTCTCTTATATCAACAAGTTAACGAAATGAATTTCATCATAAATTGCAAAACTGTCTTAGGTTTGGCTTCAAAAGAAATTCACTAGCACCTTACAATAATTACGCTAATGTCTACAACTGCTAATGATATTAAAGAGCCCAAAAGGATTTGCTTCACTCGTCGCTTGTTTCACACCTTTACCTTAATTTCCATTTTAACTAAAACAACAAACCCCTCCTTATTCCTCAAGAGCTCTTAATTACAATTATGTATATCGAAGAACGTTCCATAAAATCCCGCTCAAGTCAAAGAACAACCCTCCTTTATAATGGTGCAAGGGATGCAACGAAACCCACAGCTCAACATGTACACGTAATTGCACAACTACTGGCACATCCTGGCAAGGATACCTGTGCAAGGATCTCTCTATAACTAGCACGTATTACTCATCAAGAGCTGCTAGCTGTTAATAACGAGCAAAAAATTGCATCTAATCTGAACAGCTACAATCTGGCTGCTGCTCTCTATACATGAAAATTAAACTCAAAGCCTTGTCAGCAATTTTTCTGTGTCGTTCCGGGTCTGAACTGAAGAAGAAGTCTCCTTTTTTTCGTTCCCTATAAGTCGGGGGTTGTTTTTGCTGGTTTTGTTGTTGGTATTGGAGTTGTTGCTGCTACACTATTCTCTCTCTTACACATTCATAGCTACAAACAGTCAACGCCAGGATAGCACACACACAGCCATCATTCAGTCAGGAAAACTCATTTCCACACAAAAAGGTTGCAAAAAGGATTTAAAAATCGGAAATCTGTTTAGAGAGGAAATCCACGTTCTTCGGTTGTGTTTTTTGTTGTTGTTGCTGTTGTTGCCGTATATCCTTGCAGCCTCACCACCACTTCCACCCCCCACACGGCCACGCCCACTCGCCAATGGCACAACGTTTGACGAGACTTTTTCAGATACCATATGATGCGGTTTGGCGAAAATCGTGTTGCTGGGCATAAGCAGCACTTCACATAATTGGATTATTGTCAGTTTAGTCACGTCCAAAGTGGTTTTGAATCATCATTTCTGGTACCTCTTCAAATGCATGAGATGTCACCAAAAATCCATTTTATTACTTTTTGGTCCTTTCGCGAAAATGAATGCAGCAATAATGAGAAATCATCAAGTCCTGATGAAATCCCGATTTTGGTATTTAAATTGGAATGCGACTGGTGAAGGGTGGTCGTCCTGGCTCCAGAGGTGGCCTATATACGACGACCAAATGCCCAACCAACACCGAAAAACATTCCAGTTTCTTTTCCAGATTTTAATTGAATCCTTGACAGATTTTAAATTGACGTCGCCGACCAAGTCCGACCATTATTTTTCCGTTCATTAATTTATTTTCAAATCTCTGACGTTATTTGGACACATTTTCCAAGTGCTCGTAATATGAGCGTCTGTTGTCTCTAAAAGCGGAGGCGAAAATCAGACTAATGAAGAGATATACCAGTGCCTGGCCATCCGTACCTCAGAGGGCCATCCGGTTGGTACTAACTCTTTTTGGCGCAATGATAAATGACTCTCATAGCAACGTTTTTCACCCGACTCCAAACTTATGGGACTGGTACTGGTCCTTTGAACTCGCTGTTAATTTATTTTCGTTGTTGTTTAATTATGTCACGTTAACAGCACGAAGCTCCTTTAAATTATATGGCATCGTCTGCTTTTGGTGGAGGGGGGGCTTTAAATGCTATACATTACCGGCTCCCCATAGTCAATGCATAGATCATAGTAAATGCCTCATTTGGGACACGAACAATTCAAATTCGGTAGTTGAAACTTGATGTAGAAATTGTGCTCTTTGCCATACACAATGGCGATATTCATTGTTTCCAAAAGTGCGCAAATATGGCAATTCTGGTTGGTATTATACTAGACAAACAACTTTAATAGCAATTTATGTTCATTATCAACCTAGAAAATGCAAACTTCATGCGGGTTTTGCTGATCCCGGATCGGGCGCTTCCGCAGGTGGTGGATAGGGGAACGACTCCAGTGGAGGTCCAGGGGAAATTATGTATATACCCTGGGCGAACCAAAATTAGCCCACTCAAGCTAAGGTGTGAAGGTATCGTGCCGATGGGTGAATGGCCAGCCAGCGTTAAAAAGGTTGTCGCAAACGGTCCTCACCGATGCCACTGCTAAAAGAGAGGCAGAGAAGCAGAGAAAAGCTGCTGAGCTGGCCGCTGAACAACAAACCCTTCACAGCCTTCCCTAAGTATAACAAGATTGTAGCGGCCGAAGAGGTCGCTCCTACGAAGAGGCAAAACGGGGGCTCACTGAAGCTGCCGGAGGTTGGAACGGAGCCACGCCCCGACGTCAACCTCGACCAGGCTGGAGCTGCATCGGTGGCCGCGGGTCTAAAGGCGCTAACGGGTTCAATGGACCAACGAAGTCAAGAGGAAATTTGCCGAAAGCCTTGAACGGGCCCTTCCAACCACCCCAGGAGGCAAAGAAAGCAGCAAGTGGAAAGCGACAAGTTCCCCCAAAGTCGACGCGAAGAGGAGCACAAAGAAGCCGCGAGCCGTCGACAAATCCACAGCCGTCGCTCAGCCTACAGCGAAGGTCCAGTGGTCAGAGGTCGTGGGAAAAAAGGAAAAAGAAAAAGCAGCGAAAGTTGGCAATGGGCAGGACCAACAGAAACCCGAGGACAAGAAACCTAAAAAGAGGAAAAACATGGACGGGGGAAGAAGAAGAAAAAGCCTGACTAGGTGCTCGTGATCCCTCGCAACGCTCCACCTTCGCAGATGTCGTTGAGGCCATCCGAGAGAAGGTCGAACTGACGAAGATCGGGATGAAGGTAGACCAGGGCCGAAGGGTTGCAACTGGAGCTGGGACATGCTGCCGCCGAAAACAAAGCGTCATTGGCAAGTGCCTCGATATCTTTGGTAGGGGAAACAAACACCGTCAGGGAGCTTGTACCGAAATCCCTGCTTGATATTAAAGATTTCGACAGCTGGACTACGGCGGAAGAAGTCGAGCAGGCACGGAGAGGGGCGCTTCCTGACTTCGCCGGGGATATCCAGGTATCCCTAACAAGGCCAAACGCCAGACAGTAACGCCTGGCCCTTGTTAGGTTGGAGGAGGCTGCCGTGTTAAGTATCCTGGAGATTGGGCGAGTGCTCATTGGCTTCGTAAGATGCCAGGTGAGATGCGGGGTGGATGTGAAGCACTGCTTCCGCTGCCTCGGATACGGGCACCTTACCTCCAACTGCAAGGGACTAGACAGGAGCGGGTTGTGCTACCGCTGTGGTGCGGTAGACCAAAAGGGCGCGGGCTAAACAGCTGACCCCTCGTGGTTCCTATTACATTAGGGACTCGACCCACGTGGCAGCCTTTAGGGAGGTGTCCAGCAGAACTTCGCGATGACCCATATAGTAAAGGCGAATCTCCACAGCAGTAGGACGGCCCGTGACCTCTTAACCCTGCTCTGCACCGAGGGAGGCGCTGATATAGTACTTACCAGCAAACAGTACCGGGAAAGAGCTGGGTTGAGATGGCATGCCGACGACCTCGGCACTGCGGCAATCTGGATCCCAAACCCACGAAACTTTTGTATAGAGGAAGTAGGATCAAGGTGCGGCTTCGCGCGGATATTGCAAATCATCAGGAATACTTGCGAAGAAGTAGAGCCGAGACGCGGGTCGAGCCGACGAGGTCGCCCTGCTTACTGGTGAACGGACGATATCGCGGGATTCCGCAGGACATGCCTACGACTTCGTTTGCAGGTACAGATGGCGAGAGTTCGCGATGTATACGCAGCCCCTTTGGCAGCGTACTAAGCGGCCAAAAAATCCTTGAAGCAAGCTATAAAGTCCAGCCAACGGAGATGCGGGTGGAGGACCCCATGTGGGATGTGGACCGAGACCCGTGGGGATTAGGGTACAGGATCGTCACGAAGAGGCTGGGGCTCAAGGGTGCCCCAGGGATCCAGCCACTTTGGGCCTGGCCGACAGACAGTTTGGCTTCTGTCTGGGCCGCTTCACTATTGACGCGGTCTAACAGGTTGTTGAGGCTCCCAGGTCTACCGAGCGAGGAAAACACTCTTCCCGACACGTGTGCCTGCTAGCCACACTAGACGTAAAAAACACCTTCAACTCCGGTAGGTGGGACAGGGCGCTTGGGGTAATGTAGCGCGACTTCGGATTACCTCAGAACCTGCAAAGGATACTGGGGACTACCTGAATGAGCGTTTCATAGAAGGGAGGTAACATCTGGGGCCGCCCTTCATGTTACTCACGAAAAGCTCATCAACACGGTACGCATAACTTCAGGGTGAGAGAAGCGACAATCGAATCAGCGAGGGTCGCAAAGTACCTCGGAGTGATGCTTAATAACAAGCTATCCTTCGCGGTGTATGTACTGAGAGCGACGGACAAGGCAGCGGCGGCGGTAGCGTCGCTTAGCAAGATCATTGCGACCGGGTTTCACACCCTACATGGGACGCCTGCTCATGCGCACGGCCGAATCGATCTTGCTCTACGGAGCAGAGGTGTGGGCTGAAACGCTGCGGTATAAAAAATACCGCTAGCGCATGGCCGCAGTGCAGAGACGTTGAGCTCTCCGTGTCGCATGTTCCTACCGCACGGTCTCCAAACCCGCAGTGCTGGTGGTCGCCGGAGTCATTCCAATCGACTAGCTAGCCCGGAAGAGGCAGTACGTCCGTAGAGAGAGTGGGCGGCGAGGGCTGCCAGGACCAACACCAAGGAGGTCTGGCAAACGGGCTGGGAGGGTGTTTCCAGGGGCAGGTGGACAGCCCGCCTGATCGGCCAGTTGAACACCTGGGTAGATAGGGAGTTCGGCGAGGTTGATTACTACCTTACCCAATTTTTAACAGGGCACGGTCTTTTCCTGCGTACCTTAGGAAAAAAGCTAGCGGATGCCGCGGGGACTTACGGGGACTCCGCTCCGGACGAAGCCCATCACACAATAACAGCCTAGGTCAAGCGAAGCGTATTGGAGAGAGGGCTCGGAAGCATGACATCCGACACAATTGTTGGGATAATGCTCCGAGGCCCCAAGGAATGGTTGACGGTGGTGCGGTTTGTCCAGGCCATCCTAAAGACGAAGAAAACGGAGACAGAGGGTCACTGATCTGTCTCCATACAGCCCTGGCACCCTCTCGCCCATGACTGGTGGGACACGTAAAGGGCCATGGTCCCGGGTGGGGTAAGCGTCACCGACAGGGGTGGTGAGTTTAGTCAGTAAGAATCTGACACTACCGTCTGAGTGCGGGCCCTGTGGTGGTATCTCCTGTGTTGGCTGCTTGGTTGACACGCGGTCGAACACATATCGACTGATGTAAGATTCTCACCATCCCTCGCCAAAAAAATACTACACAAACAACTTTAATTGCAATTTATGGTTATTATCAACCTCGAAAATGCACTTTACGAAATAAGGTGTTAAAGAAGCACTATATAAAAATATTGGGCGCCAAGCTTCTGTTTATCACACACGTTTCAAGAAACACCAACAACCGCAACAGCCCAGGCGACGAGAAACCTGCATTGAGTATCGACAATATCGAGAAAAAACCGCATCCTTCCAATTTCTCAATGTAGCAAATGCCATTGGCATGTGCTGCTGTTCATCCTATGTTTGTCAATTAGCCAACTTCCTTACAAGAACTCATGATGTACGATCGTCCGTCCATGGCTAGCTTCCCATCCTATAGAGGATTGATAAAAGTAATCTGCTAACAGATTCGGTCTCCGAAGATTCCACAACAAACCAATGGCAAACTTCATGTTAGGATAAATATTGGATTTTCTATGTCCTTTTTTGTAGTCCCACTCCCGCCCCGGGATCTTAAAATTGCTTAAGCTGCACACTTTAAAAAAATGTCCTTTCTGGAAATGTCGTGCAGATTTTCCACCCTGTTTTTTTTCAAACATCCGTGTGTTTTTTTTTTCGTTTCGTTCAGTTGGTACATAGTGTTGTTGTGTGCCTTCCAGTTGAAGTTTCCTCCCATTATGGTGGCTGCACAAGGAAAGTTTAATTTAGTTAATAACAACTTTAAAAAAGGATTTTGTTCGAAAAATAATGTTTATGGGAGGGGGATTGATGTATTTTCTGTTGTTGTAATTGTTGTTAGTTGAAGTTGCGGGAATTGGAAGAGTGGATACATGTTCAGCATTAGTGCTGTTAACTGCCAGTATGCTTACTGTTGTAACAAGAGTGCTTTAGGATTTGAGTGTGTACATATGTGTAAGTTGAAAATGTACTTGAGCAATGTCGATAAATATAACACCGGATTTGATTAAACTCATTTATTATTTATTAATATATTTAATTACAAAAACTAGCTCACGGCCTGCGAAATATTGATTAATACTGAACATTTTTTCTGCGTTTAAAATACTCCAGTGAAATATAGCGAACCTGTTGTGTTCATCCTCCGTAAAGGTTTAAACATAGGTGCAAATTTCCAAGCGATATAGTAATTGTATAAATCTCTTTAACAATTTCTCTGTTTGTTAGGACCCCCGCCGTCGTCCAGGGTGTGAAGGGAGAAGGGTGTTCGACCTGCCGAATTGACCAGAATCGGGAAACCGAAGAATTTAGGCAAGAAACCGCATGGATACACGAACTAAATATTTACGAAATAATGCTACTGCATCCGAAATTCAATTCGCCGCGTATGAACAGGAAATCATGTTGGTTAAAAGGAAATCATAGCAATGGAATTATCGAAATGCAAAATATCAGTTGCTGCGTCATCGGAACTACCACTTACCGGATCTGGGACATTCATTCATTGCGCTCCTCGAATCCCTCATGGGACATAGGGTGGAAACAGTTGCCCTCCAGCGGACTCTGTTTTGCGCGACAGCTCTCATCTCTGACAAGGATTTCCCAGTTGTTGCGGCCTCTGCTGGTTGGGTTCTCCTCCACGTTGTTCTAGGTCTTCCGACTCGACGGGATCCTTGCGGATTCCAGTCAAGGGCCTGGTTGGCTAGATTTTCGTTTTCGCGTCGCAGGGTGTGGCCAACCCAATTCCATTTCCTTCGCCTGATTTGGTCGTCTATCCTTTCTTGGCCGGCACGGCGCCATAGTTCTTCGTTTGAAATTCTATCCTGCCAGCAGATTTTTAGGATACGACGCAGGCATCTGTTGATGAAGACTTGTAGGCGCCCTGTGATGAATTGGGTGACTTTCCATGTTTCGCAACCGTACAAAAGTACTGCCTTAACGTTGGAGTTGAACAGACGCAATTTGGTGTTAGTTGCGAGTTTCCGTTGATCTCCATATGCGGAATAGGCATGCATATGCGCCTCGTGCTTTATTTATTCTGGAGCTGACATCTTCTTCTGCACCGCCATTTTCGGTAATAATACTACCGAGGTAGCAGAATTTATCTACCAGTTCCACGTTACGGTTATTCAGCGCAGTCCGTTCAATGGTTTGCATTAATCCGTATTTCTTTAGTTTCAGTTGGATTTAGCCTTTTAAGCCTGCTGGACTACATTCTGTTGCCAAATTGCTTAACATGTTTTTTAGGTCCTGATGTCTGTGGGCCAGCAAACAGATATCATCTGCGTAGTCGAGATCCTTAAGGCGGTCTAACAAACCACATTGTATGCCGCCTGCTATCTAGAGCGCCGACAAGGATGTCATTTATTACTATAAGAAATAGTAAAGGCGAGAGTAGGCATCCTTGTCGTACTCCTGAGCTCACCTCGAAGCTGTCGGATAATTTTTCCATTATGGAGAACTCTGCATTTGGAATTGTTATATAGGGCTTTTATCAATTCTATTATTTTATCAGGCAGTCCACGTCGCCGTAGTGCCTGCCACATAAAGCTCCTATTGACCGAGTAGAACGCTTTCTCATAATCTACGAAAGCAAGGTAGAGGGGGATCGGGATTCAGTAGACTGCTCCACTATTATTAGTAAGGTATGATCAATACATGAGCGGCCCTTCTTTAATCCGGCCTGCTGCCTCCTAAGCGTTCGGTCTACTGCTTCACTTATCCTAGATAGTAATATATGGGACAAAATTTTGCCCATTGTAGATAGTAAACAGATGCCTCTCCAGTTGTCGTATATTGATAGGTCCCGATTTTTTGGTATTTTGACTATGATACCTTCTGTCCAATCCTCCGAAAAGGTACAGGTGTTCCATGCTATTTCCAAGATTGGCTGAAGCGCATCTGCTATGAGGCTTGAATCGGCTTTCAACAATTCTGGCGGGATACCATCTTTTCCAGCTGCTTTACCATTGGCCATCGCATCAATTCCGTCTTGGATGGGGCCCGGGTGGTGATTCTTATTGGCTGTGCATTGTTGTTGGTTTCCTGGGGTTCCTGTACAAGTGAACCATTTAGGGCGGCGAAGAAGTAATCTCTCCATCTTTGGAGAGGCATTAACTTTACTATTCTGGTGGTGAGAAACAAGAGGCCAGCGTCTGGTTCAAGGTCGATCGACGGGCTGCCAGCTGCGTTATTGTATTCCAACCGATATACGAGCGTTTGGCGGTTATAACCACCGGTTGAACGATCAAGACCCATATCGGACGCGAACAAGGACGAATTATACGATCAGCTTCAACAGATACGATACCTCAACCTCAAACCGAATTAATCATACTCGCGGAGGACTTTAATCACATTCAGGTTCAGACCATACCGGCCGAGAAGGAACGATAATCAAATCGGAGTAAATAACGCCAACGGCTTACGCCTGCTTTCATTCGCAGCGTCAAACAATTTGATCGTTGGCAACATCATTTTCCGCCATCCACTCGAACACCAACTTACCTGGTTAAATCCTTCCGGCAACCAGTCGGAGATCTTAGACTACGTTTTTATCATCGCAAGATTCCGATCGACGCTCAAAGGCGTACGTGCAATGCGTGGGCCGGATTGCAGATAGGACCATTTTCTTGTTCGAGCAAGATTACAGATCCCATTACAAAGAGCGAAGAAAACGACGCCACCACCAGCCAAGAAGAATTGGGCGTGCCTACGGGATCCGACCATCGGGGAGAGTCTCAAATGGCATTATCCAACAAATTCGCGGCTCTCGCAATGCCGGACGATATCGATGTAGATGAAAGGCAATTGTCGGAGTCCATTAAGGGGACAATGCAATGGAGTTGTGTCCACCTATCCGTAAAAGGACGCAGCCATGGAATTTCCCTATTCGATCAGCGGAAACGAATGGAACACATCGATTTCGAGGAATCCCGAAGAATGAACAAAGAAGCTCGACAGAAAATGAAATCGGAACGAGAAAACGTATACGTCTGGTACGTTGCGGCCAACATGGAAGAAGCGGCGTCGAACACTAGTACCGGACGCTGTACCAGACAATACGGGGTTTAGGCGGCAAAACGACACCAACAAATGACAACATCAAAACATCGGATGGAACTTTTGTGATCTCTCCCCATGGGTGCTTGCAGCGGTGGAGCGAATTATTCCACCACCTGTACAACCACGATCCGCCACAAGGTCCAGCACCCGAACCGCCGGTTACCGAACAGCCGACGAATCAATTTCTCGATACCGAACCGACAATTATCGAGGTGAAGAGGGCAATAAAATCGCTAAAAAATGGAAAAGCGGCAGGAATAGACGAAGTGACCGCTTGGATGATCAAAGCCGGAGGTGATGTCTTATCAGAACGACTTAATGTTCTCATAACACACATATGGCATTCGGATCGTATCCCGTCGGTGTGGAATCGTTGTTCCAATTTTGAAGAAAGACGACAGTTGGGAATGCAAGAATTATCGCTGTATAGCCTCCTTTCGGTCATCGGCAAAGTATTTACGAAAATCATACAATCGACGGACGACTCGGAGCTAGCTACGACGTCAGCGAATTCGTAACCGACTATTGCCGACGATAGCGCCATCTTCGCTGACACGGATGCCAAAGCAACGGACATCTTATACGACATTTCCCGCATCGCCCAATCATACGGGTTAAAAATCAAAATGCGGAAAACCAAAGTGCTCACAACGGACGGATCGAGGGACAGTGTTTACCTCGATGAAACCCAAATCGAACAGGTTCGAATGTCCAAATATTTGGGATCATTGGCTGAAGAAAAGAAAGTGGCATCGACGGCCGCCCTTCACAGCCGCATCGGCCAGGCAACAGCAACATTCGCCTAGCTCAAGTGGTGCACATGGAAACGAACAAATATTTCCATTAAAACAAAAGTACGCCTGAACAGAACGTTGATCTTGCCAATTCTTCTTTATGGATCTGAAACGTGGACATTGCTCAAACCGAACGTTAAGAAGCTCAAGGTCTTCTGCTTGAGGCAGATCCTCGATATCTCACTCCGCGATTGTCTTCGAAATGGGACAGCTAAACAAAGATGCGATCAACAGACACTGATCGAAGAAGAAATGCAAAAACGTCGACTACAGTGGTTTGGACATGTTTGCGGAATGGATGATGACCGCTTGCCACGTAAACTTCTCTGGTGAGACCGTCCCGCAGGCTGGAGAATCCAGCGACCGGACCAAAGAAAGCGTGGTTAAAGAATATCGAGGGTGAACTAAAGAATCAAGGATTATCAGTTACCGAGGCTCGAACCGTCGCCAAAAACCGGCAAGAATGGAAACGAATCGTGAATAGAGTCCGAGACCCAGTGGCACCGACAGCAGCGTATCCATTTTGGGATGTCCAGCTCGGACCGCCAGCTAACGGATCAAAGAAGAAGAAGAAGTAGTGGGTATTACTATGTTTGGCATATTGTTGGTATTTGGTCGGGTCATAACTTGAATATGGTCTAGGAAATGTTTACAAGAATTCTGTCGGATTGTGCACCTCGACAATGCCTGGGCGACATTCCACAAGTATTGGTCGGTATGTTGTTTTTTATAGGTCTGTATGTGGTCTGACCGTGCCGGATCGTAAATCTTGACACGATACAGAAAATGCTCCCATGAACATTGTCGAATCACACACCTCGACAAGACTTCGGCAACATCTCATAGATATGCCATATGCGTGTGTTCCTACCGTGCCGGATCGTACACCTTGACCGGCACTGGACCGGAGAAGATGGCCTCTCCGGAATGAGTCTGGTGAAAGACTGCGTTTGGTCTGCTGAAGCGATTTCTTTTATAGCTGGAAAGCTCGTTGGGATAGGAAACTTTAAAGCTTCGAAGTAAAGTTGTCAAAGGCTGGCCTGCTTGGTGAATATTTATTTTTCTATCGCTTTGTTGGCAGCGAGAGTATTAGTAATGAATAGCGGTTCGTTACACAAGTAACATGGCTTAGGTGAGTATAGCCTGCTTGCTCTAGATATCTTCAAGGTTTTCAATAGAGTATTTGTAACGGCGGGCCTATCTTATCACAAAAAGCTACCTTGTGCTTGTCACTGTAGAAAAAATGCACACTTGATAAAAAATAAAAGTGTGGAAAAATCAAGGAGGCGAGGAAAAAATAAAAGTGAGAAGAAAATTTTGAAAAAGGGAGTGGGGATCGAGAGTTGAGAAAGGAGTTGGCGACGAAAATTAAAGCAAAAATTGGAATTTTTTTGAATTGAAGAATAAAAATTTAGTATGGAAAGATACTTGTGATTTTGGTCGGTAACAACGTAAAATAAAACCAGAAACTGAGATTTCTTTATAAAAAGTTAGAACGATACATCTTTTTGGAATTTTTTTGGATTGTGGCGAAACTCAAGAATTTGAAGACGGATGAGCTCGATAAAGTAAAATTAACACACCGAGAAGACCGAAGAAAGAACAAAGAATTTAGGAAGAGGGTCAGAATAAAGAAGACTCAGGTCCACGTGTTGGAACATCATTTTTTTTGCGTCTACGGAAAAACGGTATGTACAAGACCATTTAAATTTAAATATACCTATTTGGTGGCAGAACAAGAGATGTTGAGCTTGCTAAGCGTGATATTGTGGACGTAAAGTGCACCGTTGGTCGAGACCCACCCGAAGGTGGTACTTATATAAAGCGAGGTCCTTGGTGATTTTGTATTTTGGGACCGCTTGACGATTATCTATTGTACTTCAAGCTACATAAAGCTGTGGTGTTATTTACCATTAAGGTTGCAGAGTCACAGTTCCGTATCAAGGCTAGTTTACAGTCAAGGTTCCAATGGCAATCAATAAATCTTTGTGTGACCTCAGTACTTCTGGATCATTGTAAGGATTATACCCCAGGAATAAGTCGATAAGGAGCCATCATCCGCATTTCTTTTTGATTCCGAACCGGTAGTCGTGACATTGTTCACCTAGAGTCATCATCTTCTAAGTTAAGATTATTATATATAATATTCAATTATTAATCACCAATTATCATTTATTAACGTAACACTTACACTATGAGCTGTCCTTATTCATTAGTTTTGTTTTTACACGCATAGATAAAAATACCTTTTTTATATTTTTAAAATAAACATAAAATTATAATACTAAAAACTTTTCATATGCTCCACCTTGGTTTCTGTGTTTGTGATACTATAACTTTTTTTTAATTTAGCACTCCAATGTTTGATGGGTGTTTGTTCTTTTTAATTGATGTGCAACGATACATACCTTGGTACCAGGGCGGGTGTTGTTTTGTTTTGTGTTTTTGATTAACTTTGGGAGGCGGAGCACACTTTTCTTTTAACACTTTGGTTAATTTAATGCATAACAGTTATCCAGTTATTAAAACAATGTTTTGTTAGTCTATAAGCTGGTTTAATGTTTTTTTCTTGTAACAGAAGGTTATGTTAAGGTTGTCGATTTTTTTATAATAAATTAATGTCGTTTGTATAGATGTGTCTGAATCATTGTTATATATACTCGTGCAGCATGGCCGGCTAAGTAAACGCAGGATGGGCTAGCGGCGGAATAAAGTTCTCTACCACCCGCCTCCTCTTCTCTCCCTCATAGGTACTCCGCTCCCCTCAAGATGGGAGCACGCGCACAAGAAGGTAAGTGGTGATGACGTAATTCGATAGGTGGTACCTCAAGGGTCTCAACACCCACGACCCCCCCGGCGAGCCAGCCCTACCTTGGAGGCCCTGGGGTACCGCCTTGAAGTTCAGTACTTGTATAATTTGTATTTCAAATTCTTGTTTTTTTGTTGGTGAACTTGAAGTTGGCTCTTCGGGCTCCCAATCTAAGGTTCACGCGACATATTGTGTAACGAACCACGTTCGTTACTAAGAACCCTCTCTTAGAAAAATACTAAAGTAACCCGTTTCCACTCTAGAAGGCATTTCCTAACAAAGCTTTAGGAAAAATAAATATTTACTCAGCAGGCTGGGTGATTCTCCTTTGAAAGCTCACTTCGAAGCGTTGAAGCTTCCTACGCCGACGAGCTTTCTGGCTATAAAATAAACCGCTTCACCAGGCTAAGATTCAGTCTTTAACCAGGCTCGTTCCGGAGAGGTCACCTTCTCCGTCCTAGACCGTGTCGTGGTGTACGATCCGGCACGGTCATACTTTGCCCCTCAGGAATGTTGCCGAGGCCTTGTCGTGGTGTATGATCCGACTATGTGCCGAAGTAGCTATTCCTATACCGTCATTTCCAGAGGAATGTTGCCGAGGCCTTGTCGTGGTGTACGATCCGACTATGTGCCGAAGTAGCGATTTCTATACCGACATTTCCAGAGGAATGTTGCCGAGGCCTTGTCGTGGTGTACGATCCGACTGTGTGCCGAAGTAGCTATTCCTATACCGTGTCGTGGTGTACGATCCGACACGGTTAGACTACAGACATACCACCTACCGACCGCATACCGACCGACTACCGAATACCTGAGGAATGTTTCCTGGACCAATGTCGTGGTGTATGATCCGACATTGTTCCCGGCAGCATTGCCTATACCAGTGTCGCGGTATGACCAGATACAAGACCGACCACATACCGAACACCCACATACACTCACACACACACACGCGCACATCCTGCTAGACCATTGACCCCTTACGCACATGTAGAACAGAGTAATGAGTAGATTCTTCTTCTTTGTGCCCCTTTAATCCCTCATGGGACATAGGGCGGAAACAGTTGCCCTCCAGCGGACTCTGTTTTGCGCGACAGCTCTCAGCTCTGACCAGGATCTCCCAGTTGTTGCGGCCTCTGCTAGTAGGGTCCTCCTCCACGTTGTTCTAGGTCTTCCAACTCGACGGGATCCTTGCGGGTTCCAGTCAAGGGCCTGTTTGGCTAGGTTTTCGTTATCGCGTCGCAAGGTGTGGCCAACCCAATTCCATTTCCTTCGCCTGATTTGGTCGTCTATCCTTTCTTGGCCGGCACGGCGCCATAGCTCTTCATTTGAAATTCTATCTGGCCAGCGGATTTTTAGGATACGACGCAGGCATCTGTTGATGAAGACTTGTAGGCGCCCTGTGATGAATTGGGTGACTTTCCATGTTTCGCAACCGTACAAAAGAACTGCCTTAACGTTGGAGCTGAACAGCCGCGTAGATAACTGTAGTTAATTACTCAGAGATAGCTATAAGAAACCTGTAAACATGTATCCCGTATTTGCTTAGATTTAAGAGACCTAAATTGTTAGTACATAAGGAATATTTTGAATAAATAAAGAAATTTTATTTTGTAATAAGGTGTTTGTTTTCACACGACCCTGGACAACTCGAGAGCTCCCGGCAACCGTCCCTTAAAAAGGAGGTTAGAGAACACTTTCCACGAAACACCATTACAATTGTACCCCGCATTGTTAACTATACATATACTCCAAGTGTCATATTGAATAACGAACGAACTATTCCTATTCACAATAGTGGTAGCAAGAACGAAATATCGAGTTACAGACCAATTGCCAAGCTGTCGGTTATACCAAAGCTTTTTGAGTCAATCATTTATTCTGTAATCGTGCCCATCTGCAAGAAACTTATTTCTACGAACTAACATGGTTTTCTTCCAGCTCGTTCCACTACCACCAATCTCCTTGAATTCACTTCCCATGCTGTTGAAGGCTTCGTTTTCGGTTGCCAAACTGATTGTGTTTACACTGATTTCAGTAAGGCATTTGACAAGTTTTCCCACTCCATTATACTTTTCAAACTAAAAAAGTTAGGTTTCCCTGAAGCCCTTCTATTATGGTTCCAGTCCTACTTAGCTGACAGGACCTACCAAGTCCTTTTCTGTGGATCTAAATCCGCGACCATTGAGGCGTCATCCGGTGTCCCTCAAGTGTCCCTCAAGGCAGTCATCTAGGCCCTATCCTCTTTATTCTTTCTATTGATGACATTGTTACCTTGCAGTGCCTTAGAATCCTGATTTATGCTGATGACATCAAATTGTACCATCACATAAAGAGTATGGAGGACTGCAAACTTTTGCAAGTCGACCTCGGCACCTTTTACTCTTGGTGTGCTAACAACAGCCTGGTTCTTAATATTAGTAAATGCGAAGTCATGACTTTTTGTAGGCGACGTGATCCTATAATTTATAACTACTCATTTTTTAATGAGGGTGTCCCCCGTGTTAATTTTGTCAAAGATCTCGGGATTAGATTTGACACCTAGCTGGACTTTTCTACTCATATCAACTATATTTCTTCCAAGAGCAGCTTAGTCTTGGGTTTTATAAAAAGGTGGTCCAAAGAATTTAACAGCACCCTGATCACTAAACACCTCTACATTTCGCTTGTCAGACCTTTACTTGAATATGCGTCAAGGTTTGGTCTCCTCACTATTCTTCGCATGTTGGAAAAATTGAGTCGGTTCAACGTAGGTTCGTTCGATTCGCATTGAATCATCTTCCTTGGGAAGACCCTTTAATTCTTCCACCATATGAATACCGACTTAAGTTACTCAACTTAAACACTCTCCACAAGCGTCGTGAGGTGGCCGATGTTGTTTTCGTTCACCAGCTTCTTAATGGACGTGTCGACTCAGGTTTTCTAAGTCGCCGTGCGTCGTTTAGAGAGAGCCGATACAATTTGAGAGGACCACCGCTCTTACACTTCAACTCTAACACCAATTACGGCCGATTTGAGCTTGTAAATCGCATGTTCATTAATGTAAATAAAAATATTAATGTTTTTAGCGTGAGCACTAACAAAGATCTCCTTAAAAGGAGTCTCTTTAATCTTGTATGACTGTTTATGTGTTTCGCATGTAATTTTTATTGGTGTTTTTCCTTTTTAACTTTGGTACTTAATTTTTTATTTCTATGTTTGCATGCCTCATGCGAGTCCACGTGTTAGGGGTTTAGTTCAGAGACTAACACAATCCATTTTAAATTTTGAATACACTTTTATTAACTTTTTTAATACAACACAGTTTCTACAACATATTTTATATAACACAGTTTCTATTTTAATATTATTATTCTTTAATAATTATTATTATTATTTATGAATATTAATAACTTATATTAGAGGATTATTATTCTCAGCTTTTATCTTAGGGTTATTTTTATATATTTTTAATTTTCAAGTGTCAAATTTTTAATTTATTTTTATTTCTTACTTTAGCCTCGGTCGACTGTGTTTTTGTAACAAGTCTCCTTGACTAAGTAAGACCGGAAGTAGTAGGACGATGTCCCTACATACTCCCCTCCCAGCGTAGCGTTACATGAAGTGTACCGAGCGAAGTGATGCTGCTTCGACGTCTCGGTCACACTCAAAAGGCAGGTTTCAGTTGGTCAATACTTATCGACTTGTTTGTGTCATTTAGCTTGACGACAAAATGTTTACGTAATCTTTTGATTACCTTGAATGGCCCTTCGTATGGTGTTTCAAAAGGCTGCCGAACACGATCGGTACGTATGAAAACGTACTCCGCGTTCTCTAAGGCGTTCGGCACGTACACATCCTTCTGTGCGGTTTGTCGGGGTTGTGTTGCCGCCAGACTTTTCATGAGTGTGCGAAGACGTGTTAGAAATTCTGAGTGCTCTATCGGATTCTCATCCGTTGGCATGGAAATCGAATTGGGGAGTCTCAGATTCTGTCCATAGACAAGCTCTGCCGGTGAGCATTTTAAATCGGTTTTAATTGCCGAGCGAATACCCAATAAGACAAAGGGCAAATCCTCACTCCAATGAGTAGTGTTGTCCCTTGCCATTAAGGCCGCTTTCAGTTGTCTATGAAAGCGCTCAACCATCCCATTTGCTTGAGGATGGTAGGCGGTCGTTCGTATTCTATGCGTACCTAGAAGTCTTGTGACTTCATTGAATAATTTTGATTCAAATTGCAACCCTTGATCTGTTGTAAGTTCAAGTGGGGCGCCGAATCTAGGGACATACTCGGTGACAAAATGTTTGGCCACCGTAGTAGCAGAGATGTCTCGCATTGGATATGCCTCCGGCCATCTCGTAAATCGGTCTACGATTGTTAGGATATATGAATATCCTCGAGATGGGGGCAATGGTCCAACAATATCCATATGGATATGTTCAAATCTATTATTTGGTGGGTTAAAAGCTTCATGTGGAGATTTGGTGTGTCTCGAAACTTTAGATTTTTGGCAACCTATGCAGGATCTAGACCAGTTGTTACAGTCTTTATTGATCGCTGGCCAAAAATATTTTTTAGTAATAGCTTGCCTTGTGGCACGTATGCCTGGATGCGACAAGCTATGTTCAGCATTGAATGCTAATTTTCTTAATGTTGAAGGTATGTATGGGCGTAATGTACCCGTGCTAATCTCACACCAAACTTCATGAGTTGTGAAAGGAATTGGTGTGAGTATTAGTTTTACCTTTGAGCTACTACTGGGATGCTCTTGGAGTCGTTGTAACTCTTTGTCACCTTCTTGTGCCTTCGCCAGATGTGGCAAATCGAAGGTGATTGTGTCAACGTTGTCAGCCGCTAAAGAGCGAGATAAATAATCTGCGACAACGTTTTGTTTCCCAGAGACATGTCTGATGTCTGTTGTGAACTGGGAAATTAGGCTCAGGTGTCTTGTTTGGCGGGGAGATCTTTCGGTTTTTGTGTGAAGTGCGTGTATTAAAGGTTTGTGGTCAGTGTAGACCACAAAATTTCTTCCTTCAACAAAGTACCGAAAATGTTTTATTGCTGCAAAGATTGCGAGTAGTTCGCGATCAAATGCAGAATAATTTCGTTCAGCAGATGATAGCTTCTTAGAAAAGAAAGCTAATGGTTGCCATCTGTGACCGTTAAATTGTTCCAGCACAGCTCCGATAGCAAAATCGGAAGCATCAGTTGTGACGCTATATTTAGCATCCTCTAGTGGGTGTATCAGCATCACTGCTGCAGCCATTGCGGCTTTCACGTCGAGGAATGCTTGTTGGCATTCTGCGGGCCAAGGAAGTTGTTCCTTATTTTTTGTTGTTGATGGACAATTGAGGAGTTCCCTCAAGTGTTCATTAATCGGCACCAGCAGTTGTGCTAGTTTAGGAATAAATCGGTGATAAAAGTTCACCATTCCTATAAATTTTTGTATTTGTTTGACTGTTGTTGGAGTTGTGAGGTCATTAATTGCTTGGACACGTTCGGGTGATGGAAGGATTCCATCCTTGCCGATACTATGTCCCAAAAAGTTGATCTCACTGACCCCAAAAACGCATTTTGATAACTTTATTGTCAAACCAAAGTTATCAAGGCGTTTAAACAGTAGGTCGAGGTGAGTGAGATGCTCATCCTCGGATCTACTAGCGATAAGTATATCGTCTAGGTAGACATAAATGAAGTCTAAGTCTCTTGTGACTTCATTCATAAATCTTTGAAATGACTGGGCTGCATTTCTTAACCCAAATGGCATGCGAGTAAACTCAAACAGACCAAAGGGTGTTATTATGGCAGTCTTATGCACGTCTTCTGGTGCAATGGGGATGTTATGATACGCACGTACCAAATCCACCTTCGAAAATATCGTGCATCCGTGAAGGTTCACAGAAAAATTGTGAATGTGCGGGATTGGATATCTATCTGGCACTGTGACTGCATTAAGGCGACGGTAGTCGTCGCATGGCCTCCAATCATTTGTATCCCGTTTAGGGACCAGATGAAGTGGAGATGCTGCGGGAGACGACGATGGTCGACAAATCCCTAGTTGAACCATATGTTCAGACTCCAATTTCGCCACCTTGAGCTTCTCAGGATGAAGTCTACGAGCGGTAACGAAAGGTAATTGCCCATTCGTAACAATGTGGTGTTGCACATTGTGTTTAACCGGTAGGTTAAAATTTGGTGGTTGTGTTAATGAAGCGTACTTCATTAACAATACTTTATATTTGCCAAGATGTTGGCATTCAAAGCTCTCGAGTATATACTCACTAGTAGTACAGACATCAGTCCGCAGACTGGTCTGTGAGTCTACTAATTCTCGATGTTTAAAATCGAGAATGAGTTCGAACTTTGTGAGAAAGTCCGCACCGAGTATAGCTTTGTTTGTGTTGGCTATTATGAAGTTGTGGATGAACCGTCGGCGAAGACCTAGGTTCAGTTTCAGCAACTTCGTGCCAAATGTTTGGATCGTGGATCCATTTGCGGCCCGCAGAAGCAAATTAGGGCATGTTGTTTGTACCCTAAATGTGTGCTTGGGAACTAATGATATGTCCGCGCCAGAATCGATTAAAAAATCGAGCTGGTTGTGCTGGTCGCGGACAAATAATCTGCACGAGCGTCTCTGCTGAGAGACGCCCGCGGATGTGGCGACTCCCCGCCAATTTAATTTTTTGAACGGGGGCCCTTTGTCCTCCGGTCCCTCTTGGCTGCTGAGCCAGGACCCTTAAATGCACATGGTGGGGTGCACCGCTCTGCTCCACTACCGAAGCGGTAGTGGTAGTAACAGAGCGTCCCCGGCAGTGCTTGCGCGTCGGAGGGCTTAGGGTTCGCTCCCTGATTAGTGGAGTTGCTGGTCTTCAACGAAGTGGTCGATGGCTGTTGCGCCGGAGCGCGGCTCCATTGATGCTGACCAGCAGCCCCTCTCGCAGACCCCTTTTTAGGACCATGCATCTCTCCCAACATGAGTGCCCTTAACTGGCGTACCTCACGTTGGAGGGACTGCACCGTCCTCTCCAGGGTTGATGAGGTCCTAACCTCAGACACCTGAGCAGGTGCGGGCTGGTGAGATGTCACCTCCCACACCTTATCTGCAAGCCTGGACAGTTGGTCCAAAGACTGGTCCGTAGACGCAGCGAGGACCACCTGGATGTCCCTGGGAAGACGCCGTTCCCAAAGACCCCTGATGAGGCCCTCGCTCTCGCCAAGGCTGTCTCCGGCTAGACTTTGCAGGCCTATTAAGAAATCAGAGGGCTTTCTGTCCCCTGGCTCGTGTGCCGCTAGCAGCTGCTCGAGGCGGTTCCTTGTAGATAAACCGTATCTCTCAAGCAACCGTCGCTTTGCATCCGCATAGCTGGCTGAGCTGAGGTCGGGGAAATTGTGTAACAGTATTTTCGCAGCATCTGTGGGCAATGCTGCGATAATGTGGGATAACTTCTGTTTATCAGAAGTTATCCCGTTTAAGCTGAATTGGGCTTCAGCCTGGTAAAACCAGACTGCCGGATCTGCTGGTTGGAATTCGGGCAGGCTGACTCTCGCCGTGGAGGCTACGTCTACCTCCGCCCGAACCCTGCGCCGATCCGGCAGCCCTTCCTCCAGGCTGTTTAGCGATTCTTCCATATCTACAACAAATGAATTGTTCAAATATTCTTCTCTAGACATATTAAATTTGAAAGAGGAAATAACTTGAAAGAGGAAAAATAAAAAACCCAACTGACAATTCACCGTGAAATAACCAATTCGTACATAAAACAACAAAACCAACCAATAAATCGATTACAAATTACAATTAGTTTACTACCAACCACTATATTTTATTTTTAAATGTAATTTCAAATTTATTTAAAGAAAACTAAAATATTGTTGAATAATCTTAACAATATAATTTCACTTATCTTTTAGCTACTACGTAGCTCCTTATCTGCGAAAATTTCAAAATTCCTTCAACCAAATTTCGTTTTCTTTCTTCGCTTCTACAAGTTTTTTTGACTTGGCAGCTATCCTTCACCCTGTTGGCTTCCAATATTATATTTATTTTTAAAGACACGAGCTCTTCAAATCTTTCAATAATTATGTCTCTTATGTAACATACGGGGTCACCAATTTAGTTCAGAGACTAACACAATCCATTTTATATTTTGAATACACTTTTATTAACTTTTTTAATACAACACAGTTTCTACAACATATTTTATATAACACAGTTTCTATTTTAATATTATTATTCTTTAATAATTATTATTATTATTTATGAGTATTAATAACTTATATTAGAGGATTATTATTCTCAGCTTTTTATCTTAGGGTTATTTTTATATATTTTTAATTTTCAAGTGTCAAATTTTTAATTTATTTTTATTTCTTACTTTAGCCTCGGTCGACTGTGTTTTTGTAACAAGTCTCCTTGACTAAGTAAGACCGGAAGTAGTAGGACGATGTCCCTACAGTGGTAAATGTTTCTTAGAACAGCTGAGAACTGCGCCTTCTTCATAAGAAGGGAAACTCTATTATTATCTATTAACTGGATTGTGAGTTTTACTTGTGGCCTTTCAATCAAAGATAATACATACTGAATGGCGTTGAATCCAAACCCCACACCATCTCTGCATTTCTCCCCAGGGCTCAATTCTATCACCAGCTCTTTTCATAGTTTTTTTTAAAATTACCTCATTCTCAATCCCCTCCCACTCACTTCACAGGTTTGTTGACGACTGTACTCTGCGTTACTCCCATGGTTTTGATAATGTAAGACAACGACGTGCCAGACCCTGATCCTTAACTCATGTCCAATTAATTCATCGGAAACATCGAACTCATTCTTGATTAGGACTGTGATTTCATAATTGATAAATCCGCACGCATTCTGTGACGAAGCATATCCCTCTCGAGATCCTTCGGGCAACGCTTTCACGGATATTTAATTTTCAAATCGTAAATAAGTGGCAGACTTACCACGGCACACCCTGTGTACTCGTATAATTAAATTTTAGGCGGGAGAAAAGCTTCCATTTATCAGTCGTCAATTTTACTACCATTTTTAATTGAATCCTTGCACGAGCATAGTTCCTTATTAAAGTGGTGCCGAACATAAAATCCTAAAGCATCCTGGATTATTATAAGTCACGATGACTGTGATGACTATCTAGACTAGAGAAGTTGGTTGAACCCCCCAAGGCACAAAAAACCAGGTAAAATCTTGCCCCAAAACGTGCAACCGTAGCCAGGCACTCCACCCACCCTAAGCCCCAATGAATGGCGATGAACTGTGCGATGAACATTGAAATGTGTTGAAACCTTTCCTGGGGGAATTAATTGGGAACCGCTTTTCATTGCTCATCACCATTTGTTCCGATTAAACATCCTAAGCAGTAGACAATTCCAGAAAAGGATTTCTGGCGTAGTACGATTTTCTGATTTGCTTAACGGTGCTACATCGCAGGGGTTTCTGCGAATTAGATCGAATCCCTTTCAGGATGCCGAGGGTACGGGCAATACCCAATCCCGTACCCGGATTTTTTTTCCATACATACACATTCATATATCCTTCGACTTTTTGCTGTTATTCTAGGATATCCGGATGTGATAAGATTTGATTGGATTTTTTACGTTTTAATATTCTCAAAATTTTGTAGGGATGCTGCCACTCTTTAGAATATTGAAAATCCGTGTGTGATAATCCTCCGGCAAGGATGAGGCAGAGTCGGTCTTGCTACTTGTGTCTTTCTATGGCTTCCTTAAGAACGTAATTTGATTACATCAACATAGGGAAATTGATGCTCGTGCAATGTGGATGCGGGGAGCAGCGATACGAATCCTTGATGAAAATGCTTCAATTTCTTTATTAGGGCACGAAGCGGCTTCCGTTATCCCGGATTTTTTTTCCGTCTGATATCAAATTCAAATCTGGCAGAGTTCAAGGCAAAAACGGAGGAATTGAAAGGAATTTCTGAGACAAAGTTTAATGCTTGAATGTGTTCGTTCTTTTTTTGGAGGAAAGAATTTCATCTGATCCTTTTGAGGAGTCGATTAAAGACGCTGGAATGATTAAAAATATCCTTTTGTATAGGTTCTTTGAGAGTTTTTGAAATGCTTTAAAGATGACGACATTGACCCAATTTTAAATAAATCTGTTCCGCCGTTTTTGTGACGTTGGTGATGTTTATGTAAGAGAAGAAAAACAAATTGAAATATTTACGAAAAGCTTTGAATGAGGTTGAAAGATGATGGTGGATTATTTTCGTAAACGAGAACGTCAATGTGCAGAACTCTTTTAGGACGAGCCTTCACACTTTTGTTTAGCCCTTTTATGCTGCCAACAGTTATCTCACTCTCTTTCTCTCTTTCTTTTTCCAGTGAGTTAGTTCTATATTGAGCTGAAGACTGTAACTAAAACCTCCTGCTAGATAATGGCATAAGACCAAGCATTTTGAGGCTGTCAAAATACTGCGGTAGGATTAGGTCATGCGGGTCGTGTAAATTTCTCAACCGGAGAAATCTCTTCTGGACTGATTCAATCCTGCTTCTGCTTACTTGGAATAAGGGATCCCATATAGGACACGCATATTCCAGGATAGGGCGAACTAAAGAACGGAAGAGTATTTTGGTGACCCATACATTACCGAATTCTTTGGCACTCTTTATGAAACCAAAAAGTTTTTTTGGCTCTAGCAGTAATATTATCGTAGTGAATGTTGAAATTAAGTTTGAATCAGGTCATACTGTAGTCTAGGCATAGCCCTAACCTAGATCTACGGTACGATCAACCTCATTCAGCATGCCGACATTTGCAGTATGGTAAGTTGCAATTTGTTCGTGGCGAACCGTGCATGAAGGAGACATCAGTTTGGGTCTTAACGACACTATACATTTTGAGATCATCCGCGTAGAAGAGATGTGGAATATTTACTATAATTTTTTTGATAGGTCGGAGATGAAAACATTTAAAAGAAGAGGACCAAGTTGACTAGCCTAGGGAACGCTTGTAGTTGACTATAGCTAAAAAGAGTTTACTCAGAGGTGGAAGCCCCGAATCATTCGGAAGAGAAGAGATCCATGATAGGCACCTCCCATCAGGTCACCTCTACCCAGATAGTACGCAGTAATAAGCTTAGCCTCATCTCCCAAAGTGCTCTGATCCCACTTTGGTGCAAGTACACACTCTTGTGGTTCGAGGTTACTTCCCCAAAAAGTTACTCTCACTAACGAAGTCCTGACTTCACTTGATCATAGTTGGTGGTTGCCAGCGTTTCCTTGGTCAAGTTGAATTGCCTGAAGGAGAAGATCATCTATCGATTCGCCCATATCAGGCTAACCCTTAAGGATCCTCGCAAGATGCATCTACAAATTCTATAAAGTTATATTTGTAGTCCCCTCCTTGGAAGGAAGGGTCTTGATTATGAGAAGACGTATTGGCCCGTAGCTCGTTAGACATCGATTTGTCTCTTAAGGCTAAGGCAGTTCAACAGAATGTGGAAATAGGCCAAATGGATCCGGTTGAGGCCTTCCTTTGAGGTGATCTCCAACTGGAAATATACATAAAACAATACAAAGATTATGATAAAGATCCCGGTCTAGTATGAAAACTGAACTAGTTGAGATGTGGGTTTAACCCCTTTGGTCCACACGATCAACTTCCCGGTATGACAAAAGTAGATGGAATAAACTGAGTTCATACAAAATAGTAATACGTTTAGCTCTAGTGGGAAATTGACTAGTATCAGATCTGGTGACAAAGTAATCCTGAGAGAATCTAGTTCAAAAAACTATAATAGTGGTAAATCCACAAGATTTCTCTAGAGAATTTGTTTTTCCTGAACGTTAGCAAACAAACATTTCCTTCGTGCTTCGTTCGCTACACTGAGCGTGTTGAAGAGCCGCTGATAAGCTGGGAAGCGAATGACTTCATTTGGAAATTCCAAGCTTTACGGAGATATTAGCAAAACTAATCAATGTAAAGTACTTGTCAGAATTGACCAACAAGAACAAGAGAACCGCAATTTCCTGAAACTGTAGGACGTAGAAAACAATTCCCCGTCAAAAAAGTGTTGATACAAGGTTTGAAAAATTCGTGATGTTTGTAAAGGGCGACGAAATTTTTGCACGATTTTTAAAGACTGTCGGATTTTGACAAGTGATGTTTTGTTGGAAAGCTTTCGCTGAGCAGAATCCAAAAAAGATCACCGTTTAGAACGGGTCTCATTCCATCCAGTTTATTAGATATTAGCAAAACTTATCAATTTAATATCTTTCTTACACATAGTGGAAGTTTTTTCATTTTAACAAAAAAAAAGGTGCCGACCGAATGTTAGGAAATTTTTTCAGAGCTTTTTTCGTTGATATTCTTCTTTCGGCACCACAAACAAATCGATATAGTTTTTGGTGCGCGAGGTATCGTGCAGGTACAAAATCACGAACGTCGTTTAAACAAAAAGAGGGTGTGACCGAATTTTACAAAAATCTTTTCAGATAACTGTTCGCGTGATATGGTGCAGGTATAAATATCACTAATGTCGTTTAAACCAAAAAACGGCTCGACCGACTTTATATTTCCGTTAAAAGGCTTCGAACATGTAATTTTTGTAATTTTTGCGTTAATTGCCAACAGGAAACAAAAAATATAGTCATATAGGAAAAAAAATTCTAATAGAGTAATAGAAAACGAAATTTTTAACGTACATATGTTCATTTTTCAAGGTCCCAAACAAAAATTTTTAAACAAAAATTTGAGAAGAATTATGTGTGTGTGCGTAAGTACGGTCATATTTTCCTGCACGATATCGCGCGGACCAAAAAAGATATCGACTTCGTTGAGGTGTCGTTCGAAGCGTATTAACGGAAATATGATCTGAAAAGATTTTCATAAAATTCGGTCGAGCCGTTTTTTTGTTTAAGCGGCGTAAGTGATTTTTGTACTTGCACGATATCGCCCGAACCGCGAAAGATATTGACTTACTTGAGGTGCCGTTCGAAGCGAATTAGCGACAATATAATCTGAAAAGATTTTTATAATATTCTTCCGAGCGGTTTTTTGGTTTAAGCGACTAAGTGATTTTTGTACCTGCACAATACCGCGCGAACTAAAACCCATATTGACTTCATTGAGGTGCCTAAAAAGAATATTAACGAAGAAATGCTCTGAAAAAAATTTCATAATATTCGGTCGGGCCTTTTTTGTTTAAATAGAAAAACTTCGGCTAATTGTCAGAAAGACCTTAAATTGACAAGTTTCGTGATACAGTTTCAGAAAATTCCGGTTCATCCCGGGATTTCCGGGAGTTACCGCAAAATTTGTTCTTTTTGTCAAGTCTGACAAGTACTTAACAGTTACAGTTTTGCTAATATCTCCGGAAAGCTTTGGATTTTCCAAATGAAGTCATTCGCTTCTCAGTTTATCAACGGCGCTTCAGCCCGCTCAATACGAATTTGAACACAATTTCTTTATTTGCTAAAGTTCGGGAAAACAAAATTTCTAGAAATTTTTTTTAGAGTAACCACTATGTATTATATTATTTGAACTAGGATTACTTTGTCCCCAGTTCTAATACTAGTCAATTTTCCACTAGTGCTAAACGTATAACTATTTTGTAAGAAAGCAGTTTATTCCACCTTCGTTCATCATACTGGGAAGTTAATTGTCTGGGGTCCTTTCTTTCTAAGTTTTGCATCTAAGTTCATCTCTAAACTTCTTCTTCGATGGCTCTACAGCCCAATTCGAGCCTTGGCCTCCATCAGCTTCTTCCTCCAGACGTCTCTCTGCTCCGCAGCTTGTCTCCAGTTTCTTGTGTTGAGCAGTTTTGCTGCATCGGCCTTAACATTATCTTCCCACCTTAACCGTGGTTTGCCAACTGGTCTTTTGCCATCTGGTAGTAGATACAGGGCTTTTTTTGGTATCCTTGAGTCATCCATTCTTTGGACATGGCTGGCCCAACGTAAAAGTAGTAGTTTGGCATGGGTCGAAAGTTTACATTCTTTGTATACCTAAGTCGTACAATTCGTGATTGTAGCGTATTCTCCATGCACTGTCTTCATTGATTGGGCCGTATATCCTTCGGAGAACCTTCCTCTCAAATATATCCAACTTGTCTGCGGATTTCTGGGAGATACTCCAAGCTTCACATCCATACGTAGCTACTGTACGTATGATGGTTTTGTAGATTCTTATTTTAGTTTTTCTGTAGATGTCTCTGGATTTCATTACTGGCAGTAGTGAGAAGTATGTTCTGTTCGCGGCGTTTATTCTTCTTTGTACGTCTATCGTTTCATCGTTGTCTTCGCTGACTGTGGACCCCAGGTAGTTAAATTGGTTTACCCGTTCGAAGTTATATTCCCCCAGGTGGTATTATGGTTTCTTCTTCTTCTTTCCACCCTTGACTGAATTAGAATCTTACTCTTCTCTGCGTTTATTTGCAGCCCTATATGTTTTGCTCCATCTTCTAATTCTGTAAATATTCCTCTAAGATATGACAGTGATCTTGCAAGGCAGTTTATATCGTCGGCATATCCTGCCAACTGTTTGGATTTGTTAAGCAGGGTTGCGTTCGCATCAATGTTAACCTTGCGAATTATCCCTGCTTTAACCCTTGCTTGACTGGGAAGGATTCCGTCAATTCTCCTTGTATTCTGACTGCACATCTTGTATTTTCCATTGTCATTTTTGTTAATTTTATTATCTTCATGGGGATGTTTAGGTCCAGCATTGTTGCATACATTTGCTCCCTGTCGATGCTGTCGTATGCTTGTTTAAAGTCGATGAAAAGTTGATACACGTCAATGTTGTATTCCCAGCATTTTCGGAGGATTTGCCTTATTGTAAAAAGTTGATCCATTGTTGACCTATTTCTTCTGAATCCAGCTTGGTATTTACTTATTGCCGCTTCTGCGTAAGGTTCCAATCTGGCCTTAATTATATTGGTCATTATTTTATATACTGTGCTTAAAAGAGATATGCCTCTATAGTTTCCGCAGTTGAATCTGCCCCCTTTCTTGTGTATTGGGCCGATAATGCTTTGCTCCCATTCATCAGGCATTTTTTCATTCCTCCATATGCAGCAGAGTAATTCGTGTATAGCTGCTGAGAGCGATTCGCCTCCTTGTTTGATCAACTCTGCTGGGATGTCATCAATTCCTGGAGATTTGTTGTTTCTTAAGGATCGTATGGCACTTTGTACTTCTTCCAGAGTGGGTACATTTGTTTCTCTGGTGTCATCGTTATGTTGTAGACGGGGTTCTGGTACATGTCTGATGCTCTCGTTTGCGTTCAGCAGCTCGCTAAAAAATTCCTTCCATCTTTTCATTACATCTTCGCTGCCTGTGACTATAGTGCCTTCTTTTGTTCTGCATATGCCGGAGGAGGGTTTGAAGCCTTTCTTGAAGAATGCTTCCCGTGTTTTGTTTTGGGCAAAGTTTTCCTCTGCTCTCAGGATGTGATTGTTGAGGTATTGCCTTTTCTTCTTCCTGCAGATGTTTTTTGCGGTTCTTCTTGTTTCCTCGTATTTCAATTTCTTACTCCTCGTCGGTCTCTCTATGTATATTCTCCTATTTTTATTTCTGGCCTCTATAGCTGCTTTGCATTCCTCGTTGTACCAGTCACTGGCTCTGGCTGTGCGTTTATACCCTACAGTTTCTTTTGTTTGCTGTTTCTTCTTTCTTGAGTAGACAGCCGACATCTGAATCTAGCTTTAACTAGAAAGTGGTCCGATTCACAATTTGCACCCCTACAGGTTCTTACTTGCAGGATACTGGAAGCTGCCCTTCTGTATATTAGAATATGGTCTATTTGATTGCAGTATCTTTCGCTGGGGGATTGCCATGTGTATTTGTGAATGTCCTTTCTTGGGAAATATGTTGAGCTGACGATCATATTTTTACTCATTGCGAAATCGATAACACGTTGTCCGTTATCGTTTGATGTTTCGTGAAGACTTTCCTTTCCAATGGTCGGTCTGTGGCAGTTCTCTCTTCCAATTTTGGCGTTGAGGTCTCCTATCACCATCTCTAAACATTTTGCAGTATTGTATTGGCATTCCAGAGATGGTAATAGGCAGCGGCGGAGTTTTTGTTTGTGAAGTGTACTAATTTAGTGCTATTGCTATTCCAATTGATTACAGAGTTTTGGAAGATACGGGTTGACTATATTTCACTTTTCTCGATTGCACTGTATCGTCGGCGAAAGTGCCTATTATATTACTTGAGGGGACTGGAAGGTCATTCGTGAAAAGTAAGTATGTATAGCAGTGATTCTCAACCAATGTGCAGCTACACTTTTGTGTGCCGCCAAATTCCTGAAGTGTGCAGCCAAATTTTAGAAATGCAAACCACACAAATTATTTTTGGAACAAGAACGCGACGGGAAAAATATTTTTGCCGCAATCATTACAGCGTGTCCTCGGCATTATTGTTATGCCGACTCAATTATTTTGCGGAGCCGAATCTAACGGAAGCATAACATAATATCCCGTGACAAAATATCCTACGACAAAAAATCCCGGGATAAATATCCCAAGCTAAAATATCCCAAAACAAAATATCGCATACAAAATATTCCGCAACGGAATATCCCTTAATATCTCGGAATATCCGTTAATTAATAAAATAAAGTCATTGCACCTCACCTGGGTGCCTAATTACATCATTTTGTAGGTGCATCATAAAATGCACTAAAAAAACCACTAAAAAACGCTCCCACGGCCCCAAAAAAAATCATAGGAAGCTCCACGACCCCTTAAAATCTTCGTAACAGTCCCTACTATAATTAAAAAATAACAGAAAAATCCCCCCTTGCCTCTAAGGGGGCCTGGAGGCTCCTCAATGTTGCCCCGGAATATCCCCGCCGATCACCATTTTTTTTAAAACCAATTATTTGTATTCATATTTCTTTTTTTAAAAAGTGATTTATATATCAAAGGTAAAATTTTTTCATCAATTTTTGTATATTGTTATGACTTATCGATAGAAATATAACATAAAAATTTTTTTTCATTTCATTAAGGAATATTTTTTTACGTTATATTTGATATAAGGGATATTTTAGTTGGGATTTTTTGGCTGGGATATTTTGTTGTCAGGGATATTTTGGCCGGGATATTATGTCCGGTTACGAATCTAACATACCGCTATACCGGCGATAATTTTTCTTAGATTTATTACACAAAAAAGGGGAAAAACTTGTTTGTTCCAACTACAGAGGAACTATGTTACTGAATGTAGCATATAAAATATTCTTGAATATCCTGTATATTCGCTTATTGCACTAGTATGAAAAAGCAATTGGGAATAACCACTGCGGATTCAGGAAACAAAAGTCCACAACCGATCACATATTCGCATTGAGGCAGGTAATTGAAGAGACGAAAGAGTTTAATATAGGGACCCACCTCTTTTTCATTGAGTTTAAGACAGTATATGATCTTGCACTACGTTCAAAAATCTACGAAGCAATGGTGGAGCTGAACTTTCCAGACCAATTAATTCAAATCACTAAAACCTCATTGAGTCGAATGATAAACGGAGTGAGAATACGGAGCAATTTTTCGGTGCGAACAGAGGCCTCAGGTAAGGAGACTCTCTATCCTGCTTACTATTTAACATCTTATTAGCAAAACGGTCCGGTAGGAACGTATTTGTAGTGACCGCGTAAACTTAATTACCAAGTTACGCAAAGTCACACAACAGCCTCCCACACAATAAACACGATCAGTCGGAACACTCCATCGATCACCGAACTTAAAGTTCAGTGATCTTGCCGTCTCCCGTTCCGTCCCGATCGTGTTTATCGAGATAGCCAATTTCCGGCATCTCCGTTTGATCATGACTATCAAAAAGGCTCTCTCGCTAACTCGTGACATCGTGCGTGCGTATAAATATACAAAACCTCAGTGACTCAAAAATATATATACATAAGTATATATATAAATACATATATTATATCAATATAATAATTCAATTTAATTCCATAGTTAAAACTGTGATAAAACAATAATTGTTAACGATAATAAATTTCTAAGTGAAAGTACAGAATCAAAACGTGTTTTAATTCGAAAGCTCCCCGGAATACAGGAGCTATATATTGAAACCTCGTCATACGGAAATGCCTCATGTGGCCCCCCTGAGAAAAAATCATTGCTCCTCGATTCCGAGTGGAAAAGGGATTCCGAAAAGTTTGGGAAAATCGGGGTGTATATCTGAATAATAACTGCGCCTGTGTCGAAAACTTTATATTTTTAAACGCAAGTATCATTTTATCAATACGGCCTCCCAACTGATTACTAATTACGTCCAATGCTGCTTAACCCATGTAATCGAACCAGAACCGGTCTATTGAGTATGCTAAATGTTATCCTTCACGGTCACCAACATAACTGCCTGAAACATGAAGCAATACATCAACAAAAATAAAGCTTTGTATGAGTTAAACTAAAGCTTAAAGATCTCAGTTCAATAATGTTCAGTTCAATCCACGTAAGTGGCTTCACCGGCTAAAGTCCAGTTTATATTCAATTCGTGCAAATTGTTGATTTTTTGCCAGAAGTCAGAAATGCGAAAGCCCATTGGAACTATTCTAGTTGATTACTATTTTTTGAGCGAGCTTTTACGTTCAACTTCAGTTCGGGATCCGTTGTGCGAGCTGAGGTCTGTTTTTCCTCAGTGGAATATGTTTAAACTAT
>OX465284.1:26214456-26255880 GCA_949987705.1 Thereva unica | reverse complement strand
TGACCCCACTGTTCTTAACAACTTTTTTACGTCTGTTGGCTCTGCTTCCAGCGGCAACAGTGACATAGTCAACTCAGCTTCAATATCAGAATCCTCCAGTAGTTTCTCCTGTGTCGTTTCGAACATCGTTTCTGATTCCGGTTTTTGTTTTATGAGAGTGTCAGAGGAGAACGTCATTTCTGTCATCAACTCTATTAGATCAAATGCAGTCGGCGTTGACGGCATTAGTTTAAAATTTCTTCGAATTATTCTTCCCTCCATACTTCCTTTTCTCACCCACATTTTTAACTCCTGTCTAACGTCCTCTACTTTCCCATCTTTGTGGAAGAAAGCAAAAGTTACTCCAATTCCTAAAAAATCCAACGCCTCTCTTCCACAGGACTTCCGACCCATTAGTATCCTTTCTTGCCTCTCCAAAACTCTGGAAAAGTTGATGTACATTCAAATGGTCCAATACCTTGAATCTAATTCCTTTTTAACTGAATTCCAGCATGGCTTTAGGAAGAACCACAGTTGCAGTACTGCCCTCCTAAAATTAACTGATGATCTACGCCTGAACATTGATCATGATCATTTAACCATTCTCTCACTGCTGGACTTCTCGAAAGCTTTCGACTCTGTAAATCATACGCTTTTATGCCAGAAAATTTCTTCTCAATTCAATTTCTCATCGTCCGCTGTCCGTCTTATTTGGAATTTCATAAGCGGTAGATCTCAAAAGGTTTGCACAGACAATTATGAGTCCAGTTTCTCACTCTTATCTAAGGGCGTACCTCAAGGTTCTATACTTGGACCGCTCCTCTTCTCTCTCTTCATTAATGATCTCCCAAAAGAACTGAATTTTTGTAAAGCCCTGTTGTACGCGGACGATGTTCAAATCTACCTTAGCTGCCGACTTGGCATGATTGAGGATTGTATTTGGCGAATCAATAAAGACCTCGAGGCGATTTCTGGGTGGGCGAGAGGGAATAGATTGCAACTAAACCCTGACAAGTCTCAAGCAATAGCCATATCTAAAAATGTTATAAATACCAATGGATTCCCTGCAGTATTATTAAACCGTAATATCATTCCATTTTGTGATAAGGTAAAGAGTCTGGGGGTTTTTCTGAATAAGAATTTAACATGGTCGGATCATATTAACTATATAATTGGCAAGGTCTATAGCAGTCTACGAAAACTTTGGTGTACGTCGAACTTTATACCACTCCATACTCGCTCAAAGCTTGCTAAATCTCTTTTAATGCCCTTAATAACATATAGTGATGTAATCTTCTGTAAACTCGATTCATTCTCCCAGCTAAAATTGAATGTAGCATTCAATTCTATTGTCCGATACGTTTATAAAATCCGCCGATTCGATCACGTTTCATCATATTCTCAAGATTTCCTTGGTTGTTCTTTCTCGACATATCTTAAAATTCGGCTTATCGTATTCCTCTATAAACTCCTCGTTTCGGGTAAACCGCAATGTCTCCGAGAAAAACTCACATTCCTTCAATCTACTAGAACTAATAATTTACTTATGCCCCATTACTCGTGCTTACAATCCAAACGCTTATTTTTCGTTCACGTCACTAGTTTGTGGAATTCTCTACCTGTAGATGTTAAGCGAGCTGGTGCTGTAGGGAAGTTCAGAAGGCAACTTATTGTTAATTTTTCAGCCCCCTAATTTAGTCAATTTAGACAGTAAAGAAGTAGTCATTTTAAATTTTCAATTTTCAAGTTTTTCTGTTTTTTTTTCTCTTTCTTTGATGTCTCATCTAAAGTAATGTAGGTTACCACATTTTCCATATAATTAACATCTCCTTTGGCCTATGTACATATGTAAAGGCTTGTTCTTATTTGTACAAATATGTTTTCTTTCTTTAAATAAATAAATAAATAAATAAATAAACCACTTCCGTATATTAATTGTTTCATCGCCCGAAAATTTTGTAAGTATTGTCTCCACGTCACCAAAATTAAATCGCATGCGTCCATCGGCTTCTGTAGAAAGATTATTACCACGTTAGTCTTCGAAATTTGCCGTCGAGTTACTAAGTTGATTGCGCCGATTTTTAGAACTCATTTTCTTCTTGAAATTCACCTTTTCCGAAATTACTTTCAATTATTTTTAATTCGACAATTTTTTTTTTAAATTATTCTCTAAAATTCACAAAATTTAAGTTAAGTAAAGTGTCCTGTTTTTTCGACCGCAACTGTGCACGAGACGTCCGATTTGTGTTACTCACTACTGTATTTCGATTTATATCGTCGCTTGCACTTGGAATTTAACGGTATAAATACGAATTGGAAGTTAATGGTATACGAATTCAAAGAAAACTGGATTTCGGGATAATTTGCGTTTTAAAACTGAGATCACTGTTAAATTATTAAACCAAGTTCACTGGATTTTAATGTTTTATGCTTTTATGTTTTTCAGGTAACTTCACTTTTAACGTGATTCTCTTTTGTCTCTATTCCTTATTTCTTTCACTCGGATCGGTTGAGCACCCAAATGTGGGATTTGGAAATCCCAACTTACTAAATTATGGTAAAAACGGAAGTAATTCAGTAAGAAATTTAATTCAACAATAATAAGAAACTATAAGATTACTATTTTGGAATTCAAAGTACAATATATAAACTCAGATTAATTACTAGGTACTACAGATTGATAAATTACTAGTCGCGCAATCGGATAAAGTTCAACCACGTCCACGGCCACTGCTTCTACGACTGACTCTTATGGGGCCCATCCACAGGCCAACTGGTTGTCCAAACTGAGTTGTGTTGGCACTGAATCGCAGCGTGTATGGGGCAGTTGACAAACTGATTTGACAGTTGGGGTTGCAGTTGGGATAAATCAAAATCTTTTAATTTTATGGGGGCGGGGCCTAGAGTTTGGGCAACTAGTCACGCTGTGTATGTTGCAGTTTGGCAAACTACTTGTATTAATTAAGCCTGAATTCGAAAATTATATTTTTTTGCAAGTTTATATTTTCATTGTATTGCATAATTTTTAATTTAAATTATGAAAGTTCACATAATATTAAATTATTTTCATAATTTATATGTTTAGGATTTAATTTATATTTTAAAAACATACAAATATTTATATTAATAATTAAAAAATTTATAATTAACATAAAAAATCATTGCTACCCATTTTTTATTTAATCATAAAACTTAATCGCAGGTTTTCTACAATTTTATTTAACGTTCAAATTGCCTATAAAATACTGAATTGACAGTTGAAGTATCAACTCAGTTGAAGCGTTTGTGGCAAAACACCAACTCTTTGCACAACTCAGTTTGGGCAACCAGTTGGCCTGTGGATGGGCCCCATTATGCTGCTGCTGGTTTTACGACTGGTTGCGCTTGTGTGTGTGTGTGTTTTTATTCTCTAATCCCTTCTCTTCAAGGAGAAAATATTTCGGACATCAAGGAAATTGATTATCACACGTTAAGGGTGTCCTAACATTACATTTCTTAAGGCGTGTGTGTGGTATGTCAAAAAGGTATAATTAATAAGCACACAATAAGTCTGTTAGCTCAGTTAAAGACCACCATCAGAAGGGAAAAGCTTCTCCTTTTTCAAGGTGAGTGGAAGCGTTGGCAATGGAAAATATTACTTATAGCAGAAACTGTGACCATGGATGGATAAGCCAATTTGGTGTTTCACCAAGAATATGAACAGACCAACGGAGACAATTTCCAACCAAATTTTTTACACGGTTGACGAGATTGCTAGGTTCCAAACGTATTCATACCATAAACCATACCATCCATAAAGCTACGGCATAACGACGTTTTCACAGGACGTTAAAATCTACGGAAGGGGGCTAAATGAGAGGGGGTGAACACAACGATCATGGACAATACTCCTCGGAATTCGAACAACGTTCCAGGAGGACCTTAACGCGTCCATAGCCCAGATGGTCTATGGCTAAGGAATACGTCTTCCAGAAGCGTTCTTTTTAGACTTTACCAGCCTAGAGGCAACACGGAAAACGAATTTGTGCAATAGCTCAAGTAACACTTCGACGTGGTTAAACCATCATTAGCTTCCAACCACGACAGCAGAAAACTATTCTTCACGAAGGATCTCCAAACGACGGCACACTTATTTAACACCGCTCATGTCGCCATACGAGGGGTCTTTTCAGGTAATGAAAAGAGGACGAAAAACGTTTAAAATTTTTCGAAAGGGGAGAAGTAGTGGTCATATCTATATATCGACTCAAACCGGTTTAGACGATCAAGGAGTCATAGCAAGATCATTAGTCCTCAGAAGAGCCACAGACAAGTTATGTTTAGTTATTTAATCTTTACAGTAACTACTAACCAAAATAGTATCGATTAAATTTCGTCAGGGCTGCTACATTTCTACAGTGCCCGGTAGCTCCAAGAGTCAATGGTGGAACAAATGGCTTCATCATCGATTAATCCTCATTATCTAACCTATTTCCGATCTTTATATAACTACGCCAAGGTATGATTTGTAAAGCCCCGACAAAGCCCCTGTGTTCGAGAAAAGGGCGAAGGTAGAATTTGTAAATTACCACACGGGTAACTAGCTGGAGGGGAGCTTGCACATCTTAAGAAATGATAAGGAACTTGCACGTCTTAAGATGCTTGTTTGCCGTTTTGGAATACGTGGTACGCTATAGTATTATAGGAAAAAAAAATCACAAAAGATTCTAGAAAGCATCAATAATGCAAACGTTAATGCAAACCTTTAAAGTTTGACGACAGGAAATGCGTAGTTAAAAGTTATATTGAACTCATTAAAAATGCAGTCGTCCTTTTCAACAAGGCCCACATAAATTCATACTGAACGACATTTTACATAAAATCACATATCCAGCGGGGCAAAAAATCATTGTTTTCCAGCCAGAAATTCGGAAAATTAAAATTTAAGCAAAATCTCGACGAAAAATACAGCAACAATTTCAATTATTTCTCAATAATTGAATCGTCCTCGACGGCGGCAAACAAAGTAAAATGAACTCCAAAATAAATTAACAATAAAATAATGAAATGAAATCCCCCAAAGAGAAACGAATAAGTCCAAAAATTAAAAAAAAAAAAATACAGACCTCTGCCCCAAGGGGATGAAAAATGAGTCGACTTTTTTTGGGGGAGGAAAAAGTTTGTATGCTGCTAAGATTATCCGAAAAGAAAACAGTTGACTGTCGTTAGCATCAACCGCGCTGCCGTACATCTGCAGGAGGCTCCTGTATCCTTGTATTCATTACCTCTGCAAATTGAGCCATGAGAGACGGGAACAGCATGTACACGAGTATACGTACACACCCCCGGCAGTAATCCATGGCCTCACGCACAATGTAAATGCAAGGCAACGCAAGGACCTAATTATTTTGTATCCCCATGGCGAGAGCACGTTTTTCATTTAAGGGTGAAAACCAGGCGCGCTTACGGCAGGACGAGCGGGGGGCGGGATATCCCTGTTCGGAGATGACATAAAGCTGAACTTAAGTAAACGCAAAATAAAAACGGAAACAAACTTAACAACAACAGGAGCAGGCAGGGAATATCCTTGGACCAAGTCGATCATGAGGGAGAAGTCCTTTTGTTTTATTAAGATGTCATAAGCACAAGTTACGCAGTGGAAATTGCCCCATTGATGGAGGAGCCGACTTCCTTCGGTTGGCAACTTTCATCTCCTGTTTACGTAATTATGCGCCAGTTTCGACTCCGTCACAATCTCGCCATAGATCGGGGCTGCCAGCCAAGGATGCTGGAATGCACCTCATGGGGGTGGTTATCCTTGTTTTCGGGCATCAAACGGCAGCTATCAGGACACGAACGGAAAATTCATAATGTTTCTGCATCATTTTAAAGTCACCGAGGAGCACGATTCCGAACTGATCTCGGGATTAAATTATTCATAAGGAAAAGTTGGTTGCTTTTCGGCATGTCTCAGGCATTGAAAAAGAGAGGCATGAATACTAATTAATATATTAAAATGATTTACTTCCATTGCTGGCAGCGACCGCCATTTTTTCGGAATAGGGAATTTCGCTGGGAAACCTTGAAACTTTATTAATGCCAGTGGCACTAGCAAAGTTATACCCATTTTGGCTTCATGCGGGACTTTTCAGTGTTTACCAACGTGGAATAATTTCATTTAGTAGACGTTGACAATTTTTTCTTAATAATTAATTTATATTTTAAAATCAGTTGCAATAAGACAATTTTGCTCCATTTTATCGTTTATTAATTTGCACAATCACCATTACTTTGCTTTGCGAGTAGATAACTCGAAATTGATCCGCCTTTACAAACCAGCACCACTTTAGTAATTGTTTGGCAAACAATTGATCAGTACATTTGTTCTGTTAGAATGGCAATACCATAGTGAAATCGGCAGCACTAGTTCTGTTCAAGGCGCATGCACAGGGCAGGTAACAAATATATGACCTGGTTTGTAGGAGGTGCGCCTCAATAGGACTCAGTGTCGAACCTGAAAACACGGTGATTCCAAAAGCGGATAACCTCTCAAACTTTAGGTCCGGAAGGATCTAATGTTTGAACCCCGTTCAGTCTACATAGCTCATCCTAGGTTTACCCTAGGATGCAAAAAAGTGCTCCCGTGCGATACACCGGCTGTGTTCCGAAATATAACCCAGTATACAGGGCAGTGCTAATGATGCCATTAATGGATGCTATATTTAAGTTGTGTTAACCGGTATGACTTGCTGGTAATCACAAAAATATAAGATATTGGAAGCTGAAACAATTTCCAGTTGTAACACTTTCATGTGTGCTGCTGTTAATCAGAGCGTAAACGCTTGATTTTACCCTTTCTTGCTGGGCAGTATGCTGAAGGATATTGCGGAACATGGCCACGAATTCCTCCAAGGTAGAAACAGGTGGGGGAATTTGGGGCATAAAACTTCAGGTTTAATAGAGATGTCAGCTTGGGCACCCTTGCTACTGTCTTTTAAGCATAAGCTTAGGCTATATTGGCATGCACCTATCTAACTTAAAAACGTGCTATGCTAAGCGGCAATCAGAGTGATAATAGGATCAAGTCTAAATGAATTGAGCTAGGTATTGTGTGGGCTCCGTGGCAATGAATAGGTGAACGCTTTGGCCAGACAGCTATTGATCAGATTATTAAAAAGGACCCGAGACGATCGATCTAGGATCAAATAAATCGGAAACTAGTGGTCTAAATTGCCAGCCGTTTTGTTTTGGCGCGGGTGGCACCACTGCCAGAGAATTACTAAAGCACAGTTCGGAGGAAGGAGTTTAATTAGCTTGATCATCTGACAGTGTCCCCTAAATTACTACCTAAAGGGGTTTGGCAGGGTGGAGGTGAAGGACCCCACATGTCCTGCAGGATAAGTCTGCCATTGATGTTCTTTGCTACTGCCTTCAGTTAGATTCTGAAGTATTTAAGTGGTTTGGTTTAAAAATCTGAGGTATTGGGGCTGTTATGGTACAATAGGCCCACGCCACGGCCCTAGGGGGCCTCGGTAGTCTAGGGGTAAGGCGCCTGACTGCTATCCCAGAGGTCCCGGGTTCGAATCTCGGCCAGCCCCACGTTCCTTTGCCTTTTCCACTTTCCACCCACATAACTTTTCTTCTTTCTTCTCCCTTCTTTACATTCCTGATTCCCCCTGTCATAACCTTCGCTAGTCCTTCCCCGCTCCACCAAGCGCATGTCATCGGTTGGCTGATGAGATTCAACTCGTTTCAGGAGGCATAACACTCCAGCGAGATGTTTCTCAAATGCCCCGATGCCAGAGTCGCGAAATGGTTGGAGTAAAATATCGCGGCTAGGTTGTGGCAGCTCCTTCCTACTTCTATCTTTCTACTCTCTATCTTCCGGCTAGAGCTGCTGTTCGACATTCTATATGTATAGGTCACTATCATAACCCATTAAAAGTTATCAATAAATTTTAAAGTATATTTATTATATACATATGTATTATATTAAGTTTAATTACACTAGGTTTTTGATTATTTGATATATGTATATAATTGGCACTTTTGTTATTTCTTGGATCACGGACGTGTGCTTCTGTAAGAGAACCGTATGCAAGTGCTTTTTCGGTGGAGATGCCGGAAATTGACTATATCGATCGGGATGGAACGGAAAACGGCTAGATCACTGAACTTTGCGTTCGGTGATCGATTGAGTGTTCCGACTGATCGTTTTGATCGTGTCGGAAGTTGTTGTGTGACATTGCGTAAAGTTTGGTAATTAAACTTTACGCGGTCACTACATACTCCCCCCAGCGTAGCGTTAACGGAATGTTACCGCTTTAGACGGCTTAGCTTCGTTGTCGCGGTCGCAACCGAAGGCTGGCTTTAGCCTGTCAATGGATATTGACTTGGTTGTGCCGTTCAATTTGACGACGAAGTGTTTTCGTAATCGTTTGATTACTTCATATGGGCCCTCATATGGAGGTTCGAAAGGTTTTCGAACTCTGTCGACTCGTATGAAAACGTAGTCGGCGTTCTCCAGGGCTTCTGGCACGTAGACATCCTTTTGGACGGTTTGCCGAGGATGTATTGCCTTAATGTTCTGCATATGAGAACGAAGGCGAGAGAGGAATTCTGATTCTTCAATTGGATGCTCATCAGTTGGGATAGAAATCGAATTGGGAAGTCTCAGATTCTGACCGTATACGAGCTCGGCTGGTGAGCATTGTAAGTCGGTCTTAATTGCAGTGCATATGCCTAACATGACAAAGGGCAAGTCTTCACTCCAATGAGTAGTGTTGTCCCTTGCCATTAAGGCTGCTTTTAGTTGCCTGTGGAACCGTTCGACCATCCCGTTTGCTTGCGGGTGGTAGGCGGTGGTCCGGATTCGATGAGTGCCGAGTAATTTGGCAACTTCATTGAACAGTTTCGATTCGAACTGCATACCTTGATCTGTTGTGATCTCGAGTGGTACGCCGAATCGTGGGACAAATTCGGTGACGAATTTTCTTGCCACTGTTGAAGCTGAGATATCCCGAATTGGGTATGCTTCAGGCCATCGCGTGAATCTATCGACTATCAAGATATAAGAGTATCCACGAGATGGGGGTAGGGGTCCCACTATATCCATATGGATATGGTCAAATCTATTATTTGGAAGTTTGACAGCTTCCAATGGAGATTTGGTATGCCTTGAAACTTTGGACTTTTGGCAACCTAGGCACGATCGAGACCACTCATTGCAGTCTTTATTGATCGATGGCCAGAAGTATTTCTTGGTAACGGCTCGTCTTGTAGCACGAATACCAGGATGAGAGAGACTATGTTCGGAGTTGAACGCTAGTCTGCGTAAGGAAATGGGTATGTAAGGCCTAGGAATGCCTATACTAGTTTCACACCACACCTGATGGGCGGTGAATGGTATTGGTGTGAGAACTAATTTTACCCGTGAGCCGTTGCTGGGCACCACCGCTCTTGTAGAGACTTCAACTCTGTGTCACCTTGTTGAGCCTGAGCCAGTGTAGGCAGGTCGAAGGTGGCCGAGTCGACGTTGTCGATCGCTAGTGAGCGTGACAAGTAGTCTGCGACAACGTTTTGTTTACCCGACACATGTCTGATGTCTGTGGTAAATTGAGAGATAAGACCCAAGTGTCTGGTCTGTCGAGGGGATCGTTCGGTCTTTGTGTGAAGGGCGCGAACCAGTGGTTTGTGATCAGTATACACCACGAAATTGCGTCCTTCAACGAAGTAACGGAAGTGTTTGATCGCTGCATAGATTGCGAGAAGTTCGCGATCGAATGCAGAGTACTTCCGTTCTGTTGGTGACAGCTTTTTGGAATAAAAAGCTAGTGGTTGCCACCGATGACCGTTAAATTGTTCCAATACGCTTTCGATTGCATAATCAGAGGCGTCAGTCTTAAGACTGTATTTTGCATCCTCGACAGGATGGGTAAGCAGAGTTGCTTCAGCCATCGAGGTTTTCACCTTGAGGAATGCCGCCTGACATTCTGCTGGCCAGTCAAAAACTTTATTATCACGTGAGCGGTTGAGAAGGTCTCTCAAATGCTGGTTTATAGGCACCAACTGTTCAGCCAATTTTGGGATAAATCGGTGATAGAAGTTCACCATTCCCAAAAACTTCTGGATCGATTTGACAGAAGTTGGAGGTGCGAGATCAACGATAGCCTTAACCCGATCGGAGGATGGAAGTATTCCATCCTTTGTGATGCGGTGGCTTAGAAACTTAATCTCTTGTGCACCAAAAACGCATTTCTCTAGCTTAATGGTTAAACCGAAGCTATCGAGGCGTTTAAAGAGCTCTTCGAGGTGAACGATATGCTCATCCTCGGTTTTACTGGCGATAAGTATATCGTCCAAGTATACATAAACGAAGTCGAGATCTCTCGTAACTTCATTTATGAACCTTTGAAAGGTTTGGGCTGCATTTCGTAAGCCGAATGGCATACGTGTAAACTCATATAGGCCGAATGCCGTAATGAGTGCAGTCTTATGCACGTCTTCTGGGGCGATTGGTATGTGATGGTATGCACGTACCAAGTCAACCTTCGAAAAAATTGTGCAGCCGTGAAGATTCACGGAGAAATTCTGTATATGCGGGATCGGATATCTATCCGGCACAGTGACCGCGTTAAGGCGACGGTAGTCGCCGCATGGCCTCCAATCATGTGAGTCCCGTTTAGGGACCAGATGAAGCGGAGATGCTGCGGGGGACGACGAAGGTCGACAAATCCCCAATTGGACCATATGGTCGAACTCTAACTTTGCCACCTTCAGTTTCTCCGGATGGAGTCGCCGAGCGGTGACAAATGGTAATTGCCCTTTAGTTACAATGTGGTGTTGCACATTGTGTTTAACCGGAAGGTTAAAATTGGGCGGTTTTGTTAACGAAGCGTACTTCGTTAATAGCTCTTTGTATATGCCAATAACTCGGCATGGAAAAGTTTCGGGGTTGTAGTCGACTGTGGCGCACACGTTGATTCGAAACTTGGTGCGTTTGTCGACTAAATGCCGATATTCGAAATCGACGGACAATTTGAACTTCGTTAAGAAGTCCGCCCCGATAATGGCTTTAGTGGTGTCGGCTATAATAAAGTTGTAAACATATCGTCGGCGTAAGCCGAGTTCAAGTTCAAGCAACTTTGTGCCGAAAGTTCGGATCAGTGATCCGTTGGCCGCGTACAGAAGGACGTTCGGGCTACCGTTATGGGCCGGGAACGCCTTGGCGGGAACAATTGAAACGTCCGAGCCCGAATCAATCAGAAAATCCATCCGATTGTTGGTGTCTCGAACGAATAAGCGATATGAGCGGCCGGTTATATGCTCGCTCATGTCGACCCCCTGCCCCTTTAGTTTTTTTAGGGGTATTGGTTGGTTTTTTCGCCGACTTGGCTTGGCCACCACCAAAACTGCAGGGAGGTTTGCATGTTCGTGCTTCACTACCATAACGGTAGTGGAAGTAGCACAAGCTACCTCGCAGTTTGTTGGCCCCTTGTGGCCGATTGGCCGAGGGCTGTCGAGGGCCGCCCTGCCGATTGGCAGGTGTTCGGCTTCTCGGATTGCGCTGGCTTTTGACTAGATTGTCTAGCCTAGACGTCAGTCTGTTAATGGCGCTTTGCAGCGACATTAACGTTGGGTCCGTGCTGGCTGGAGCTGCGCGGACGGCGGATGCGTATGAGGCGCCTCCGTGTGGAAGCACCTCCCATACTTTGTCCGCTATGACGGCCAGCGCAGGTAAAGTTTGGTCTGCAGCGGTGGCCAATGCGACCTGGATGGCCTGTGGGAGTCTCCTCTCCCACAGGGTCCGAATCAGGTCATCATTGACTGCTGAAGACCCTCCTTCCAGTGCTTTGAGAGTGGAGATGCCGGAAATTGGCTATATCGATCGGGATGGAACGGAAAACGGCTAGATCACTGAACTTTGCGTTCGGTGATCGATTGAGTGTTCCGACTGATCGTTTTGATCGTGTCGGAAGTTGTTGTGTGACATTGCGTAAATTTTGGTAATTAAACTTTACGCGGTCACTACATATGAAAAATATAGATTGTCGAACAGTACAAAGGGGCTTTCCCTAAGCCTCTAGTCTATCACATAAAAAAAAAGCAGTTAACCTTGCCACCCTTCCTGGACATAAAATACATTTAACAACATCAGCGCTGAGGCCATCCAACAAGCCTTGGTGAAATTCGGAATCCGCAATGGTATTACTCAATAAATTCTTCGCAAGATGAAAACTGTAACTGTAAGGTTGCCTCCAATAAAGGTATAGGTTTGGTGCCAGAATCTCCTATACATAAAGTTCGATGGTTGTTTGCTCATTGAAAAATATTTAATGCTGTTTGGTTGAGTGTGGCGAAAGTCTAAAGCCATCCTGTGGAGTTTAGGAAGCTTATTCGATCTGATCTCCAGTCTGAAGATTTCTTTTAAGCCTTCCAGGATGCAATTGCCTAGTCTGCCCAGCCTGGCTTAAGCTAAAGCCGACAGAAAAATGTTTCCCTATCGTTCCGAGCTACATCAACAGATGTTGTGGGGGTAACTTGGCAGTATGGTCTCCTATTTGCCAATGCCTCGTGACGAATAGGCCAAATCATCGTAGCGATAGTAAAAGTCTCCCGCTCTCTAGATCAGGGGTGGGCAGCCTTTCTGGGCCAGAGTAAGTTTTATGATTTTTCCGCGGGCCATAGTAGTCAAATGACACCTTTTCGTGACCTGTAATTTTTATAGAGTTGAGCTGTACTTATACGAGCCAATAAATTTGTCCCTTACAATAGGTAAATTGTACTGAGGCCCCAATTTTGTGAAATGTCCCGGATCGCCTCATTCAACATTGTAATGACTCAAAAGAAAAAACAAGGCACCCCTTACAAACTCATTTTTTAATGGTGTTCTATCCTACACTAAATTTTTAGTCTGCATGTAAAGTGACAAATATTTTGATGGGACAAATCACCAGGGACGGCGGAGCATAATCATTATGGGTGGGAGCACGCGAGCAGGTAAACGTTAAACTGTAAAAAGTTAATCGGCCAATAGAACTACCAGATGGCTCTTGAGTTCTAAGTTCTTGGATTTAAATTCTTTGGTTATGGGGTTATGTCCGACTTGGATTTTGGAAGGGGTGAAGATAGGGCCCTATAAGTCTAGACGCAGTGTGAATTCTCTTATAAGGCCCACCCAAAGGATCTAAGACCTTGCCTCATTCGCACCTCGTCATAAGGAATACCTCATTGGGCCCCTTTAGGAAAAATCATTGCTCCTCGATTCCAAGTGGAAAAAGGAGGCCGAAAAATTTGAGAATCTCGGATTGGATATGGGAATAATAACTGCGCCGGTGTTGAAAACTTTATTTTTATTTATTTTTTCAAATTCGAGTGTTTTTTTACCTATATGGTCTCCCAACTGAGTACTAGCTACTTCCAATGTTGCTTAACCTTTGTAATCGAACCAGAACCGGTAAATTGAGTATGCTCAGTGATATCCTTCGCGGTCACCAAGATGATTGCCTTAAATATGAAGCAATGCAACAACAAAAACTAAAACTTTGTATGAGTTAAACTAAAGTTTAATGTCCAGTTAAATCCACATAAGTGGCTGCACCGGTTAAAGTCCAGTTTATGTTCAGTTAGTGCTTGAAATTGCTGTTGATTTTTCGGCAGAAGTCAGAAATGCAAAAGTCCACTGAGATGGCATTCTACTTGATTGATTACTTTCTTTTGAGCTCGCTTTTTCCTTCAACTTCAGTTCGAGAGCAGTGGGGCGAACTGAGATTTCTTTATCCTCAGTCGAATATGTGGAAATTGTATCCGGACTGAGGTTATTTTAGACTTCAGTTCGCCAATTTGCTTGAACTTCCGCAGCTCGGCCGGTGAAGCCGTGGTATTAGGGTATTTCTTTAAAGCATTTCAAAAAGCTTTCCGAATACGTAAGGCAGATATTCATTTGAAATAAGGTTTGCCTACTAGGGACATTATGAAGAATTGATAAGGCATACATCTCTTCAGTATCGGCATCCCCGTCATTGGCTGCATGGGGTTCTCATGAGGAACCTACGGGGAAAACCTATGTTCGGGAACCCAAGCTAGAGTCATCTAGTACTTCCTAGCCTATCTAGCTTAGTTCTACATTGCTCCACTAGCTTGGATCGCATCGGCACTGAATTGATCGCCTTTATAAAAGCTTGGCTGTCTGTACAATTTCCAAAGCTACACCCTTGTGCTATGTTCATTGTCCGGAAGGCTTTCATGATTGCCAACTCTTCCGCTTGAAAGATAGTAGTCACACTGATGGCGAACCTTTTTGCATCGTGGGTCAAATATTGTTCATTATTTTTTTAGTACTAGCTCGTGGGTCACTCAGCCAGTGGCGTAACTTGGAAAGGGGAGGGAAGATTGTTAAAAACTACGTTTTTTGGCTCTCACTTTCAAAATCCTCTAAAAGATTTGCGTTTCCTTATTGCTTCACAACTTTCACTTTTGCAAATCAAGAGCAAAAAAGTAAAGATCGATCGTGAAAAATTGATATAAAAGGGATAACCGCATTACGTGATGCCATGCCCACTCGGCAATCGCCCCTGCACTTAGTATTAAGAGGTAGTAAGCATGCCTAAGGTCAAACACCAATGTACGCTTCGAATGCTTTGCTTTGACTTGCTTTGACATCTCAAAACCAATGACTTTGCTATGGGCAAAACCAAAGCGGTTAAGGCCCACCTTTCTCATTAAAATCTGAGAAGCTCTGAAAAGCTAAGTAAGGCAAGGGTGCACTAATGTTTAACTTTTAGCGTCATCAGTGAAAGTAAGCCTTCAGTATTTTTTTTAAATTATTTAGCCTGAACAAAATATGTCGTAACGTAACGAAATCTAAAGTACGAACATGAGTGTTGATGTGGCATCCACCTAAATACGTAAGGCCCATGTGTCAAAATGACGTAGATAAGCTCAAATTCGTTCAGTTTCCTTACGTTAAGGCTGATTTAGAACCAATGCAGCGCTGGTTCCTTTAAAGTAACAAGCAAAGTAGCACCAACGTCGTTACGTCAAGTTACTAACGTTACGTCAAGTTACCTTTATTTTAGCTTAGGCTACTTAGTTCAGCTCAGGTAAAACTTCGAACATTCTAGGTTCATTTTTCCATTCTAAGATGCAATGAATATGTTGGCCTGAGTGAATAATTCGCGACAAAATGGCGAAATGCGACGTTTTACAACCATGTACGTCATAAACAGGCGCAGTGATCAGCTAGCTAATGTTCCCTCAGATACATTCTTTTATAAATTCGACATTAGATATCATTTATTAGATATTTTCTATTTTTTTCTCTTCTTTTATTTAATATTTGTAATTTCTTTTTCTTTTTCTTTTTATTATTCTGCTTTATTTTATTGTTTTTGTTCTACTTTACTCTAATTTCATTTACATTTTATTTTATGTTTCCTTTTTTATGCTAGCTTTAAGTGTTTCGCCTAGTCTTCTTCTTTTATTTTTCTTCGTTCTTCTTAATTGTTCACCTTTTCTTTATTTTCTTTTTCCATGTGTGTTTTTGTTTCTGTGGCTCTGTTGCTCATTTTTTAATGATGAATTCCCCTGATGTAGTGTACAATGAAGGAACGCTGCTAAATATTCTCTGCTGCTCCTCCTCAGGGCTGAATATATACATATGTACCTTTAATGCAAGAAGTCTGAGGAATAAAATGGATGAATTGAGACACCTTTTTGATAACACTAAATTGCATGTTATTGTGGTCAATGAGACGTGGCTTAAACCAGAAATCCCAACTTCTTATGTTTCCTTGCCTACTTTTTCTTTGCATCGAAATGATCGCTTGGGTCGTACTGGGGGTGGTGTTGCTATTTATGTCACCTCCTCTCTCTACTCAAAAGTAGTGGGCCAGTCCATTTGCTCACAATTTGAATTTATCGCAGTAGAAATAAAATCATCCCATGACAAATGTGTTATTGTAAGTGTCTACTGTCCACCTAATGCGTTTACCTACTCCTGATGTTGCTGGTAACTTTTTTCTTGTCTCTAGGCTTTCCCGTCATTACGATAATATAATTGCTGCTGGTGACTTTCATGTTGATTTACTGAAGGCTAATGAACGTGCGAATACACTCAAGTACTTTTTGGGGTCATTGGATCTACATATTCTAAATCAACTGCCCACATTTTTAAGCTGCCATAATCCATCGCTCCTTGATGTACTCACTGCTACCTCCACCAACTCAGTGTTAAAACATAACCAAATTTCTCCCCCTAGCTTCTTTGATCACGATATTCTCTTCCTCTCGCTTCGTTTTACTTTTTACCCTTCCTCCTCCCTGCCTGCCTTTTCTTCGTATCTTCGTGACTTCAATAACATCAATTGTACTCGCCTTTCTGAACCATCTTCGTCTATACCTTGGGCTGATATCTATAATACAACCTGCGTAGACACCAAAGTCGATCTGTTTAATTCTTTCACTCAGTCTCTATTTAATCAATGTGTCCCTTTAGTTACAAGAAGGCGTTGTAAAGGCCCCCATACACGGTCAAATTGGATGTACAACCAGATTTTCATCAAACCCATAAGCCCAACGTATTTTGATAGGCCGACCGGCCCACAATCGATAGTTTTGGTTGTACATCCGCCCTTCGATGTACATCCAATTTGACCGTGTATGGGGGCCTTAAAACTCCAACTTGTCCTTGGTTTTCTTACGAAATCCGCAACTTGATTGTTGAGCGTGAGTTCTTGTATAGACGTTATCGCAGAACGAGGATCCTGAGCTACCTTCGTGAATAACTTTGTAACTTAATCAATAGCAAAGTCAAATCGGCCAAGCGTGAATTTTACTCCCGGAAGCTTGATCCTGCTCTGTCCACTAAGCAACTTTGGTCTTATCTCTGTTCTTTAGGCATTCATTACTCTGAGCTTAACTCTTATGATGTAGATGTAAACTCACTCAATGCATCCTTCATTCAATCCCCCCCCAGTTCCTCATTGCCTTCCTTTTCTTGTTCCCCTTTCTCCAATGCTCTATGTTTTGATGGTTTAAATTTCCGTTGTGTTGACTCACTTGAAGTACTTGGAATACTGCTTTCCATTTCGTTCCTTCTTTGTGTATACTCTTAGAATCTGGAATAATCTTCCTAGCCACATTCAGAAGATGAGCACTGCCACAGTATTCAAAAAACATGCATATATTTTTCAATCTTCGTCTCACTAGCTTTCTTTATCTCTCTTTCTTCACTTACCTACTTCATTCTTTTTACTTAATTCTGTATTTTATTCTTAATTTTGTTCTTCTTTTATTTCTGCTTTAATTAACTTCCCAGTATAGGAAGTTATTGTAATCGGTCCGAAAATCGAAATCGAAATTTTCGACGTATTTTCATCTTTCAATGTCCCAGGAGCATTTTAAGCAAAAATTTGAGTGGAAGTATGTGTGTGTGTATGCGTACGTATGTGGTCATTTTTTCCTGCACGATATCGCGCGAACCAAAAAAGATAACGACTTCGTTGAGGTGTCGTTCGAAGAAATATGATCTGAAAAGATTTTTATAATATTCGGTCGAGCCGTTTTTTGGTTTAACCGACATAAGTGATTTATGTACCTGCTCGATATCGCTCGAACCATAAAAGATATCGACTTAGTTGAGGTGCCGTTCGAAGAATATTAACCAAAATATGATCTGAAAAGATTTTCATAAAATTCGGTTGAACCGTTTTTTTTTGTTTAAACGACGTTCGTGATTTTTGTACCTACACGATACCGCACGAACTAAAAACTATATCGGCTTTTTTGAGGTGCCGAAAGAAGAATATTAACGAAAAAATGCCCTGAAAAAAAGTGCCATGGCTTCTCGATGGCACAGTGTACATGAAATCTCTTATATAACAAATGAAATGAAAGATTTAAATGGTTTTTTGTTTTTTTTTCGATCTTTTATATACACTATATACATAAAAACATATACATACAAACATACAACAACGATCAACAAATCCACATCACACAACTTTTTTTAAAAAATACCTACACAGTATTCGTGCTCAAAAGTGGAAACCGCTACGTAATGAAACTATTAAAAATGCAGTGAATAATAAATAAATGCTGATGATTTGAGACCACGTCCATACATCTGCGCATAATAACAACCGGCCAGGCGCAGCCAATATCATGCCATTGAGTGAGTCATCGTTAATGACTCATTAGTGTCAGCCTTATTTAGGCCCACTGCTATCCGCACTACGCCCTCCTCTACATACCTAAACTAGATCGCAACTCAGCCCCCAAACTCAGTAATGAGTCATGGTAACGATTTTTGTTCCGCACATTCGAAAACAAAAACAAAAACAAAAACAAAAACAAAAACAAAAACAAAAACAAAAACAAAAACAAAAACAAAAAGAAAAACAAAAACAAAAACAAAAACAAAAACAAAAACAAAAACAAAAACAAAAACAAAAACAAAAACAAAAACAAAAACAAAAACAAAAACAAAAACAAAAACAAAAACAAAAACAAAAACAAAAACAAAAACAAAAACAAAAACAAAAACAAAAACAAAAACAAAAACAAAAACAAAAACAAAAACAAAAACAAAAACAAAAACAAAAACAAAAACAAAAACAAAAACAAAAACAAAAACAAAAACAAAAACAAAAACAAAAACAAAAACAAAAACAAAAACAAAAACAAAAACAAAAACAAAAACAAAAACAAAAACAAAAATAAAAACAAAAACAAAAACAAAAACAAAAACAAAAACAAAAACAAAAACAAAGACAAAAACAAAAACAAAAACAAAAACAAAAACAAAAACAAAAACAAAAACAAAATGAGTCATGGTAACGATTTTCGTTCCGCACATTCTTTTAAATCATGTCAAAAATTTCATTACATTCGATCAGGCCTTTTTTTGATTAAATGGCTAATTGTCAGAAAGACCTTAAATTGATAATTTTTGCTAGTATCTAATAAACTCGATGGAATGAGACTCGTTCTAAACGAAGTGATCTTTTCTGGATTCTGTACAGCGATATCTTCCAACAAAACATCACTTGTCAAAATCCGACAACCTTTAAAAATCGTGCAAAAATTTCGTTACCCTTTACAAACATCACAAATTTTTCAAACCTTGGATCAGCACTTTTTTGACGGGGAATTGTTTTCTATGCGTGATACAGTTTCAGGAAATTGCGGCTCATCCCGGAATTTCCAGTAGTTACCAAAAAGTTTTCTTTTTGGTCAAGTCTGACAAGTACTACGAGAAGCGTATCTCCGGAAAGCTTTAGAGTTTCCAAATGAAGTCATTCTGTTCTCAGTTTATCAGCTGCGCTTCACCACGCTCAATTCCAATTCGAAACCCGCTTTACCCTACAGTTACTTTCGACGCTCGTGACGGTGAAGCTAGCGACGCTGAAGACGCGAAATTTCAAAAACAAATTAAAATGTAACGAAATACATCCAAGTAGGCAAACACTCCGTCGACACCACGGTGGCAACGCCGACGACGACGGTGTAAAGTTGGCTCTATTTCAACTTTTTAACGCTTTGCCGCATCATTTTGACAGATTTAATTTGTGATTTCCAAGGAGTAAAATAAAAGTGGAAACTTAAATAATGGTTTTCGAAGAAAAATTAATAGAGCAAATTAAAGAATTTGAAGTTTTGTATAATAAAAAGAGTCGGGGCTATAAAAATTCGACCAGGAAAGCAGAAATTTGGGAAAAAATAGCGCAAACATTGCATCAACCTGGTAAGCAAAATAAATTTAATTAAGTTCAACTAAATATGTCGGTTTAGTGGATTAAATCCCTAATTCTCTTACAGCTACAGAGTGTATTACAAGATGGAAAAGCCTAAGGGATAGATACACGAAAATTTGGAAGGAAGAAAAACTCAGCCATCAGGTAGTGCGTGCAACTTGAAACCAGAATGGGAATACTATGAAAGTTTAAGTTTTCTTTCGGACCATATACAGCCTAGAAGGTATTATTTGGCAAAATTTTACTATAATGTAATTTTAATTATTATCATTTATATTGTAGGACAATGGGGAACTTTTCCTCCAGTACATCTACGAGCAGTAAATCGGAGAATATTGTCAAATCTTCATTTCTCCCTAAAGATGATGATGTATTTATCAACGCAATTGAAGAGGGTATCTCAAATATTTCTGAGAGTTGTTGTTGTCTGAGAATTTGGGAAAATAGTGAATACTATAAGTGTATTAGAAAAGTATCTAAGCAATAATAGCGCAAGTTCTTTTCCAACTGAATTTTCGCAAAGGGTTGATGTTATACTAACTGGGTTGAGCTCTGCTAATAGACTAAAGGCAGAAGAAAAAATAATGGAATATTTGTGCAAATGCCAGCTTGAAAATTTAAAAAACGGTGATGTATCGAATATAGAAATGTGAATTAATTATTATTTATGGCTATATTCTAAACTTCCTTTTTACTTTTTCAAATATACAAAATGTTAATTTATATTTTTTTTTATTATATGAACGGATATTATTTTTGTTGACAAATGAATTAAATTTATGTTAAAAAAAATTATTTTATTTTGCTTTGCTTTTCAACTATTCCTTCATGAATAAAATATGTTTTTAGAACATCACGAAGCTGAAATGCATATTTGGATGCGTTATTGGAACCAATTTTCAATGTATTTCGCTGTACTGCTGATGGTGTTACATTAACTTCCTCTCGCCAACTTCCAAGTTTAATATTGCCTAAAGTGTCTTCGGAGTCAACGAAAGATGGTGGACAATATTTCAGCGCCGATAACTGATTGCGTTTTATAAAATTATGCAGTGCTACCGTTGCTAATACTATCTATAATAATAACTTCAATATATAAAACATTTTTAATCCGTTTTGAACTTACTTTTTCTGCATTTTCTGGGGAACAATTCAAGCTCGAACGCAGAATTCTCCATCTAGCTACTAAAATTCCAAATGCATTTTCAATGACAACCCGGGCCCGTGATATTCTATAGTTATAAATTTTTTTATCTAATGGAAGACACTTTCCCGGGTAAGATCTCATTAAATTCTCTTTTAAAGGGAACGCTGGGTCACCAATAAAAAAATGAGGAAATTGTATTTGAGAATTTGGAAAATTTTTGTCCTGTGGTATTGGCAATTTTTTCGCAAATAGTTGCTTTCCAAACTCGCTCTCTGCCAATATTCCTACACAAACAGTTTAATATATATTGAATGTCGTTCATATTATATGTTTATCACCTCCATCACTTTGGCTGCCGTACGCTCCTACATCAATCATAGTAAAAATATAGCGAGCATCACATGTAGCCAATAACACAATGCTAAAATCATTTTTGTAATTATAATATTGGGATCCACTATGGGAAGGAGCTTGTATGGAAATGTGTTTGCCATCTATTGCACCGACGCAATTAGGCAAATCCCATATATTTTTGAAATCTTCAGCAATAATTTTGTAATTTTCAATGGTCGGTTTACAGACATATAAAGGGGACAACACATTCCATACGTCTTGGCGCGAAATCGACGATTTTTATTAAGACATGTTATCATCGTTGCACCTCGTTTTTTTCTTTTCAGTATTACAAAAAAAGTGTTGTCAAATTTCACGCTTTCGACATGGTTTTCTATAGATTTTGGCATGCTGAAAACGATCCCGTTGTCAGATTTGCCCTATCATTCCATAGTTTTGAGATATTTAACGCGCAAAAGTGCAAAAAACACGCTTTTTGGACTTTTAGGTTAGGATTGCTCAAAATCCTGACGTGATAGGGCAATTTGGCCAACGGATTCGGATTCAGCGCGAAAAAATACTTAAAATACGACTATTAAATTGAAAAGAAAAAAAAACGTTTTTTGCAGGCCTGTGTTATTATTATTATTATATGTATTCTTTAGTTTTAATATTTTTGATTATCTGTTCTCTCTTTGAGTCATTTAAAAAGCCTGTCTGACCCGCAGGTCATAGGTACTATCAGTACTACTGTACACCGGAAGATACCAGGTCAATAGACTGTTAGTGCTATATAGATAAACCGTTGTCCCCACGCCTTCTGACGACTTGGAGCCGTCGGTATGTATTACTAACTTCAGTAAAATATGGTGTTGATTAGCTCATCGAGAGTGCCTAAAAATTGCTTAATAAACTGTTCCTTTCCTCAAATATTTATCCTGCTCCTGCATGAACTGACAATAACTTCACCAACTACAATTTATTTCGAAAGGACAACGTCAAGAAAGTATGTTTTATTAACTAACTGGAAATGTGAAGGCAGCAGCACAATGATGGATGGAAACGAGGCATCAGAGGCAATTTTATCCGAACTTCGAAACTTGTATTCTCTCACTCCCTCTCTATATCTATGTATATAAGTACATACTTACAAAACGTATCCAGCTTAATGCTTAATTTTTACGAGAGCTTACAACTTTTTAGCCCAGGCCAAATACTTTAAGCCTCGTGTTTATTAGCAACTAATTTTCATTCGTTCTGTCAACATGGCCTAATCACAGAGCGACTTAGTCCTTTAATTAAAATTTTATCTAAACACAGTGCCAGGGCTGGCATCGGCAATTTTCTACTTTGCCCCCCAAGTTATAATTACATAATTCGCCCTAAAGGATTTCGCCGAAATAACAAGATTGCTCCATTTCAAGTACACGCGCACAGCATACGGATGGATATTGTATGATTTTCTTCAGGTGACAATTCGTCCCCAGTGCGCTTTTCATTTGCACAAAATGAATGAATTACGGATGAACAGGAAACTTTTGAAGTCATTCCGGAAAAAGGTTGAATTGTAATGCGTTAATTTTGCATGGTGCGGGGCGGGCATTTCCGTAAGGATACGTATACATCCGTAAGCAGACGAATATATCTCTTGACGGCTTGACACCCCTTTGATCTAAGATTGCGCGGCACTTGAATGGATTTCGGCAGGCTTAACTGAAAATCTCGTCTTTCGCTGACAGAAAGGAATGAACAAGTTTATCATGGTGAAAAATTATTTCGTCTCCTGTAGCATGGGCGCTATTCAATCTTGATACAGTGGGAGCTGATGGTGAAGGGTAATCAGCAAGATACACACTCACGGAATCTTCTACAAGTTCAACAGCATCCAACATATGTCGAAAATTTTCACTGAGACAATTATTTCGTGAAGTGAAGTAATAGAAGCGGAGATGTGTGCCCTTGGAAGGATAAAGGGATTCCATCGTGTTGGAGGCAACTGCCTTCGCGCCGCCATGCCCTGGCATACCCTAAGGCCCAAGTCGGGGCGGCGGAAAAGACCGGAAAATTATTACAGTCTACTCCTGTTCCTAATGTAAGGCGGCACTTAAAATTAATCGTATTACGCGCTACTAAAATTCCCCTATTGTTGGGAGTAATGTCATAAAAAATTTCCCAGCACATGTCACAATGTTGAGACATGTGCTTCCAGAATTTGCATAATGTTGTAGAAAATGAAAGTCGACATCACCATGTCATCAACATTATTGCCCGCCATAATACACTGCTAAAACGCAAATATCCTTCGAGCCACCGCACAAGGACCTCAACCCATTGCCTCGGTCGGGGGCTGCGATAGAAAATGCACTGCCAAATCACATATTTCCTGGCAGATGTTGTCACACAACCCCAACTCCAGCCCGGGGCCAGGGGGTGTCAGGCTTGTTAATGTGGTTTACTATTTCCGTACAATTTGCACAAATGCTCGGTTTCTTGGTTTATTTAAAGGGAAGACGTCTTGAGTTAACACACCTTGGTGAAGTTATTCTCCTTTTCGGAAATTTATTAGAGACCAGACTTCTGAACCGCCATTACGCGTCAGGTGTAGTCGGTGAATAAGGTATTGTTATTCAGGACTGTTAACTTGTTAGCAATTCCACTATTACTTACAGTTTAGACATGTCTGCTGTGATGTGGCGAATTTTCTTCGGCAATTTCGTGTTTGAGGGGTAATTTGTTTTATTTGGGTTTGTTTGTGTGGTGGCATAGAGACCACCCCACAGGATTCATGATGGCTGCCGAAAATGTCACTGGGGACTCCTCTGAAAGGCACACGGGTTGGGTGGTGATTGATTTCGATCAGACGAACATATGGACCATACTGGAGGAGAAGGTTGTAAATTTTTGCATGGGTTTAAGGAGTAGAGGAGTCTGATTTTATTATGTTGAAACTATTCCATTGTGTACATCTCGAATTGCAATACATCTTTTGAACATCCCCCACAATAACTGTTTATTCAATATCTGCTTTAAGATTAACCTAGACTATGAAGTTCTATGAGACGTGGCCAGCTCAAGCTCTAGTTCCTCACAAACAGAACGAAAAAACCAAGGAGGCTAACAAAACCACCATGCCTTCCGGCTCTAAAGACGCTCTACCAGCAAGAAGGCCTCTGGTTATAGGAATGTCCGAAATACAGACTGGGCCGACAAGTAGTGGAAAGATCCCTCCCCAAGGATGTTCTCACCCACCCTTGGAACGCTGAAGATCTCGAATATCAAGTGAGGAATCTCAGCATAATGCATTAGAAGCAGCCTGTCCCACTAGCAAATATAGGTGTAAAACTAAACCTCCTTGGTGGAACAGTAAGCTTCTCAAACCAAGGTCTGAAAGAAGAGAACTCGTCAATAAGGCCAAACGGTCTAAGTTGGATTCGGAGTTGGAACCGGAGTTGGATTAGGGAGTTCAAATACTAACGGCACAAGTCAAAGTTGGAATCCTGGATGACGTTTTGTGAGACTATAGAGGGTTTTTCGGACACCGCAAGACTTAGAAAAGTTCTCTCGAAAAGCCCAATGTGCCAAGAATTGCTGCAACAAGCAGACTGTACTACAGGGCCGGCGGTGTGAGCTGTGTAAATTGAAATATTCATGCTTGTTTTTGCCGACTCATTACTCTGGAACTTGGTAGGGTATACCTTTTACTGTTTTAGATAGGCGTACACTGATATTATACTCATTAAAATATAGTATAGGGTTACCAAAATACAGGGTGATATGTAAGACCCTCCCAAAAAAAAGTCAAAACGCCCTAGCGGCTAAATTGTTACGATTTCCCCCACCCCTCCCATACGATTTTTTATTAGTTTATCGAAAACCTATCCACAGCCGGCCGTTTTGCTAACTTAGTAAATACACCCTGTATATAGGGAGGAAGCCTGGGGAAGTGAGTTACGATGTCACGCAGTTCCTAAGTGAACATGGTGGGTATCGGGCACGATGATTCATCGTAGTTCCCGGTATGCAAGAAGACGCAGAGCAAGGTGTTCCGCTTTCAGCCAACTACCCACTCAGGCCGAACTCTAATCGCCGGCCCTGTGTACATGGACCACAAGCAGTCAGGAGTATTGAAACTCCTGCTCGATACCCACTTTCCTGGCTCGACATCTCTTGTGGCATCCGCACAAACAGGAGCCCAACTAGTGAATATAATTTAAGTACTATCGTCAGACTAATATACATAGGATAGAAGGTTTTAAGCCTTATAAAACACATGTACCGAACGGAATTTATCCCATCGAAATTCAGAAAGTCAGTGACCTAATTCTGAATTTGCTCGCAGCCATCTATAGAAGTTCCCTTCGTCTAAGCTACACACCAACATCCTGGAGAGTAGCGAAGGTGGCTTTCATTTCAAAAGCAGGTAAAATCTCCTACCACAACCCAAAGGATTGAGACTTATAGGTCTCACATCCTTTCTCTTCAAGATCCTCGAAAGACTTGTGGAGATTCACATTAAGCAAAGCACTGACAGAAAATTGCCTTCTCCTTCGCAGCATGCCTGCACAAATGGTAAATTGGTAGGCCCTGCTCTCCACTCCCTGGTAGCGGTCATTGAAAAATCCTTTGAAATCAATAGTTCAGTCAATCTGTCAAAAGAATTGCACAGAAAAAACCAGTCGGATGAAATGTAGGTGAGTCGTTAGGAAATGATGTAAGAAAGCTTACTTGGGCGTGGCCACCTGCTACCTCTGTGGGTTTTTGAAAAAACTCAAAAAAAAACTCAAAAAAATTTTGAAATGCATTTTTCTCGAAAACTATGCATTCTACAGAAAAGTTTATTGGAAAAAAATGTAGAGAATTATACAAACAACTTTTATTCAAAAAATTTTTTCGTACAACCTATCGTTCCAAAGTTATAGTGTAATACAGCGCTGCGTGAACAGCGCAGTGGTGCTAACGGTAATTTTCTCGGTCCTATTGGGACTTTCTCCGGCGGTGTTGGCATAGTTTTAACAAAAGGGCCGATTTAAGGCCTCCATACACGGTCCAATTGGTTGTACAGCGAAGTGCGGTTGTACAACCAAAACTATCGATTGTGGGCCGGTCGGCCGATCAAAATACATTGCGCTTATAGGTTTGATGAAAATCTGGTTGTACAGCCAATTTGACCGTGTATGGGGGCCTTAAATCGGCCCTTTTGTTAAAACTATGCCAACACCGCCGGAGAAAGTCCCAATAGGACCGAGAAAATTACCGTTAGCACCACTGCGCTGTTCACGCAGCGCTGTATTACACTATAACTTTGGAACGATAGGTTGTACGAAAAAATTTTTTGAATAAAAGTTGTTTGTATAATTCTCTACATTTTTTTCCAATAAACTTTTCTGTAGAATGCATAGTTTTCGAGAAAAATGCATTTCAAAATTTTTTTGAGTTTTTTTTTGAGTTTTTTCAAAAACCCACAGAGGTAGCAGGTGGCCACGCCCAAGTAAGCTTTCTTACATCATTTCCTAACGACTCACCTACATTTCATCCGACTGGTTTTTTTTGTGCAATTCTTTTTTTTTCGACAGATTGACTGAACTACAAGGATGCTTTTTTAGATATTGAAGATGGTTTCAACAATGTTGAATCTTCTGCTGTCACGGTGGCCTATGCTGATGATATTGTGCTGCTAGTGACCGACAAGTACATTTAAACAATAAGAGATATAATGCAACGAGCATTGGGCACTCTTGTTCTTTGGGCTACTACAAAGGGTCTAGGCGTTAACCTTTTCCTTCTCTAAGACTAGAGGATAGAAAACTAACTTGGAGGCCGAATCTTTTAGAGAGAGATTATAAGGCTAAAACAGCTCTCCTCCTTATGCCAAAGAACGATCGGAGTGAATTTCGGCCTTAAACCCCTCATCATCGTTCACTGGTTGTATACAGCCATTATCAGACATACATATGTATACTTATGCAAGGCATATTGGTATGGTGGAGTGCATTACAGAAAGTTACGTATCGTAAGATACTGGAAAGGGTCCAAAGAACAGCTGTGTAGACGCACCCAACAGCTGGGCTGGATGTCTTTTTCCATCTTATTCCTTTGGATATAATTCCGAGCAAATGGCAGCCTGGATGGCTGCCAGGACAGAGGCTTCTCTTAGGTGGGCTCTATGTTTCTACAGTCACTCATCCATCCTTAGGTGGTTCGCCTTCGCTGCGGACAACCTAGATTACACTACACCCACGTGGACCTTGGAGAAAGGTTTCAGTACAATCATTCCGTCCAGAGATGACTGGACTGATGGTGTTATCCCGACTGGGTCATTATGTATCTAAACAGATGGCTCTAAAATTGGGAACAGCATTCGTGTGGTATCTCATCTGAGGTATTGAATGTAGATACCTCTCTTCGCCTACCCGTCCATTGCAACGTTGCAACGTTGCAAGATAATGGTGTTCCTGACCTCTGTCGTCTTATTAAAAACTCCAAACGGCTTTTAATGGCCTGAATTTTGTTCCAACACTAGAATGGCGTCACAGCCATTTCAACCTAACCTTTGTACAGTGAATTTTATACAGTGTGTTTTTGACTGATTCTGATTCTGATTATAGCAGCATAACGTACGCTAGAATGGATTCAGGTATATAAACAGAAATTCGCTGGCTCTATTTTGAAGATATGTAGGCTCAACTCGATATTTTGCATCTGAACTTCCAAAAGTTCGGAATTTTTTATTTTGCATTGGTAACAGTCTATTACGTGTCTAACACATCAAACTATTACCTAACTTAGTTCCATTCGCAAAATGGTATATTATTATTATTAAGGAGTAAGGGGGCAACCAGCGGAACAGACTATCAGCCTTCCGGATCGAACTTGAGTAGGGCGCATATAAACGTTCTTCTTCTAAGCCAGATCAGAGGAAGACATTCACAAAGAATATGTGTGGAAGTCTCGTCGCGTTCCAAGCAGAGCCGGCATTCTGTCTCGTGAGACAGTTCTAGGTTGGGGAGGTGATACCGCAGTCCTACATGGCCAGTGAGATAACCCACCAACAGCCTCCGGCCCGCTTTGTTTAAAGTGATAGTGCCCCTTAAGGCAAAGGGTCTTATAAGATCTTTAGCTTATCTAAGACCTGGGACTGACTCCCAATAGGCTAGGATAATTCCCTTAATCCGCTCCTCTATCAAGGACTTGGAGGTGCCGGCCAAGAGATGCTACAGAAGGGTTCTGGCCCCTGGTACAACGTCTCATACCTCTCCCTCGCGAGGCTGTCTGCAGCCTTATTCTCCTCGATACCCCAGTGTCCTGGGGCTAGTGATGAGCAAAAATGGTCTTGTTCTTGCAGTCTTGTCTCGTTCTTGCATATTTTGCAAGACCAAGAACAAGAACAAGACTTAGTTATGCTTGCTAGAACAAGAACAAAACTGACTGAACAAGAACAAGACAAGACCAAGACTAGATTAGTCTTGTCTTGTCCTTGCATTTTCTCATCACTACCTGGGCCCCAGCAGAGCGAGACCTCATTTCTTCTGGTCAGGCTCTGGAGTACGTCAAAACACCCTGCTACTATTTTGGAAGAAAACTTCCACGTTGAGAGTGCCTTGATGGCAGCTTGGCTTGTTTGGATCAAGGAGTAATTAGTTCCTCCCGCTCAGAACGATCCGCCCTGAATTTCCTTCGAAACCGAAGTTGACTATCCATATGGTCGGATACGCGGCACATGGAAAAGTTTGGGATATTGTTAAGGATATCCAGTCCTTTGGCCGTATAGGACAAGTTGGATGGGATCTGAAGTCTCAAGGCACTTATGGCGGCGGATTTCCATATGAATAGACGCAAAGGGGTCAATCCAATGATTGCCTCCATTGCAGCTGTGGGACAGGTCCGCATAGTTCCGGTAATGGAAAGGCAAGCAAGCCGTTGCAGTTTGCTGCGCTTGAGGATCGACGTAACCTGTTTAGTCTTGGGACACCAAACTATAGTGGCATAAGTGACCACAGGTTAAACTATCGTATTGTACATCCAGTACATCATTTGTGGTGTAAGACCCCATGTCTTACCCAGAAGCCTTTTGCAGGCCCATATGGCCCTTGTGGATTTGCTGATGACGTAGTCAAGTTGAGCGTTCCAGTTCAGTCTCTTGTCTAAATTTACTCCCAAATATTTAACTGAGTCTGAGTACTCAACTGTGGTTCCCTGGATAGAGATAGGACCTAGGTACACTTTGTAGCGTTTGGAGAAAGGTACCAGGACAGTCTTATTTGGGTTGATTGACAGACCCTCCTTGGTACACCATCTTTGAACTTCTTGCAGTGCTGTTCTCATGAACTCTGCAATGGTTAAGTCAAATTTCCCAGAAACAATGATGGTCTAGGTCGTATGCTTTTATATAGGACAGCAGGCGGCGCGGAGAAATTAAATCTATGGGGAAACCTGCCGCAAGCCGCCGCCGTCACCCGCACTACCCCAATCTGTTTGTGCCTCAATATAGCCGCAGCGATAGTATTGAGTCAGTTTTGATTTGAAAAACCCTTAAAGCGGTAAAATCGTCCTAAGCGATAAAAATGTGATTAAAGTAGTGAAATAAAAGGCGATAAATCCGAGTTATTTGTGAGAATACTAAATTGCAGGTGTTAATTAGTGAACGTTTATAAGTACCTACATATGTTTGTTTTAAACTGCTAATAAACAATCGTTGTGCGAACATTTGAAAAGTGTATCCCTTAATTAATCCTATGAGCCCGTTAAGCCAGGAAAAGCATAACAATATCCATTTTATTTTGTTGCTGCTATCTCTATACACAACGCGACATGTTTTTTTTAAACGTATAAATCTGTTCTGTTAATCCCTGTGACAAATTAATATTCTTTTATGTAGTATCAAAACCAGAAATTTAATTATGAACTTAATAATGTTAAAAACAGGTGTTTTTTAATTTAAACATTTTATTTCTTGTATATGTATACATTTAACATATGATTCCTAGAATTCGAAGTAGTCAAAAGGTAATATTTTTGTATAAAATACATACAAAATCACGGAAGTATTATTTACATAATTAATTGCAAACCGAACCAAAAAAATATTATCATTCCAATCATCGCCGAGCGTCATCCCATATCGAGCGAATAAAACCGTGATAATTTCGTGCAATTATTAAATTTCTCACGTAATTATCATTAGCCTCAAGGGTATGCAGTGCCACCAGTGCTTGCGTAAAAAAATAAAATAAAAATAAATTTGTCCATCATGTCAAAAACACATTTTTAATTAAAACAGAAACTTTTTCCCATCATCAAATGGATCCCATAAATAATTAATTTGCAGCCATTGGCCCAGAAGGAAGTCGCCATTCAGCAAATAAATCAAAGAATAAAAAATAAGAAAAGTTAAGTGGTCCTTTCATGGCTGATTTTCAGCTTAAAAACTCCCCCCACCCCCTCCCCGGAGCGACTCATTTGCAACTTTTAATGCTTGATTGTGCTGCCCACCTTCGAGTGTTCTGCAAACTTTAAGGGATGTTTTTTATGTAAGGGAAATAAAAATTTATATAAAATAAATTTCTTCCTTTTTGATTCCTTATTCATCTTTAATAATCTCTAAATGATTTATTACCGCGCTTTGCTTTTTATTGGCCTTCCCTTCCCCTTCGTTTTTTTTTTATTTGGACTTTTTTTTGGATAAAAACTTATTTTCCTCAATTTTATTTTTTTTAATTCTTGCAAGAATTTTAGCAGAGTTTAAAGATTGTTGGAAGCAGCAGAAGATTTCGGGATGACGAACCTAATGTTGCCTCCAGGGTGTGGACAGGAAGTCCTTGTTGCAACAGAATCTTTAAACAAAAAAATTATCTTATTAATTAAAATTATCCAGTAATGAAAGGAAATTTTTGTGACAACATCAAGTAAATGATTTTGTTCTTAAATGTTAGTTTAATTAATTAATTTAATCACTGGAATAGGTTTTAATTTAAACGAATGATCGCTCTGAATTTCAAAACTACTTCTTCCCCAATAATACAAAAAATTTACCTTTAGTACAGTCAATCTGTAAGTGAGCCTCCGAAAAATGACATACCGAAATTTGACTTGATGAATCGTTAGGGGGGCATGTAATGAAGTTAATGTCAAATTTCCGAAGTCCCCCCTCCCCCTGTTTTTGAGAAAATCCAAAAAGTGGGTCCAAATTTTGAAACGCGTTTTTCTCAGAATCTATGGGTTTTGGTGAAAAGTTTATTTAACAAAAAATGTAGAGGACATTGTTAACTACATTTTATGTCATTGAAGTGACGTCATCCGACTTGAAATACAAAAAGCATCAAAAAAGTGTTTATTTTCGTTAAAAAAAAATAGTTTTTTTGCAATGATGTAAATGAGAAAGCTGTTCGTCACAAAATCGGCTACAACTTTTATTTAAACTATTTTTTTTTATAAAACTTACCGTTTTCGAGCTGTAGGCGAAACTGCGGCGAAGCGTTACCAACATATCCCACAAGACACGTCCCACAAGAATATCCCGACAACTTACCCCCTTAAAGGAGCCCCAAAGCACGCTGGTCCAGCTTGGATATTATAACTTGGCGTGAAAATATGGGCGAGATACGCCTCCTATTTCTGTTACGAAGAATTAAATTTTAACTATGTTATCCCCAGCAGCGGTACCTTAGTATAACTTTTTCCAACACAATATCGATGTACCTTTCAAATTTCTTCGAGGCGGTATTACCACCCCTAAAAAATTAGCAACATAGTCCAACTGGAACGTCTGATAACCTGTACAAGTCGCGAATGGGTGCATATGAGTGTTTTAAATCGTTAAAACCGGGATATATCATGAATGCCAATTCATACAGGAAAATGTCTTATAACATTTTTGTAGAGAATCGTATGATCTATGATCTATGGTTGTGAATATTACTTTATGGTAGGACTTACGGTTTAAGATATACATATTTGCAAAAAACTGATATTTTGACCCTAAAACCCCCTAAAAAGTGAGCTTCCCGGGGTAGAAAATCGGTAGACTTTATAACTCCTTATTAAGAACCCTAAAAGAAAGCTCTGTGCAAATTTTCAGCCTGTACCCAATCATTTCCGCTATTGCACTTTTTTCGGCTTAATTTAACTGTACTATATAGAGAGGCGATCGGGGGATCGGGTGCTTGTTGTTGAAAATTCGCGCCAGTTTATTCCCATTGCCCCTGCGTTTCCTGCATAGTCACTCATCTTCCGATAGCAAAACTTCCAAAATTTCGAAAAAGCTTTTGGGGTAATTTTAACGATTGTTTCTCGAATAATTCTCGACAAGTTTTCTTTAGCAAATAGCTCGAGAAAGCGAGCACCCGAGAAATTGTTTTCAGGGTAGATGTTAATGAGAGTTACACAAATGATAACCCTTGGTGTGAAAAATATTTTCAACACTGCGAAGAGGAGCTAGAAGGTCGATGGGTTGATAAAGCTGGATACATCGAAGTATCTAGTGCGAATTGCGGAGCACCTCCAAGTTCTAGTCCAGGTTACTATGAATCATCATGTACGAAGTTCTGATACTACCGTCGTCCACCAAAAGGGGTGTCTATTGGGTTCGCCGATGATATCGGAGTCATGGCAGTAGAAACGCTGCTCGACGAAATCGAGATATTCGAGAACTAACCCGTAAAAGGAAGGGGTGATAGTTCCCAAGTATAAAGAGCGGGAGACCACAGTAGTGAAAGGCCATATTCTTTCACTTCCAGCCCGCACTTGTTATCTAACAGTGGCGCTGTTATCGCAACAACGTGGAGCCCCAGGAGAAGCCGACGCTTCTTTATTGCGAGAGAAACATCCGTCGAGGTGTAGTTAACACCGAGAGCATCCTGAGCCAGATGATGAGTTCAGTGGATGTATGGAGGCAGGTGAAACTGATGCTGAAGGCCACCAGAACCTTAAACAATGTGCGGCCCAAAGAGGCAGAGAAAGGCAAAGAAGGCCTGGAGAGATAGCAGCTATTCTTATACGTATAGGCAAATGTAGAGGAGAATAATAGAAAAAATTACGGTTTTAAATTTGGGTTGTAAGTTAATTGCAATCATTTTACAGATTTACATTATCTTAAGTGTCATGGAAACTACTCATCCGCCTTCCTCCTCCCAAGTACGCACTTTTGCTACCCCCTCTCATGTACATTAATTAAAAATGGTGTAATTACTAGCTCTTCGCAGCTTCCGGCTGTTTCGTTAATAATGTTCCCAATCAGTTGCTTCCCTTGTGATGCGAATCACGAAGCAGCGGAAATTATAAAAGTTTTCCTATCACAACAAAGAAGGGCTAAAATCTGTTTTAGAATAATCGCGCCACTGCATTAGAACAAGCTTTGAAAGTTTCCAGGGATAAAAGTTCTGCTACTTTACTGGCGAAAACTTTTCCACCCTTTAACAGAGCGAAAAAACAACAACAACAACAAATATAAAAAAAAAATAAAGTTTAAGGGAGCGACAGGAGCGGAATAAGTTCGTAACTGAAATGGAACTAATTGTTAGCGATATTCATTGGAAAACAGCCCCGTTTTTTTCGTTCTAGTTTTGTTACTTGTACCCAGGGTAGTTTTTTTGTTGCCATAGCAAAATGGCATTTTTTTCTTGTTGTGTGTCCAATATGTAAACGGGAGGAATTGCCGGACACATGTGTGATTTCTGCCCTAATAAATCAAAAATTTGTTTTCGTTTTGAAATATTGCCATGAAATATTGCTGCCAGGAACGAACGGCTGCTGGTCCTGGGTCGATGGACGTGAATGAATGGGAAAGATAGTGACAACTCAACTTTATTAGAAATATTCAAAAGAAATAACTTAATGCTTTTCAATATTTCAAGTTTTCTAGGTTAGTAAAAACCGATTTTTTTTGTCTGTTAATGCATTATTTCAATTTATATACTTGCTACAGCTGTGGAAGGTGGCTCGTTAGTATGATCCCTAAACCTGCGAAGTCCCCTCACATATTTTATAACTAATCTCAGTTTCGTGATCAATCAACATTCCACTATTAATCAGGTTTACCGAATCACTAATGTCATTAAAGAACATCTGTCCAGCCGCATTTCAGCATGTTTTTGGCATAATTGATTTAATCTTGAGACCAAAAAGCGTTCTTCCTGTTTAATACTCACAAACACAAACACACACACCATATAAATGAGAAAGCTACTATGCGAAGCATCTTATGATCTGAAGAAAATCCAAGCGGGTGGGCAAAAAGGTGTTGGACTGGAACCAATTTCCTATCTCCTATAATCTATACGCGGCGAAGCGTTACCAACATATCCCACAAGACACGTCCCACAAGAATATCCCGTCAACTTACTCCCTTAAAGGAGCCCCAAAGCACGCTGGTCCAGCTTGGATATTATAACTTAGCGTGAAAATATGGGCGAGATACGCCTCTTATTTCTGTTACGAAGAATTAAATTTTAACTATGTTATCCCCAGCATCGGTACCTTAGTTTAACTTTTTCCAACTCAATATTGATGTACCTTTCAAATTTCTTCGAGGCGGTATTACCACCCCTAAAAAATTAGCATCATAGTCCAACTGGAACGTCTGATAACCTGTACAAGTCGCGAATGGGTGCATATGAGTGTTTTAAATCGTTAATATAACCATCGACGAACATAACCTAGAAGTAGTCGATAAAACAGTCTACCTTGGGTAGACTATCACAAAAAGAAACGAAGAAAAAGAAGAAATAACCAGACGAATGCTACTGGCTAATAGAGCCTTTTATGCCCAAAAACAAATCCTGCACTCAAGATTTGTGCACAGGAAAACGAAACTCTCACTCTACAAAACAGTATTACGACCAGTACTATGTTATGGTAGCGAGACTTGGACTATGACCCAGGACATAGAGGAACGAGTCAACAGGTTTGAGAGGAAAGTCCTCAGATGCATAATAGGCCCAACGAGAGAGGATGGAATATGGCGAAGGAGATACAACAACGAGTTGTATGAAATTTTTGACGACCCACAATTCTCAACTTTAATAAAAATCAACAGATTGAGACTAGCCGGCCACGTGATCAGGATGGACGACAATCGCATCCCAAAACGGCTTATGGCATCAGAAATTTCGGGAAGTAGGCCAGTAGGTAGACCCAGGAGGAGATGGATAGACACTGTGACGGCTGACGCAGAGTCAATGCTCAACATCCGGAACTGGAGACATGCTGCGAGGGACCGTCAAACTTGGAGAAATGCCCTAGAGGAGGCCAAGGCTCGATTTGGGCTGTAGCGCCATTGGATGGATGGAAATCGTTAAAACCGTGATATCTCATGAATTCCAATTCATACAGGAAAATGTCTTATAACATCTTAAGCATCTTATGATCTGAAGAAAATCCAAGCGGGTGGGCAAAAAGGTGTTGGACTGGAACCAATTTCCTATCTCCTATAATCTATACGCTATAAAACGGAGTCAACACTGTACCATAGTTTTTTGTTTCCCGGCATATCAAATCACACCGTTCCCTTCTCAGTTAGTCTCTATGCAACACGAACTCTATAAAGAATACGAAGGTTCCATGAAATTGTTAGTGGTTGGAATCTGCTACCATTGTGGCCAACGCCACCACACACTACTGCCAAATCCAGCTCATGTTTCACGACCAAACACTTTACCACATACGTTCCAAACCAAAGATATACGCATGCTAGTGCCACAGCCTACTGTCGACAATACATCACAACAGGCAACAAGATGTCAACAAACTCCACAACACAGCAAGGCCATCACCATGGAATAAAGTATCGTCACTCTACACGCGAATAAGAATGCCTCTTATAGGGATTGTTTACTAGCAATGGCCATTATCTCTGTTCCCACATACCTTGCGAGCTTTGGTCGACCTAGGCTCGCAAGGGTCTTTTATAGCGAAAGACGAAGTGCAAAGACTTTACATCAAATGAACGCGAACTTGTACTAACTTTCAAGCAGTACTTCCATGACTCAAAGGTCAAAGGGGAGATACAATTTGAAGTCAACGCCTCATTACTTAAAAATTGATAGATGCCGTTTCCAAAATCCACGCATTTGGAAACTTTTAACATCTATTCGTGGACAGACCATCGCCTTGAGCTGGATAAATAAGAAACCTAGCAAATAGAAGACATTTGTCTGCAACAGAGTCAGCGTAATCCAAGAGAAGACCAAGGCTAACTGCTTGCATCGACAAAGGACAATCCCGCAGATTGTGGTTCACGAGGGACTATCCCCGTCGCAGCTTCTACCTCATGCATTATGGTGGAAGGGTGTGTAGGGACATCGTCCCACTACTCACATATTACTTGACTGCAAAAGACTGTGCACAAAAGCATAGCCGACTTGCATCAAGTAATATTAAAAAATTGAAAACAACGAATAAATTAGTTAGTTGTCAGTTTTAAAGAATTAACTTTTGACGTCTTCTAAAAGTTTTCAAATATAAATAGTTATAAAATATATTGTAAAATCTTATCTAAGTTAAAATAACAATTCAAAGTGTAATCGCTATAATTAAAATAAAATAAATAAGTGTAAACACAATCCAAAGATTTTGAATTGAGATAACTTTAAAAATTAATGAGGAAGATTGGAGCGAAGCCCCAATAAGTGGTGACTCCGAACAAAGAACACGTAGCGTTTCGAAGATAGAAAAAAGAAAAACTAGAAAAGGACTCGGAACTCAGAAGAGACAAGGAAGTTTAATAGGAAAATTGAAAAAGCAATAAGATAAGTGTTAATACGTTAATAAATAGAATCCAATAATCTTATTAAAAGTTAAATATATATTTTTTCTAATTGGTAATATTTATTCAAAGAAGTTTTTTTTTTCTCTGTAATTAATTAAATATATCTTATTGTATTGATTTGAAATATTCCAATATCATTCCTAAGTGTAATTGTTTCCTTTTGAGTGTCTAGATTTTCGTTGGAAGTTAATTTTTCTTTCTTCTCTTGTTGTGTGGTGATACACAATAGCGTGTTGTTTTCTAATTTTTAACTTTGTGAGGTTGGATTAATTTTCTTTCGACATGCAGCGGGAAAGTAACATGGATGACTCTTTCATCATCGATTTAGAAGAGTCATTACCCAGCCTGGAACAGGGACGACCGGCTCGACGTGGGGCTCGGGCATCGGCGTAGGAACTGGGTGGGCCAGGTGGGCCAGGCCCACCCCAGAATCCTTCTGGCCCACCCCACAGTAAAAGTGATTCACTTATTAAAAACAAGATAAATCCGCTCTAAAACCCGTGATACATAATGCTTAAAACAATTTTACAAAAAATAGTTTTTAAATCATCCTTCGGTCGTGGTCCACGTTAAACTACGAATATAATTGGTTCGTGGCGCATGACACAGCGTAGTGGCCCCAATGGCCATGGAGATAAAGCTGGAAAAACATAATTGCATTGCGTTGTATTGCTTGGGTGGGTATCAATTGCATTTCATACAATGCAGTGCCGTTTTTATAAGACAGCAGTCTTTGAAATACTACTTTCTTCAGTACAGCGTTGCCTACTCTTGCCTCCAGAGACCACTAGATTCGACTTTTAAAACCACCAGTAAACCACTAAAATGTTTTCCTCTCGTCAGTAACTAGATATTCCTCTAACCCCCTATTCTAAAATTGAGACCAGTCATAAGTCACAAGCTTTAGCGACTCGCGCTTGCTTTTTATAAATTTCTTATTTTGGTTTCTATGTCGATGTTGACAGAAGTTACGTATAAACAACTTCAAAATAAATACGTTTAGAATACAGGGGTATATCTAACTTAATGTTTGATAGACGCTGTTCCTAACTAATTCAAAAAACAAAATGATAATCACTGCACTAATAAATTGTTGTTGTTGTTGTTGTTGTTGTAGTTTAATTAATTTACTAGCATAAAGCTAGCGAACCCTGACCACAGGGTTTCTTACTGGTCCAGCCTCGCGGCTATATAGACCAAATTACTTGACTAAAATTAAACTGTTTATTTTTCGTTGATACAAGGCTGAAAGACGCGTCCTGGTTTGGGGCCAGAACAACGTGGCAGATGTCACTATTAGGGGATGTGAAAAATGTCACATCAAAGTAGACAATGCTGGTCTGATGAATAAAGCTGTCATTCAAAGTATCAGAAGGGGTACGTCCGGTGATGTAGAATCCAAACTGCGCAAAGAAAGTCCAATCAAAATATCTCAATGTAGAACCAATCTGTTAGTTGTCAGTATATGCATGTGGGTGAGTTTTTCTGCAAGAGTCCCTATACAGCATCATGTCTCCTTTCACGTGCTGAAGGTTGCTGGAACATCGGCCAACTCGTTGTACAACCTCTCAAACTCCAACTAGCCAAACCAATATGTAACCAGAGATTGCAGAAAAAATAAAAACAAAATTAATAGAATATCAAATATCATAAATAAAATAGCTGAATGTGTGTCCCCCCAGTTGCTGTGACTAAGTTGTCTCTCTTCAACTAGCCACGAGTTATCGGCATCCGTTTCCTTCACTACCTTCCACTCCATTGGTTCTCCTTTAAACATAATGATTTGCTTCAAGATGCCGATTTCTCAAGCGATGTAAACTGGCTGGACACAAATCCAGTGTATCAAAAATTTCCTGGTCTGATAATGTTTAGTCCATCATGTATAACTGGCATGGGGCACGTAAAGTCCTCCCCCCAAAAGCCCCACGTGCAGATGCTCAAATTTAAAATAGCCATGAATGTAGAGACACTGATACGAATTGATTAAATTGATGAGAAAAGCCATGTTCAAAAAATAGGTCTTGATTTAGAAATTATGCACCGATTACTAATACTGAGATCATGTGAGTGCACTCGTCGATATTCGTCCATTGTTGAAAACTGTTAACGGTTGATGATGCCTAACCCTGGATTTTAGCGGATCACTGTGAAGAACTAGCTGCATTTTTTATTCTTAAAAATCTCTTTGATCCATATAGAAAATATCACGAATTTGTCATAATTAAAGTATTCTAGCTGCTGATCATTTAATCGTATTATGCGGATATCACAGACTTAAGCAAAACGAAAACTAAAGTTAGTTTTATAAAAGTCACATGTCTTTGTTAGGTAGCCAACTGGAATTTAAAATGGATTTACACGTATGACATCAAGGATTGCACGAAATTAATAATGAAACACGATGGTTTCTAAAGATTCAAAACTATATTCAAAACGAAAACTAAGATTTTAATTTTATAAAACAAAAAAACATGTCTTTGTTGGGTACTGCAACCGTTATAATAAAACACTGTTAATCAGTCGAGTACTGATTATATATGGGGGGCCAGTCGCAGGAGGAAGCGACCGACCCGGTCGGGAGCGAGAACCGAACTCGACTAATAAATTGCTATAAAATAAGATTTTAATAATAAAATCAGCATTATTGCTTTGACAAATTACCATTATAACCTGGCTTCATTGACCGAACTGCCTAAGTACGAGTAAATTAGTGAACTGAACTAGAAAATAGCCTCAATTCGCATACAATTTCCATATTTTCAACTGAGGATAATGGTAGATCCACACTACGCGAACTCAGCTCTTACCCGCTTTTGCCTATTTTTCATAAAGAGTTTTGTGAGTTTAATGTCAAGGGTAGTGGGGTAAAACTGCGCGGACAATAGTCTGGAATTAAAAAGGTGCATTGTACGTTCACACAATACGGGCTTTACAAAAGCGCGTACGGCCTTTCAAATGAAAATTGGTTTTTTGTGAATATAGATTTATTAATATCCATTTTTAAAAAGCTCATAAATTATTTGTTTTCAGATTAGCTCTTACTTTAGGATCCAACATAAATCTGATAATTCTAGATATTACTCTTAACTCCCGATTCAGAAAATTATCCCCCCTGTTCTAAAATTGTGACCAGTCATAAGTCACAAGGTTTGGGAGCTCACGCTTACATCTTATGAAATTCTTTCTTTTGGTTTTTATGTCAATGCTAAGAGAAGTTACGTTTATTTCATTCCTACTTCGATTCTAAGTTACTTTTGATTTAGTAAAGGTTTTCTATTATGATTGTGTTGTTACTTATAGCTGCTTTTAGAATACGGGGGTAAAAGTATACGCGTGCTCTTTTCAAACGCCTTACGGCCAAAAGCACGTGGAATCTAAGTTTATGTAGTGAGGACGGTCCTTAAAACAGACCTCAGTTCGCCCAACTGGACTCGAACTAAAGTTAAACGTTAAAGCGAGTCACTCTTGATGTGTCTTTAAGCTGCAGAACTTCATACGAAAAATTGGTGGTATTTTTGGTTTCATTACACTTTGGCAAAAAATTTTTGTTTTTTATTTAAGTGAATCATTAGGTCAGTGGTAATTGATGTCTTATTATGGTTTAGTGAATGGCCAAGGCCAATGCTAATTTTGTATACTTGTACACTTTCCTAATTCCACCAAAAATAACCTACTAACCACTAGATTTTTTCCTCACTAAAGGCAACTATAAACTACCAGTTCTAGTGGCAAAACCACTAAGTTGGCAATGCTGCTTCGGAAATAACTTGTACGCTCGTAACGCAATGCAAAACTTATTACCAGCTTTAGACAAAGAGTATAATCTCTTACGGAAGAAAAGGCAAAAAGTCAGGAGCTAAGTTCATTTGATATATACGTAACATATAACGCGGAATACAACTAGAAATAAATAGTTAAGTCGTTGAGTTTTAAATTCAAATCCAACTCAACTCGGCTCCAATAGAAACTCAGTATATATGATATGTACAACCTTAAATGCGCAGTACAAATGTACTTTTTGGCGCGCTTCTATCTCCACGGTAACCGCAGGTGTATACATATATTAAACTAGGTAGCCAAAGGGCCGGCACACGTGGGTCTGGATCTATGATTTGTCGCTAATTTGTTGCTAATGTGACGTCAAAAATAATTTTGTCACTCATCTCATTGTTTAAATAATGATGAAAACCGCCAGCATAATGTCAAGCGATCTTTCGAACTGAACACGATAAAAAACAGCATTGAGGATAACGTTATGCCGATTTTGTCTCCGGTTTTTGGAGGAGCCGGAACACGATTATTATCGATCGGCCTATCAAGGTGGCTAGGTAACGTGCATACCTCCCATTTAAAAGTTCTAAATACCTAGGTAGTCTATTCTTAAAAATTGAAAAAAAAAAAAAAAATAGTTTTGTTATTTATCATCTGTCAGTCGGTAATTAATGGTGGTTTAAAATCTGGCCCACCCCAGC
>OX465284.1:26167130-26214256 GCA_949987705.1 Thereva unica | reverse complement strand
CTGAATATCGAACGGGATATCATTTGTTAGTAAGGGACTATACCGTTCCTCCTTTATGATAATGTCATATTCGAGTAACGTTGAATAATCCTCGGTCTGGTCTAACCGACTTCTTCTTGGTTGAATTTGCGGTTAAATAATCACCTGGGAGATCGGAACCACTAACCAAACAATCAAAAGTGATTACTCGATTCGAGCTGGATATATGTATGGTCCCTGAATGTTCAAATAACGCCCACTAATAGCACACCCCAGTTAAAATTAAAAGAACAGATGTAAACGTCTTTTCAACAATAGTTATACCCACAAGCAAAGTTTTTTTTATTATTATTATTACCAAACCTTGGTAAGTATCTTCTCCCAATTGAACATCCACTATAACGGGAATTTCTTCTAAAAATTCTGATCCACCAAGTACATTCCTTAGGGTGAACTCGATAGCTCCCACGGCTCAACTCTCTTAACCTCTTTCTTTTTCCTCTAACGCTGTCCAATCGAAATCAATTCCAGTGTTATTGTTTTTCACATTTGCACCTCCTTGATTTTTTTTTCTCCATAAGCTCATAATACACTAGTTCCCAGAACGAAATGGCTTCTCTATAGAATCCGCTAAAGACTTCACGTTTTTTTGCACACTTCTCAATTGACATCAAATAAACTATCTCACCAACAAACTATTATTCAGCTACCAAAAAAACTGGACAATTCCATGCAAAATTATCTAAATTCCCTTCTACCAAAACTGAATCGGCTCATTGACTCAATTTTTTTTCCTGACTCACTCAATTATTTTTTCTTCTCGCCTACCTCTTTTTAAATTTTTCCTTTTCTTCAAAAGTGATTTACAATAAATTTCCCATTGCCTACAAGGTGATTTCCCAACTAAATTTCCCCACCCAAATAACTAATAATTCCGACCGTTACAGTAGTAATTAAATGCTCCAACAGAGATTTACTACAAAAAAATGGGTCTCCTGATAAATGGTATACTTCAAAAGCCAGAAAAGGGTAAAGCTAAGTGGAGCATACTACAAAAGCAAGATACGCAGACCAACTAGTAATAATCGTGGCAGGATCTTAGGTTTTGATTTGGGTCTTGGGTGAGTTTTTGCGCAGGTGGTCTTAGAAAGTTCTCAACAGTACAAAGCCCTCTCCTTGCCTTATCGAAACTCCTCATCCCCAGCTCTGATTAGCTCTTCATATAGGTAAATATCTTTACAAATAAGACAACTATACTGGTAGGCAAACGTAGATTAGATGAAAAAATGCACATTTTTGAATACCCGATTAATAATGGAAGCGCAAATCCACACAACGCTACGCTCGCGTTGTAAACGTATCCTTGAAATTGTGTGTCTGAATTAGACCGAAATATGTGCGAATATTTTTCACGAAACAATGCAAATATACTTTAAATTTTCCCACATAATTCCGAAGCTCATCTCCATGCTTAATAAATATGGAAAACCAAAAACAAAAGCTGGTGTTATCAAAATTTATACGGAAGTAGTCATATTCGAAAAGACCACTTAATATAAAGCCACTCTCGCAAGGAGCTTTTATCGTAATGAATAAACCGAACAGAGTGAAGATAACTCTAAGCCCCTTAAATAACCCGAAAGCGTTTCTAAATTCTTTTGAAAATGATCCAAAATTGTTTCTTGTGGCCATAACGAGAAATTCCCATCGTTATTATGTAATAATCGCCTCTTAAATTCCCATCTGCTTAGCCAGAGATCCTAAGTTTCTCGAATTAACACCATGCAATCATTCCGTAAGGTAATAACTTGCTTTAATCCACTTTAGAAATCACAAAACGACTGCACACAGTCTTTATCCGACGGGGAAATAAATAAAATGTGTCGCCTCCATAGTCCCTAGTGGTAACGAGCAGTACATGGGGCCCGAGCAGATTTTGACTTTAATGTTTATCCTTCTCCCACCCACACATACACCGCATACACCACATACGAAAGGTACATGCTGTACGGGAATGCGAAACCAAATTAGTGACCCAATGACGATTTCGGACAATGTCCAGGATCACATCCCAAATTATGTTGACAATCGAGTCAAAAGGAATTAATTGTCTCGCACTGGCATCGGTACGGACAGAGTTTAACATACACAACCGAACTAGCCAGATGCCATCAGAATCATGCCTTGTACAGGGCCTAAGTGAAATGCCTTTGATCCTATCAGGATGAGAGGTGGAAAAGACGAGTATCCTTAGGGCAGCTGACACTTATTTGCTGGGACAATTGTCGGAGTAAATAAGGCTTAGATGACGCTCGTATACATCCTTGGGAATGTAATAAACGCCCGATGGGAATTTTCTTTCGTCTAACATCCTCCGTTCTCCTGTATTGCTCCCACCTATACCTACCACCCCCGGTCAAGCAATGACATCCTTTTTACACACGAATAAGAACATCACCAAATTGTGCCCAGGCTTAACGCGCAATTCTATTACACAAGTGTCCAGGGACAAAGTTACGACATTCATTAGTGGCGCTAGAGATCATAAATGGCAACCGGATTTGATTGGTTCTTGGGTAGGCCAAGTTCCCAGTATCCTTGCCGATTATAGTCAGTCGTTCCAATTTCCTCAAGAAATTTGTCCCATCATTAATAGTGTGTTTATGGCAGGCAAACCGTTTCTGACTGCTGATTTTGTGGACATGCTGATGATTACAACTCCCTCCAGGCAAATTTGATCCAACGACGCTATCCGATCCAGGACTTGTGTGTCCGTTTATTTGAGTTTTATGGACAATTGGTTTACTCCTTGTTGCCCTATTAAAGTTCGTCTATCGATTTACATAAAGTATCTCGATTACGTTAGAAATATACCGAAAAAAAAGGTTTGCTTAAAGGCCGTGACACAATGGGGGCTCCGATGTCTGTCGGAATCAAATGTAACCGTGGCAGCACTTATTAACACAATGGCAGCTTCGGCTTCGGATTCGATTTCGAGCTGTCCGATAGTTTAAATTCAACTCAAGAATCATGGGTTTTGCGGAAAAATTAATCGAGTTGGTTAAGGAAAATCCATCTTTATATTTATTTTTCTTCTGTCCGTGCGTATGTAACCAAACTGTCTGGACTGTGCCTCGGTAAAGTGCGGGCGTGTGTTGTCGCCAGTCCGATTATACCGCAAAAAATAAAAATAAACCGCAACAATAAATATAACCACAAAAACAATACAAAAAAAACATATAACACAAAAAAACTTAATACATACAACCAAATGAATCAACCACCAAAATAATAACATAAACCACAAAACAAACAATAACATAAAAAATTGATAATAACACAAAAAAAAAAACTAAGCGAATTCCGGATTTTTATTTTCCCACCCGGAAAGCGAAATCACTGTTGCGGGTAATTTCAACGTTCACAATGTACATTGGATAAATTACTCAAATGGCACCAGTGTTCCTGACAAAGACGCCGAGCTCTTTGCGAGCCTCAACAACTTGCACCAAATTGTCAAATGTCCGACGAGAGTCCCTGATATTCCAGGTCAAGGAGCCCATCTCCTTGACCTGTTTCTTACTTCTCATCCGACGCGGTACTCCATCAAGGTTAGCTCACCCCTTGGCAACTTGGACCATAAACTAATTAGCGCTTATTTCCCATATCCATCCTCGACCACAACCACCACAGCTCCTAAAAGAACTGTGTGGCACTATGGGAAAGCCAACTGGTTGGGTCTTATTCGCTTCTTCCAGGCCACTTACTGGGATTTGTGTTTCCGTAATGCCAACGCGAACTATGCGGCCCTCTGTGTCACCAAAATTATTCGAGCGGGTATGCGCTTGTTCATCCCTCACTCTACCAAATCTGTGAAGCCTAGGCCGAACAAATGGTTCAATGGGGAATGTATGAACGCAATCAAAGCTAAAGAAGCCGCCTATAGAGCATACAGACGTTCGCCTAATGAGCCACTTCGTCGTGAGTACATCAAACTGAGAAACTCCTGTAACTCCATCATCAGGAAAGTCAAATCATCATTTGATGATAGATTGAGAAGTAAGATTCTTAACTCCACTACAGGCAGCAAAAACTTCTGGTCCTTGGTAACCGCCATCAAGAAGAATTTTACTTCCTCCTCAACACCTCCTTTTATTCACAACAAGGAAGTGATAACAGAAAGCAAACCCAAGGCCGACCTACTAGCTTCTCTGTTCGCCGCAAATTCTTCTTTACCCGATGCTGCTATGTCACCCCCACTCTCGAGAATACCACCCACTCAATGGACGGAGTTCACTTCAGGACTCGGGAGGTGTTTAGGTCTCTCAAGGAACTCGACGCCAATAAATCCACTGGTCCCGACAAAATCCCCCCTATGGTACTTAAAAAATGTGCCTCACCTTTGGCTAAACCTCTGCGCAAACTTTTTGCCCTGTCTTACTTCTCCGGAGTGTATCCCGACTCTTGGAAACTAGCTCATGTTCAGCCAATCCCAAAAAAAGGTGAAGCCAGCGACCCCTCAAACTACCGCCCAATAGCAATTACTTCCGTTCTCTCCAAAATCATGGAAACAATAATCAATAAAAAGCTGATGAAATATCTAGAATCCAACCAAATTATACACGACCAGCAATACGGCTTCAGATCTAAACGGTCTACTGGCGATCTGCTTGTGTGTTTTACCGAGCGTATCAACCAAAGCATTCACAGCTTTGGTGAGTCTAGCCTGGTTGCTCTAGATATATCAAAGGCTTTTGACAGAGTATGGCACCCAGCTCTGTTGAATAAACTCCAAGCTATTGGTATACACTTAGTTCTAAGGAACTGGATTAAGAGCTTTCTTTCAGGCCGTTCAATCAAGGTAGTATTGGATGGCGTCGAATCCAACCCCCACGCCATTTCGGCCGGAGTTTCCCAGGGGTCAATTCTCTCACCCGCACTTTTTCTAATCTTCATTAATGATCTGCTCTCAATCCCCTCCAACCCACTTCACTGCTTCGCTGATGACGGTACTCTGAATTTCTCTTACTCCTTCGACAATATAAGACAAGCACGTGCCAGACCTTGTCTTTACCACCGTCAACTGATGTCGACTTCGATCAACCGGGATATCGAATCGATTCTTCATTGGGCGAAATGAACCGCGTCGAATTCAATGCCACAAAAACGAAGCACTGTCTGATCTCCAACAAAAAATGTACCGACCTTCCTCCTATCTCAGTGGATAAAGAGAATCTAACGGCTGACTCAACTCTCAACATCCTAGGGGTAACTTTAACGATGGAATGATCACATATTCCAAATCGCCAAACAAGCCTCCCAATGCCTTGGATTTCTCAAGAGATGCGAGTTCCTCCTCCAGCCAGCCGCTTTGGCTACAATATACAAATCCTACATTCGGCCGCGCCTCGAATACAACTCGCATATCTGGGCAGGCGGCCCAAAAACCACCTTGGCTTGTCTCGATAAGGTGCAAAATCGTGCCCTCAAACTTTCGCGCCTCCATAGACACCTTAAGCCACCGTAGGAATGTAGCAGCCCTCTCCATACCATGGCGACTGTTCCACTGAAATTCAGGACCTCCTGCCTGCACGGCAATACTTTTCCCGCAACACAAGACTAGCCCGCTCGGCTCACCCCCATACCCTACAGCCCCCCCGTTCACGCACAATACGGCTTAGAAGTTCGTTTATGAATAGAACAACTCGACTGTGGAATAATCTCCCGCAGTCGGTATTTCCGAACTCGTACAACACCTTAGAGTTCAAAAGTGAGGTTCATCGTCATTTTCTTCTACACCCTCCAGACCCCCTCTAACCTTTCCTATTCTCCTCTATTCTTCAAACCAAGCTTACTACTAGACATTGCACCATGAACTGAACGACATGACGGACTGGTAGTATAAAGGGTTACACCTAAGCTTGGTTTTTTCATATATAAAAAAAAAAGTACCAAGACGATTTTTGATTCTGAGAATTTCAATGATACGACGATACGAATGATTTGCCTTTTGAATTTAAACGCCATCAATTTCCGATTCGACTTGCCATCGCAATGACAATCCATTGGAAACTTGAGGAATCAATTTAGAGTATCAGTGCTTCTCACACGGCCAACTATACGTCGCCTTCTCACGCATTGGCAAACCATCACCTTTGTTTATATGCCTAAGCCAGTGGTTTCCAAACAAGGGGGGGGCAACCCCCTATTCACACCAACAAAACGCGATGAAATAGAAGCGCTTATCGTAAAAATATGGGAGAAATTCGGTGCCTTCAGACAAGTACGAGTACAGGTCTGCAGTGACTCGTCAGCGCTCAAATATGGTGTTCGCGGTGCTCCAATGTTCCAGTTTAACTCAGGAGTTAAAAGTGAGTGGAACAACTCTAAGGAGAAGCATGATATTCATCTCTTCCCATACATAGTGAAACTTATTCAAAGATTGTTGCCAAGTTACAAACCGCGTCGCTTGCAATATGGCCATGAGGTCGCGTCGATATCGAGCCGAAATTTGGATGAAGTATGAACCTCACTTTACACCAAAGATTATCTATTTTCAATAAGATGTGACACTCTTGTTTTACTAACCCATTTACAATTCCTTATAACCACATCAACAAAAATCTCCTATTAGTTGAAAAAGAATAGCTACAGTGCTTTTTTTCTAATTAATTACCTTATGAAAATTCCCATAAAAAAGAAAGGGTACGAAACAACATCACATAAGTTACGCCCCACCCATAAAATGTGTACAATAAATAAAGTCACATTTTTTCATAATGCATTTTTAAAGGCGACCTGGAGCAATCGTCATGGTATTAGTTGTTCATTCTCAAGCAGTTCGCGCAATGTAAATCATAGGGAAATGTGGAATTGAAATAAAGGAGAGACATGTGAAACCCCTACACGCATTACAACTTGAGAATTTTTTCACCCCATAGTTTTAAAGGCGACCTGGAGCGATCGCACTCGTGTTAGTACAGATAACCAGCAAGGTTACAGCCTGATCCAAAAAAATTATTATTTCATTTTAATACAAAATTGTAACCGAATTATTTGAAGTATTTCTATTTGAAGTATTTTTAAAAATAGTAAACTAAAAGAGAGTGTTAGACGTTGCTTTGTGGTGCGGGTATAGTTTTCAAAGTGCTTTTTATGAATTTTTATAAGCGACCCAGAACCAACTGGTTGCTTTGCGTTGTAAGGACTGCGAAATTTCGGGGTAGGAAATATTGATTGCATTTAATTAGTTTTTAGAAATTATTTTATTCATTTTTTTACTCTCGAAATATTTTTAAAAATGGGTAAGCACCATATTAAGTGTTTGGTATGTGGTTCCAAAAAAATGACAGTTTAGAAGTGAAATTTTTTAAATTACCGGTGAATAGTGCTAGGAGAGCAATATGGTTGGGGAATTTAAATAAAACGGATATGCTAAATGTAAAATTGTCGGAAGATTACCGGGTTTGTGAAAAGCACTTCGATGAAAATATGCTTTCAAAAAAAAAAAAAAACAAATCGGTTAAAACGAAAGGCGTATCCATTTAAACTAAGCGCTTCAAATTCAATTCCAGAAGAAACTACTTCCAAAGTTATAATTCTGGATAATACTTTGTTGGTCCCGCCAAAAAGTGTAGATACGCCAACGCCAATTGCGGAAACTTCTACAGCACAATGCATAGAAGAAGATACTATGTCAGGTAATGATAATGATAACACGATATTTCCTACAACGGAAGATGAGGTAACAAAATTGCGAAAGGAGTGCTACGATTTAAAAAAGGAACTTGAAGAGTTGCGAAAAGATAAGGAAAGTGATGCTTCATTTATACAGAAAGCAAAACGCGTTTTACCTGGTGTTGTTACTTCTGTTGTGTATGACAGTAGTATTTCGTGTATGAAATCTATTAATTCATATATCCCCACAGGCAATTTTTCCTGCAGAACCAGCTTTTGCCATCTCTAAAACCGCAAAAATGGATTTGGCAACTAAACCATATTTTTCCCAAACTAAAACCCCAAAGGCAAATTTTTCCTACAGAACCACATTTTGCCCTAACTAAACCTACAAAAACGGATTCAGCAACAAAACCAGCTTTGGCCCTTACTAAAACCTCAAAAGTTGATTTGGCGTACTTTCCCTCAGCCAGCTTACTTTTTCAATTCCCCTCGATTCCTTACATTTTTCGTGATGGTTTCATATCTCTACACAGAATGCTTCTCTACCGCGACAAAAAAAGTTTTACTTCAATATTCCAAACGTCTGTGTCGATAGCAAAAGAACAATTTGTCCAGGAATCATCCATTAAAAAACTTACCACTTTGTGAAAACATTCGGCATAATTTCATACAATGAAGTAAAAACTAAGCTTCTGGCTAAGATAAGCTAAACTAAGCTTATTCCCAGGTTCAGTTTTTAATTGGCCATGTTTGACTTGCCTATGTGATTAAATTTAATTTAAACCAAAAAATTTCATTAAATTATATGCACACCCTGTAAAAATTGTGTTCATTTCCACTTCGTTCCTCATCATATTGCATCCTTTTCTTACAAATGGCTTTTCTATTTCTTACAATTCCGGCAAGGTCGTTTAAATAACGGTACCAAGGTCAAAAATAGATAAGCGAAAACGTCGAGAGTGTCACATCTTATTGTAATATAGTGCGTTTCCATGACAGCTTGAAGCTTACTTGAAGCGTACTTCAAGTACAAATGTAAACGCAAGCAGCTCGACTGGAGTCGATCAAAAATATTTTTGTGATCGGCTCGAGTGCTTGTCATGTAAACCGAGCTTGAAAGCTTGAGTGCTCGAAATTGCGAAAGTTAGGCCTGTAAATGTGTCTAAAGGTAATGTGTGGGAATATGAGAAGACAAAAATATTTATGAAGAAATAAAAGCACCATAAAAGGAAGAAATAAAAGAAATATAATAGTAACTTCAAATGACAGCTAAAGAGCTCAAGCTCAGTTCAAGCTAATATGCCGCTTCAAGTAGGCAGAGCATATACGCGCTCGAGTTCTTGAGATTTTCAAGCCTTCGAGTACTCAAGCTGTCATGGAAACGTAGTAATAGATAATCTTTGCTTTACGCTCCCTGGCGGAATCAATACACAAAAGTGTCGAATTTGGGAAACAGAGAGACACGACATTCACAAAAAACCACTGCTCGACAAGGAAATAACTGTCTGGGCTGGAGTGTGGTCAAAAAACACCATCGGACCATTTTCCTTTAAAGTTCGAGAAAACCTTGCGCACGATATCGTTAGATGTTGGTGCACTTTGTGCGTCCGAAAACGCGTGAAAAGGGTCTGACGAACCTATTTTCAACAAGACGTATACGGTATTTTAATGCTGACGTGACGTGGGGCCTGCTTTCCATATCAAATCGAAGCTGTTGTAGTTGTTGTTTCTGCATTAAGGCTGACGTCGCCAGGCGCTCATTTTTTACGGTATTCGAAGCTGTTGTCTCTTATACATTACCTTCTGTTTCTGTAAACCGTGGGGGCCCAAGGGTCTATTTTTGTGGCAAAGGGGCCGCAGTATCATAAAGTTTTGAAACCATTGACCTACGCAGAAGATGGCAAAACGAAAAACTTTGTTTATCGTAAGGCATTGCAATTAACATCAAAAGATTGCAAAAATTTAATTCAATTGAAATTAATAATTTTGATCCAAATTGATATCTCGTTGTGTTTTTGGTTGAGTTTTCCCTCTATGCGTTTTAGTTGCTATCCGGGCTCTCAATTACACTTTGACTAGATAGTGATCTGAGCCACAGAACGCTCCTCTCATTGTTTTTACGTCCAGTATACTCGTGGCCCTTCTTCTCTCAATTAGGATGTGGTCAATTTGATTATTAGTTACTTCGTCTGGTGACTGCCACGTCATCTTATAGATATCTTTGTGCGGGAACATTGTTGAACTTACTACCATTGAGTTGGAGCTTGCGAAATCGATCAATCGACTACCATCCCAGCGGGAAAAATAAGGCTTCAACTTGCGTTAAGTACTCCTGGTAATCCGTGGAAGCATTACTTTAGGAAACCCACTTCATTTCTTTTTTTACATTGATGTCCTAGGGAGGTAAGGTATAAGCCAGCTTTATCATACCACTGCATTACTGGTAAGGCAAAAATATGCACTAGCTTTGCTTACCTCTACATTACTGGTAAGGTAAGGCAGAGGGCAATTGCTTACTTTCAGCTTACCCTTGCCTTCCTTAAGAAACAGACCTCAAGTTTGTTGCCTACTGCTTACTTTTGCATTACAGATTACTTTCAAGGAAGGCTTACCCTATACCTTTCTACCGGAAGCATTACCTTATTTCCCGCTGGGATTGTCATTGGTAACGTTGTGTAGGATATGCTTTTCTATGACTCCTAGAAACTCCTCTTCTTTTCCTACTTTGGCATTCATATCTCCAAGCACCAATTTAATGTCGTTTGACGGTATTAACTGTTAAAGCAAATTTAAATTTGGAAAGACATTTAATACTTGCTATTACAACTTGCAAAATTGTTTTTACTACGAAGTAGTATATAATTTTTTTTGTCAGCTTGCCTTTTTTCTAGTCTAGGGACTAGACGTTTCTTCCTATTGTTTTTTTTATTACAAAGAAATATATTACTCAAATATACTTGAAGGAGTTTTTCCTCTGGAAATTAATGTTAACCACATCAGGTTATGGGCCCAGTTGCGCAATCAACTGGAATTCGTATGAACTAAAGAAAGGATCAAGCAAAGAATAATGGATTCAACAAGGATGATTAATATTGGTCTGTTGGAAGGCAAGTCAAATTGGAGCACATGGAAATATCTATAAAGCGGAAATCTGTATGCGAGGAATAAAGGGAGCACTTGATGTTGTTGAAGGGAGATTACTAAAGCCTAAGCCACCAGATAGCGATGCAACTGCTGATCAAATGAAGAAATATGAAACAAATTTTGAGATTTTTGTTAAGGCAGACAGCAATGCATTGATTGTGCTGACAGCCAATATGACTGAGGAGACATTACAGAAAGTAATGCGCTTTACAACAGCTCGCGAAGTTTGGTTAGAGGTACACAGTTTATTTGATGGGATATCGGAAGATAAGGTATACGATGTATGTTTACAGTTTTTCAATTTTAAACGGAATACCACTGATGACATCGCAACTCATTTATCCAAAATTAAAAATGTTTAGAATGATTTAAAAAGAGAAATGAGTCGAGACTTGTCAAATAATTCCGAGTTACCCGAACTGTTTTTAATATGTAAAATTTTAGGTACATTATCCGAAGAGTATTTCCCATTTAAATCTAGTTGGATGTTAATGTCAAAAAAGGAAAGAAACGTTGAAAATCTTACAAATCAGTTGTGTGCGTACGAAAAAGCATTAATAAACAGAGGTGAAGATAACACTTTACAAGACGCCCTCACTGTTACAAAATTTAAGAAAACTAAAAAGGCTTATGTTAAAAAGAAAAAAACATTTGTGTGCTACTATTGTAATAAGCCAGGCCATGTAAAAAGAAAGTGTTTGAAGTGGATATCAGATGGAAGACCGTCAAGAACAACTAATGAAGTGGATATTACAGAAAATCCAAATGGTCATACAAAAATAATGAATATACTTTCTGTAACTTCAACTGTGTTTTCTAGTGAATGTGATGACAATAGTTGGTTTGTTGATAATGGAGCGACAAGCCATATCAGTAAAAACAAAGATCTGTTTACAAGTTTTGAAGTTTTTACGATACCACACATTGTTACAACAGCTAATGGAGAGGATATCAAAGCAATTGGAAAGGGAACAATAGATATTGAAGCAGTTGTGAATGGACGCTGTAATAAATTTAGGCTTACAGATGTTTGGTATGTTCCCGATATAAAACGAAATTTGTTCTCAGTATTGGCTGCACAAGATAAGTCTCCACAAAGCATTTTTATGTCAAATACTGTAGCATGTTGTTTAAGATTTGGAAAAATTATGAGATTAGTTGGTGAACGCAGACGCTATGGTGGTTTGTTCAAGTTATCAGTTAAAAATATTACACCTAAGGGTATTACTAAGATTAATATGATAGATCAAAAAGATGTATTGGAATTATATCGTGAACGATTTGGTCATCAAAATATGCGGCATATCAAGACTCTAATTTATAATGAATTAGGAATTATCACTCCTTTAAATAATGATGTATGTGAAGGTTGCATATATGGAAAGGCTCATCGACTTCCATTCGGTACAAGGAGTAAGGCAACTAAACCCGGGGAACGTATATACATACTGATGTACGTAGTCCATTTTTAGAATCAATGTCAGGTTTTCAATATTTTGTATTGTTTAAAGATAAATTTACTAAATTTCGTTTTATATATTTCATAAAGAAAAAATCTGAGGTAGCTAACAAACTAAAGCAGATGTTAGCAGAGGCAAAAACTACAGGCCATATTATTAAAGAGATTTTGAGTGACAATGGAGGAGAATTTGATAACAAGGAAGTCAAAGAAATTCTTGCTCAAGAAGGTATAGTTCATCGTTTTACATGCCATACACACCTCAATAAAATGGATGCAGTGAAAGAGAAAATCGAACCATAGTTGAAACTGCAAGGGCTATAATGCATGCTCATGGAAATATCCCACAAAAATTGTGGGCTGAAATGATAAATACGGCGAGTTATATTCTGAACCGTACAGGTCCATCTAGTGTTAAAGGAAGGTCACCGTTTGAATCTTGGTACGGAAAGATACCTGGGATAAAACATATGCGAATAATTGGTTCAATTTGCTATGTGCATGTTCCAGACAAACGTAGAAAGAAAATGGATCGGAAGGCTATAAAAGGTACTCTCATAGGATATGACCATTATGAAGGGAATTTAGTGCGAAGAGACCAACAAGCTAATTAGATCAAGGGATGTCATCTTCAAAGAAATAACTTTAGGTCAGAAGAAAGGTGCTGATATTCCAGTACAGTAAGGCTTGAAAATGTACCAATAGCAGTTCAAAAGGTAATTTAGACTTTCAAAATTTAATAACCCAAACAGAAGAGAACTGGGATAACGAGGCATCAAAGAAATCTTTAGAGGAAGATTTATCTAAGATTTATTTGAGGAAGCGCGAGATGATCTTCAGTAAAATGAAACAAATAAACGAATTTTGCGTGATCGTTCCTTGCTTAAGTTACCACAAAGATATCCAGATTATGTAACCTGTGCTATTGCAAGCTTTGAAGAACCAACAACCTACACTGAGGCATTGCAATCTGAGCAATCTGAAAGTTGGAAAAGTACTATGAACAAGGAAATGGAAGCTCTTCAAGAGAATAAAACCTGGGATTTGGTGAATTTGCCACACGGGAGAAAAGCGATTCCTTGTAAATGGGTGTACAAAGTAAAAACGAATCCAGATGGGTCAATAAATAAATTTAAGGCAAGACTGGTAATTCAAGGTTTTTCTCAACAAAAGGGAATTGATTTTGATCAAACGTTTAGTCCTGTAACAAGGATGTCTACCATTAGAGCCCTGCTAAGTGTAGCAGCTAGTGAAAATATGTCACTTACACGAATAGATGTGTCGACAGCCTTTTTGTATGGTAATATCAGCGAAACAATTTATATGCAACAACCAGAAGGCTTCGGTGATGATTCTGGAAAAGTGTGTTTGCTGAAGAAGCGCCTATATGGATTGAAACAAGCCCCTCGCTGCTGGAACGAACGATTTAGTAACCTGTTAATTAAGTTAGGTTTTAAAAGAAGTAATGCCGACCCATGTTTGTTTCTACGTCTAAGAGGTACTAAGAAAATTTTCATGGTTTTGTATGTAGATGATGGATTAATAACAACAAATGATGAGGACGAACTTCAGGGGTTCATAGATCATTTGAAAACAAGTTTTAAAATTACTTCTCAACCTGCTTCATTTTATTTGGGACTTGAAATTAAAAGAAGTCAAGATTCATCCGTTTTCTCTTCTGTGGGCGCGTGGACGTTTATAATACTAATGTTATGTAGCCCTGTTTTAATGCGAAGCGTGCATATCCTGTTGCTGACTGACTTGAAGTCCAGAATCAGTGATTTCATTTCCTTCTCTATGGTGAATGCGACTCCGAACTCTCTTCTTCCACTCGATGATCCGCTGGAGAGTACCGTGTGGGTTTTTAGATCCATTATACCACTGTGGGTCCATTTTGTTTCTTAAAGGGCTGTGATCTTTATGTCCGATAGCCAGTGTCCTCTAATTTTGTAGACAGAAATGCAATAAAACTATTTTTGTTTTTCTCATTTGATAAAAAAATATCTTGCTTTGTTGTAGCTCGCATAGATAAATCCAAAAAAATCTCCTGCGAAATTTGTGCGGCGTACCTATCTACGCTCGCCCTCATCAGATTTCGTACATAACACACTATGGACATATCCATCAAATACAATTATACCATCATTAGAAAAATGGTTATTCAAGTAAATTTACATATTTCTGTAAAATATTATTGAAACATTCTTTTGCATGCCACACAACTTTATGCAACATTATGGGGGGCCTCGGTGGTCTAGAGGTATGGCGCCTGACTACTATCCCAGAGGTCCCGGGTTCGAATCCCGGCCAGCCCCACGGTCCTTCGCCTTTTCCACTTTCCCACCCACATAACTTCCCTTCTTTCTTCTCCCCTGTTTACATTCCTGATTCCTCCTGTCATAGCCTTCGCTAGTCCTTCCCCGCTCCACCAAGCGCATGTCATCGGTTGGCTGATGAGATTCAACTCGTTTCAGGAGGCATAACACTCCAGCGAGTTGTTGCCCCGATGCCAGAGTCGCGAAATGCTTGGAAGTAGGTGGAATAAAATATCGCGGCTAGGTTGTGGCAGCTCCTTCCTACTTCTCTCTCTCTCCTTTCTACTCTCTATCTTCCGGCTAGAGCTGCTGTTCGACATTCTATACGAAAAAAAAAAAATAGATTCCCCTAAGCCTCTAGTCTATCACATAAAAAAAAACTACATACCACCATCAATGATATGACGAACATTTTTCTCATGCACGAGTTAGAAATACACCAAAAACAAAAAAAGGTTTGCTTAAGTTAACTTAAAGTTAACTTTAATAAATTATATTTTATCATGTTATCCGTAAACGAAGTTTCGCACAGATTATCATAAACTTTGTTATGCATAAACTATGCATCCCCTATTTGGCAAATTTATGAAACAGTGACAAATCTAATAATAAACTAAAACTTTCCCTAAAAATTAACTTTTCCTGAACGTGACTCGCTCAATTTTGTACAATGTTGCCATGTCTACATTCACCGGAACTTTTCAAATTATTCAAACAAAATGTTAATAAGCGCCTAAAATTTTGCACCCCAAATTGCTTCCTCGTAATTTTTGCTATTTATGTATGTGATTTATTTTTTTTTTCGTTGCTATTGTTGCTGGTGTAGTACATGTACGTACATACACATATTTTTTTATCGTTTAGAGGAAAGTTTTCCATGGCAAAACTTTAAATTAAGGAATAATACTAGTTGGCGATGGTGAGACGGGGGCAAAAACTCATCCCAGCATAAGTCATTCTTGTTAGACAAAAGTTGCACCCTAGTTGTGAATTTCTATATTATTTCGGTGTGTGTCTAGAGCTGTGCTCACATAAGAAGTTGCTTATTGCAAAAATTTTTAACAAGCTTTGTTCAAAACTTGAGAACTATAATGAATACATGGATGAATTTTTTTTTGGCGGGAAGTACCTACTCGTGCTGGTAAATTATTTCTTTTGTAATTGCCTCTTCACGGAGTTCATGGAGGAAGAATAGTTTAACTACATATAACCCATGTTTAAGTTACATACCGTTTTTATACGAACTTGATTTATTGAGTTCATTTAATCTCTGTTTATTCTAGGTATCTCTAGATAATTTGATACACAGTTTGGCACTCCAACAGGTTGGTTAGCTTTATACAACTGGATTGCTAGTTTTCTTTCGCTTCTTCAATCAAGGTAATACTGGATGGCATCAAATTCAAACAACACCCAGCTCTGCCGGACTAAACCAGGGATAGGGCTGCCATCCGTCCAGGTTTCCCGGATTTGTCCTAGTTTGGAGGGCGTACGGATGCCGTCCAGGAGGAGTTTTACAAAGTGTCCGAGTGAAACCCGGGCACTTTTTGTGTCAGGGGTGACCCGATCAATTGAATGATTCTTAATAAATTAAAACAAATTGTAATTAAAAATTGACTCGTAGTTCCAAGCAAACTTCGGCGTGGCAAAAATGCAAAAAAAGTTATTAAACTTACACCGATACGAAATGAAAAGATTAGTTAATCTAGTCGTTCAAGAAAACCAAGTTTTTAGTTATCAAACGACTCAATGCCCAACCGATTTCTTTTCAGATCAAAATGACCAAGCAGTTGCCAATCAGTATAGGAGTTATTAAGGTTTAAGTAGTAATGAAACACTGCAGATAGTCTGCCAGACTTTAGCACCGGCACAAACCCGGCAGATCTTTGTTTTCTAGTATAAAAATGTTCCAACTTTAATTCGGTTGTAGGTTGGAATTCTTACTCGATAGGTCAGTTGCGGTCCCAAAATAACAACAAAAAAAGTACTTTGCCAAGACATAAGCTCCAGATTTGACTAGGCAGACCAACATTTATAACATTTATTTTTTACTCCGTAAGTACTAAATTTTAAGAGTAATTCCAAGCTCTTACTCAGTAGGCCACGTTGCGATCCCAAAAATTTTCCGGAAAACGGACATACTAAATTTGGGCACTATTTCCGCCCAGGCAGATAACGAGTTTTCTGCATGTTTTTGCAGCTAGCTCATGGTATAGTAATACATTCCCATTTTTATACTTCCAACATCGTCACTGTGGGTTTAAATTCTAAATCCGTTGGGTCATTACATTGTTAAGTTTATTAATTCTTAAGCCTGCCTTGATCGAAGTCGAGAATGTAAAGAGGCACTTCGTGGCACTTTATGTAACTTTACTTTGTCTCGGGCGACTTTGCATCTTTGGCGGTTTTTGCACCCGAGTCAAGGACTCGCGGTGTTTGGTGTGTCGGGCGACTGAACACTAAAAAAGCGTCCCCTTAGCACTAATGCAGAAGCAACAAAAACTGCTTCGATTTTATGACATTTCTATTTTACAATGCCTTGTTTCTGTATACCATGCTTTGGACTTAGATCAACTTCGAGAAAAACTTCGCCGAAGCAACTTCACGAGTAATGGAGTGCATGCTTTACGTCTAGTAGGTTCTCATATTCACCCCTAATTTGTTCTTCTTTTAATACTGGCACTTTCATTTTCCGTCTCTGTTTCCTCTTCTAGGTTCAACCCTGTTTCAACCCAGTCTTAAACGGAGGTCGAATTTTAACTGGGTCCACCCAACTCAACTCAGCTCTCGTCATTACGTTGGGAAATAAAATAATTTAAGATAATGAAACCGATTTTTCACTGGAAATTTCGTTTGTGACCGTATTAAAAATTTCTAGGATATCACAACTTTGCCTAATAATTTCCCATTCATCGTTACTTGGTAGATCCAGGCTACTATTAAGTATAACCAATGTTGACAATACTGCATCTTTTAATTTTAGAACCCGTGAAAGCATATCAAACGTTGAATTCCACCGCGTTATAACGTCTTGTTTGAGCTTGATCGAAGGCAAATTCATTTGTTCTTCAATTGCTAACAATTTAGCCGTCGCTGTAGAACTGTGCTTAAAAAATTTTACTATATCTTTAATTTTGTCCACAACATGCTTGATTTCTTTTAATCCAGTTTGCACAATTAAGTTTATTGTATGAGCAAAGCAAGGAATATGACTCCACATGCCTAAGCGGACAGCACCTACCACATTCGCTGCATTATCAGTTACAATGGCTGTAGTTCTGTCCCTCAAGCCCCATTCATCAATGGCTTTCTTTAAATATTCACATAGATTTTGTGATGTGTGCCTTTCATTAAAGGGAGTGCATCCCAATAACACAGATTTAAGTTGTGCTTTGTCATCCAAAAAGTGTGCAGTTATGGCTATAAAACTTTCATTGTTGCATGAAGTCCATCCATCTGTTGTTAAACAGACAGACGTAGATTTTTGTAGAAGTTCGTAAACACTATTTCTGACAGATTCATAGGTTTGCGGTATGAGACTGTTCGATATAGTTTTTCTACTTGGTAGATTATAACCTGGGCAGAGTATACTTACAAAAGTTTTGAATTCTTGCTCTTCAACTATTCTAAATGGATAGTATTCTTTCACAATCATTTTAATTAATTGTGCATCTAATTCCTGTGACTTCTTTATTGGTATTGGCTTTTTGCTCATCATGTAATTGGTGATTGTTAGCTGAGTTTGCCTTCCAATTTGTGTCACATTAACGGATTCAACTTCCCTTGTATTCTCACTTCCACTCGGTGTCTGTATTCCCGAACTTGATTCAACAGTTTGAGCACTATCTGGATTAACACCAGTAACGGTTTCGCTCTCTGTTCTATATATTTTTAATGTTGTATGTTTTGTTCGCATATGCCTCGTAAGGTTTCCCGTTGAACCCCTAAAGATTTTTATAAGGCAACTGCAGTACTTACATTTTGCGGTTTGGTTGTCAGAAATTGAAAAATGATTCCACACTTCACTTGTTTTTCTTGACGCCATTTCAAAATTAACACAAATACTTAACCCAAATAAAATGTCCTTTAATTTTATTTAAAAAAATTAATATTACCATTCACAGAAAAAATATTTTTATATCTCTTAACCTTTAGATTTAACTAATTAAAAAAGAACGCACACAAGAAAAGCTCACGCAAAAGAAAGATACAAATCATGGTGAAATACAATAGAAATAAATACAACACCTAAAAAAGAGAATCCCCGCATGAAAGCTATATGCGCATGAGTACATGTATACTTAAAAAAAATAAATTCGAATTTAAAATTTCATAAAAAGCCTGTTCGTTTACTCCAAATGGGATCCCTCGGGATCCCATTTGCGCCAATTTCGTGTTCGCTTACTTTCTCGGGCTCGAAAAAGAGGGGAAATTTTCGCTTCCCCTCTTGCCAATTTGTGCCAGAGGTTTTGAGTCCCGGCGATTGTGGATTGCTGTTTGTAGTGTATTTGAATTGTCAAATGGAACTGTCAATTATCATGTTAAACCAAAACGATTACGACTTGATGAAAATAAGTTCTTTATTTGGTGCCTAGTAACAAGATTTTAAATAATTTCATGCATAAATTATTAGTTTCAATAGCTTTATGTCATTAATTTGAAGACCCAAGTGATTTCTAGGTTAGATTTGCCAAAAACAGCCCAGAAGGTGTTCGCTTACTTTCATATTTTTATCCCCACTCTTCAATTTTATTGTCAAAAATCTCGGGATCCCGAGGGATCCCATTTTAAGTAAGCGAACAGGCTTAAAATTGAATGAATATTTCAACTGTCCTAGAACTGGAATTGAAATTAAAACTAGTTTATAATCAAATTTTCTTATCCTGTAGCTCAAATTTTGAGTTAATTCATAACATTTTACACAAGTTTTAGTGAGCTTTTAACTCAAAATATGTATGCTCTGAGAGAACCGAATCGCAAGTTTATGTATGGATCCGATGTTCTGAAGATTCGACAGAACTTTTTTTGATATGACTCTTTTGAACCGGCTCTGAGAGTCGGATCTTTTAAAAGATGCAGAGCCAGTGAATCGGATCCCGTTAAAGATCCGTTTTGCCCATCTCTAGTTAGAACCGGCATAGCATATCTACTTCGGTCTCTTCTGTTTGGTCTGTCTGATTTGTATTATGATTTGTCTGATTTGTTTATATCTCATATATCGTTAATTTAATTATATTTCATAACCTTAACGGCAATGAAAACCAAAACTAATCCAGTCGAAGCATATACCCCAGAACGTGGATCAGCAAGATCCAGCCCAAGGCACTCAAAACTACAGAGTCGATCTCCACCGACATCGACAGTTCATCCGAGACACAGTGAAGTTCAACCAAATTCCTCAAGCTCAAGCAAGACGCAGCGAAGTTCAAAAGTTCATCCTGCACGAAAGCTCATCCGAGCCACATTAAAATTCAATCTAATTTCCCAGCATGAAGCACTTGCTATATTGCTTTTCATTAGTGCACCAATTTTAATTCTAGTGCTGTTGATTTTGCTCTGCCACGAAGACCACAGCAATTTACTTTGTTTTGGTTTACAGTAATCATATTTTCAAACTTCATGTAGGCCATGGTACAATAATACAAGGTAGGCTCACAAGGAAAAGCTCTGTTTCCATCTTGAAAAGCTCCTACCATTTTTATATGAGAAAAGATCTGAGTGACGTCACGAGAGAGCTTTTTTCCTTTGTGAAATAAGATCTGAGTGACGTCACGGGGCTCTTATGAGCTTACCTTGTAATTATTGTACCATGATGTAGGCTGTGAAAGATCTTTGTTTCATATTGCTGCGAATGCTGTTGCTTATAAATGCGTTTTAAATTAATCGAGTGGCGTTGCTTCCTTGTGAGGAACTTAAGACCCACTGCGCATGGATACAGCGGTTTTGAGATTCACTTTTTTTATGGCGCCGGCTCCAGGAACCGATTTTTACTACGCCGCTTTTTTATTACGTATAAATATATATGTATGTAGGGGGGACTGAAGATGGAGATGCAATATATTACACTTTTCCCTTTCAAGTTGTCCGTTCCCAGCAAACCAAACTTTCCGAAATCCTACAAGTCGGAAGATTTTCGGAAGCAAGACAACAACAAAAAGTACAGCCTTGCGTGTGCCGATTAGTTGAAACTAATTCGAAAAGAATTCGGAAAACAAGTTCGAAACAATGTCAGAAAGAAATCGGTAAAGAAATTTTCTTAACGAACTAGGCAAGAATTCGGAACATGTACATATGCCTATTAAACGTCCATTTTGAAATCGTGTGTTTTAAAGTGAAGTAGCAGTGAATGCCCGCGGTGTGAAATTTTTTATAAATTAAATATACTCAACTCATAATTATATTTTTTAATTGGTAAGTGTTTTAGTTTATTCTTTTTTATATATTTGTTTATTAAATAGAAATTATAGCTACCAGCCACGGACAACTAATAAGAAACGGTTTCATAAAAATTGCTTTTATACATTTTTTATGTTTTTACGTAGGAATCAAATTAAAGAACTCCCATCACCTCCTCTTAAAAATTTTTTAATTATATTATGGTGAGCGTACTGCAGGAAAGCAATAGCTATATCATAATGAATTCATAACAGGATTGCTACATAAAAAATGAATAAATGCAATTTTTATGAAAATGTTTCCAATTAGTTTTCTGTGGCTGTATAATAGGTAATAGAAATTATAATTTAGTAGGTATTTTGTTATTAAATATAAATATAAAACAAGTGTCATGTCACGACAAAGTGAATATAAAAAAATTTCCAGGGATGCTGCAAAATTATTAGAAGAATTGTACGGAACCGAGGCTGAGGATGATGAAGAAAGGACCAAAAATATTCATGAAACAATTTTTAATAATGGAACTGATGGGGAAAATGATAGTGCAGAAAAATCAATTAGAACCAATGAAATGGATATCGAGTTACCTCCAGATAGTGGAGAAAAATTAATTAGGACCAATGAAATGGTTATCGAGTTACCTCCAGAAACCGGCGAAAGCAGTATATCGCACACAGTACAACCAACAAAACTGTTAAAAGATACAAATTTAAAAGAATTCTTACTGGAATGGTCGGTGAAACATAAAATAACTAGTGTTGCTTTGAATGAGTTATTAAAAGTATTACGCAAGTTTGACAATAGCCTCCCGGGAGATTGTAGAACACTAAAAGGAACACCTCGCGCTACAGATGTAATTGAAATGGAAGGTGGTTCTTATGTACATTATGGATTAAAAAATTGTCTGACAGATTTTATGTTGTTAAACGAAAGCAGTAAGTTATTATCAGTAGACAAACTAGTACTTAACTTTGGGATTGACGGCCTACCGTTGTTTAAAAGTAGCAAAAAGCAGCTATGGCCTATTTTATGCAATATTAGAAGCTACCCTGAAGTATTTCTCGTAGGTTGTTATCAAAATAGCATCGAAAATAAAAAAAATTTGCATAAAATAGCATCTAAGCCAAAAGACTGTAACCTATTTCTAAGCATATTTTGTAAAGAGCTTGACGTATTGCTTAAGGAAGGATATTTCTATAATGGTAAATTTTACAATATAGAAGTTGGTTGTTTTGTTTGTGACGCCCCCGCTCGTGCTTTCTTACTTAATGTAAAAGCCCACTCAGGATACTACAGTTGTACAAAATGTACGCAAAAAGGAATGATATACAAAAAACGCCTGGTTTTTCCTTATCAACATGAGCCTCTTAGAACAGACGAATCATTTACAACTAGATCTCAACCACAACATCATACAAGGATAGAACCTCTTATATTGGAAAAGATAGGAATAGGCTGCGTAACTCAATTCCCACTAGATTACATGCATGTTGTTTGCCTCGGAGTTATGCGTCAACTTTTAAAACTATGGACTAAGACAAAAGGTGAAACTTATTCGCTCTGTATAAATAAAATTGAGAGCATTTCAATACAGAATATATTTATGAACAAACAATTTGGATGTGAATTTAATAGAAAGCCAAGGACACTGGAAGAATTCGATCGTTGGAAGGCCACAGAGTTTCGAACGTTTCTTTTATACAGCGGGATTTTAGTGCTCAAAGGTTTACTTGATGAAACCAGATATAAACACTTTTGCAGACTACATGCTGCAATTAGAATTTTGTCAGATTCCGAAACGTGTTTGAAATATAATAATTTGGCAGCTAAACTACTGCATACGTTTGTTAAAGATATCAATGAATTATACGGGCTGGATAAATCAACATATAACTGCCATAGCCTCATTCATTTAAACCAGGACGTTCTGAAACATGGCCCTGTGAACTGTTTCGCAGCGTTTAGATTCGAAAGTTATAAATTAAAAAACAAAGTAAGAAAAGGAAACTACGTACTTTCCCAAATCTTAAACAGAGTGATTGAGGAAAGTACCGTGGGGGCAAGAAAAGAAAGTAAACAAAATTTTCCATTACTAAAAAAAGCAATAAACCACAATAATTTTAAAGAAGTGCATTTAAGCACACACAAATTTACAATTTCACCTCCCGATAATTATTGCTCCTATAACGGCAAAGTATATGCCATATTTAAAATTTTCAAGCAAAATAATGAAATACTAATAGAAGGACAGGAAGTTCAAAATTTACGAAACTTTTACGATTTATTATTAAATGAAAACTTGCAGTTTCTAAATGTATATAGTACTGATGCCGTAGTATATTCTAATAACTTAGTATTTAAACTAAGCGAAATAGAGAAAAAATATATACATTTATTCACAACATGTTCACATACTTCCGCAGATATTTTTATACCTACACTATAAATTAGAATGGAGCAACAACAAAGTGTTCATCAAAAATTCATAATAATTCCATCAGGTTAGTTATAATAAATCTTCAAGTTAATTATGACTTTTTATAAATTATATCATAGCCCAACCACAATCGCAACATAAGGATAACACCAATGATAATTCCCAAAACACCGAATTGGACTACAATAACTTCATTATGATACCACCAGGAACTACATATCCTGTGACCTCGACGCAAATTGCGATTGATGGTACAGTTACAGGGAAAAACAATGAAAACCCAAATTTGTTAGTTGGTACGTCGACATGATTTAAAAAATTACTGGATTTAAAACAATATAATGTAATTCCACACATTTTTTTAGAGCTTTTCAATGCAAGTCAAAAACAAAATAAAGAACTACTGAATGAGGCAAAAGAAATGCGAGAAGATAACAAAAAAATTCTTCTCCATTTTACAAAACAATTTGTTGCTCTTCGGCATAAAGTAGACAACGTGCTAGAAACCCTCAAAATACAGAACAATGTATTTGACCTCCTACCAGACCTTCCTTTTGGTACTAAAGAGGAAATTTTATCTTTTGAAGGCAAGCTACAAGGGGATATAAAAATGCGAAAGCAATTGGTAAGCAAAATTTAATAGATATTTGATGCTGACTTGATCAACATTCGTTATTTTCAGGTTGATAAATTTTCAAAACAAGGAGGTGACCAAATAGACAAATTTTTAATTGCAAATTTAAAAATTATTTTTGGCAAAGACATACTAGCCAGACATTTCTCTTGGACAGCAGCTAACAACAATTTTAGTGTAAAGGATTTCAAGATTATGGAATGTCTTAAAGGTAGTTGATATATTATATATAAAAATTTTGTTTTATGTGTATAAATATATTATTTGCAGATTCGTGCATATTACATGTTCCGGGAGCAAAATTATCTCAAATAGATAAAATAATTAAAAAATATTTCAACGGTGCAAAAGACAGATATGGGAAATCTATGAAAAGACGCCGCCAAAATGACGATAAGGAAAATGATTTATTCCCTAATGAAACAGCTGTTTTTTGAAATTCGAATTTAAAAATTTATTTAATTTTTGTTATGGAGGTTTATTTATTTTTAACTTTGAATTTAGAACGTTTTTATTTTATTTTATTTTTGTTATGGAGGTAATTTATTTTCCACTTTGAATTTAGAACTTATTTATTTTATTTAATTTTTGTTATGGAGTTATTTGTTTTGCAATTAAAATATATTCTTATAATAAAAGAAACTTATTAAACTATTGTTATGGAGTTACATATATGAATTTCCTAATTTATTTTATGTCATTTACGCTACTTTGTGCAACTGGAAATTTTCAATAGCTTAACTAATCTTATATCTTAGCCATATTGTAAATAATAAGAAGCATTGCTAAAATGTAAGATTAGATATGTATTGAAAATTCCCAGTTGTACAAATTTGTACTTAAGTAACGTAAATGGCCTACATAAAATTGAAGGTTTTATTAGTGGTAAAAAGCTTTCCGAATTTTTTGTTAAATTTGCTATTGAGTTCAAAACGAATTCGTTTTCCGAAGTCGTGTCAACCCCTTCATACATTTTTCTTTACGAATTAGATACGAAATCGTAAACGTATTTGGAAAAACTTTTCGAAGATGTGTAACGAATTCGTTACTATATCTAAACATTTGGTTTGCTGGGGGGTAAAAAGCTTTCCGAATTTTTTGTTAAATTTGCTATTGACTTCAAAACGAATTCGTTTTCCGAAGTCGTGTCAACCCCTTCATACATTTTTCTTTACGAATTAGTTACGAAATCGGTTGCGAATTCGGAAAAACTTTTCGAAGATGTGTAACGAATTCGTTACTATATCTAAACATTTGGTTTGCTGGGTTGTGCTGATCACTACTAATTAAACGTTTATCAAGGCGTAGAGGGTAGCGCAATAGAGTCCGACGGGGAAGCTTTGTCGAAGCCCTAAGCTCCCAAGAGGGGTGAAGCATGATACGACGTTCTCTTTGTAGATAAACATAGATTGAATCTGTATTTATGTATAAGTATTTATTACCATATTAGTTACATGGCAACGGTTCCAAAAAAAGCAAAGGTAGAAGATTAAAGCAAAAACATCTCCCACCCCGAAACACTGTTATCTACAACAGCATATTATCGAAGGAAATTACTATCAGCATTAAAAAATTTATACGAAATCATAAAGGTAAGTGCCTGTGACCATTTATGCTTATTTTTATTTAAGTAAATCTCATTTCGAGATGATCTTTAAACATTATGACTTTACAATCATTAATATTTAAGCCTCATTTCATAAAAATTTATTGAATTTTTATCGTGTCATTAACCCAATATCTGTGCGTACATGTGAAAAGCAGCACAAAAAAAAAAATAAGAGAAAGATGAGAATTATTCAAAAATTCCTGATGGAATTTGGTCTAGAAAATCTAGAAATGGCAAGGAGCACATTTACAAATGAAATACAAGACACTTAACCTTGAAATGTTAACCTCACTTCTGAGCCCATTTCCCTTCTTCTATAGAAAGGTTCTTTTGCTTTTCCCCAGAAGTCTCTCTTAAAGAATTTTCCACAACATTAAACTCTGTTGCCTTACAACAAGAAGAACAGGCTCTGCTCTTGCCCTCGACGACGCTCTTTGTTGGTACTGGCAAAAGAGGCACCACATAGCACTTCAGTACTCGGGACGGGACCAATACACCCCTGTATCGTCCCGCCATCCACCCCCGCTCTTCATGGCCGTCGAATACCTATACTCGCGCCCGATTTAACAGTTTCAAGAACATAATGGCCTCCACTTCGGAAAATTTTAACGTCTTCCGAATATCGGAAAGAATTTTTACCCTCAGGCGAGAGGCGATGCCTCTCCGCTCCCAGCATCTCGCCCGCACCAATGCTATATAGTACATAACTTCTTACACGACCAATCTTTTCTCTGCCATCGAAAATTTCCTGTTAAATCCCAAGGAAAATTTTGTCAAAAGGCGTAGGGTCTTCTATAACTTAAGGAAAAGTACAAAAGAAAAAAATTTTCCTATGAACCTGAATGGTGACATTTAACGGCGGAAAAGCATCGAGGTGGGGATGACAGAAGCCTTCGGGTTCCTTTTTTTTGGAAAGACATTGTCACGTTTTATGCTGGAACCTGAAATTATGATATAACCGTAAGCAGGCGGTAGATCCAGAAATATCCTCCCCCTCCCCGAACCACCCCCGTTCTGCTGAAGAATGTTATATGCGAGAGGTTTTCGGGGTGGCAAAGGGCCTGATTTTGGTGTCATAACCCTTCACCCAACAGGTGTATAACGTGTATCCTAGCGAACACATTGGCATGTGTAGCAAACAAATTTTAATTTCTATAAGAGGGCGCCCCACCACTATCCCTTCTAGCACGCTCGGTGCTATACACACGCTGGTGCTCAATTAAACTTTCGAAGGGTTGCGAAGGGCTCTTAACAATCGCGCCCTATCTATGTGTATGCCCTAGCTAGTCGGTGAATACGCCGCGAAAGGTGCTATTACAAGAAGGTAATTAACAAAGTTAAAGGTGTTACCCGGCCATGGGGGAGCTGACTGATGGTTGCCCATTTTTCGTGTCTTAAGTAAAGGGATCTCCGGGGCATTTAAACTGTGTCGTTTACTTGCGCGAATATGTTATATATATGTATATCTGTGTATATATGATCATCACAGGTATACACTAGCGTTACACCCGCTTCCGACAATTCCCGCCGACAGTCCCGTATCACCTCTGCCTGTTCTTAATCATCCTTGTTGTGGTGGCAGCGCGCTTCTCATAGGTACTCGGATAATGATTTCTGACTTAAGTTTTGCACAAGGAATTTTCAATTAATATTCACGTCTTTGCCTGCCATGCAAACTCTCGGTGATTCTGGTGAATTGAGGTGAAATTTGTCCTTGTTAAGGGCGAATGTAATTATTTTCTTGTCTTCAACAAAATATTTTAAGATTCTTGTTGAAGTTGATGATTCCTTTACCGAAATATTTATGATATCATTTTTCATATACATTAATGTTGAAGGATCTTAAAATAAAGTTACGACATAATCCTATCATTCCACTGCATTGAAACACATTTTTTTCGGGTTAATTTTTTGTTAGATTTAAATCTTGTTACGTACCACTAATTATTATACTAAATTAGAGCATTCAATCTTTATTTCTTTTGATTCTTTCGTTTGGTGTTGGGTGCAGAAGGCAACAATACTTACTCTATTGTATTACACCGCCGTACCTTATATTTGTTGGAATGATCTCGTTAAGAGACGACACTGGAAGGAACAACTTGGAGTTAGCCAATCCAGAAGCAGAACTCCAGGATTTGGGGTGTTTGCTCAAACCCCGTTCGTTATGGGACCTCTTTACCAAGCTGGAGGGTGACCAAATAGTCGCACCGATGAATATAATTTCAGAGCCTTGTCTAGTCGGGACAGCCACCGAGCTCACTAGGCAGTCCCAGAAAAAATGTTACTTGGTCCTACCGCACATTATTGTTGGATTAATTTGTTGGCCCTTGTTCAATGAGTATATATGCTGTCTCTGCTTGAAAGCAGCAGACAGCATTCCCGCTTCCGGAATCTCTTCTATAACAACGACAAAAATTAAAGAATGTCCCCCCAGGACGATGCACAGTGGGCGGAAACGATCAAAATTACGCGCGGGGCAGAAAAAAACGTCCAAATTAAGTCTTTCTTTTTTTTAAATTCTCGTTATTATGTCCGCTATCTTGTATCACTGCGGAAATCCAAATTTATAGGGGTAAAAACCACCCCTAAAGGGTTTGTTGAGGAATGCATTTTTGTTAAGAAACCCAGTTGATAGAAGTTGCTCTGCCCAGGGTTAGGTAGGTTAGCCTGCTTGGGGGTTGGTAGGGGTGGTTTTTAAGGGTTGTAAGGGTCTGTGGTAAGGGCCTGTCTGTTCTTAAGGAATGCATATTTGTTAATAAACCAAGTTGATAGAAGTCGCTCTGCCCAGGGTTAGGTAGGTTAGCCTGCTTGGGGGTGGGTTGACCGCTTTAGGGGTGGTTTTTACCCCTATAAATTTGGATTTCCGCAGTGATACAAGATAGCGGACATAATAACGAGTATTTAAAAAAAAGAAAGACTTAATTTGGACGTTTTTTTCTGCCCCGCGCGTAATTTTGATCGTTTCCGCCCACTGTGCGTCGTATCGAACTCCGAGTCATCCATCGAATGCTTCACGCATAATCGCATCCATCACAAAGTTGAAGAGAATTGGTCAAGCGACGTCTCCCTGTCGGATATGTGCTTGAATCAGGAACTGCTCGGATAAGTCGCTTCGAATACGAACCCTGCTGGTTGAGTCATCCTACGACGCTTGTCGGTTCGGTATCGAGAAACTGATTCGTCGGCTGTTCGATACACAGGCCTGCAAGGTTTTTTTCTTGACAATTTAATAGTCGTATTTTAAGTATTTTTTCGCGCTGAATCCGAATCCGTTGGCCAAATTGCCCTATCACGTCAGGATTTTGAGCAATCCTAACCTAAAAGTGCCAAAAAGCGTGTTCGCTTTTTGGCACTTTTAGGTTAGGATTGCTCAAAATCCTGACGTGATAGGGCAATTTGGCCAACGGATTCGGATTCAGCGCGAAAAAATACTTAAAAAACGAGCCCCCGAAAAACGAGGTGCAACGATGATAACATGTCTTAATAAAAATCGTCGATTTCGCGCCAAGAAGTTTTTCTTTTCAGTATTACAAAAAAAGTGTTGTCAAATTTCACGCTTCCGACATGCTTTTCTATAGATTTTGGCATGCTGAAAACGATCCCGTTGTCAGATTTGCCCTATCATTCCATAGTTTTGAGATATTTAACGCGCAAAAGTGCAAAAAACACGCTTTTTGGCACTTTTAGGTTAGGATTGCTCAAAATCCTGACGTGATAGGGCAATTTGGCCAACGGATTCGGATTCAGCGCGAAAAAATACTTAAAATACGACTATTAAATTGAAAAGAAAAAAAAAACCGTTTTTTGCAGGCCTGTGTAATCGGTGGTTTGGATGCTGGACATTGTGGCGGATAGTGGTTGGACAGCTGGTGGAAGAATTTTCTCCACCGCTGCAGGCGCCCATGGGGAGACGTCACGAAAGCTCCATCTGATTTTGCGATGTTGTCGTTTGTTAATGTTTAGCGGCCTAACCGCGGGATTGTCTGGAACAGCGTCCTTGTTCAATCGTCGGTATTGCTCAAAGTCGAAGTGTTTCATTCGCTTCCCCTGATCGACGAGGTCCAGACAGCTGCCCGAGATCCATGGCTGCGTCCCTTTACCGATAGGTGGTCACAACTCCATTGCACACTCCACAATTGACTTCGACAAATGCCTTTCTTCTACATCGATATCGTCCGGTATTGCGAACGCCGCGAATTTGTTGGATAATGCTGAACTCCGCTTGAAACTCTGGCCCGATGTCCGGGTCCCATAGGTTCGCCCAATTCTTCTTGGCTGGTGGTGGCGCCGTTTTCTTCGCTCTTTGTAATCGCATCTGTAATTTCGCTCGAGCAAGATAATGGTCCGATTCGCAGTCGGGCCCACACATTGCACGTACGTCTTTGAGCGTCGATCGGATTCTTGAATTGATCAAAACGTTGGCTAACATCGCCGAGAATTGCCGGATGCTTCTAAGAATATTTTTTCCACTCACACAGCTTGACTGTAACACAAGGGAGGGTTTACAAATGAGCCGCTATTCAGCGGAAGAGGTCTTCTTGTTCTTTGATCCGTTAGCTGGCGGTTCGAGGAGGACACGCTGCAGTCGGAGCCGCTTTAAGAAATTCGGTTTCTGGCCTAGTTTCTTCGGTTTCTCGATTCTGGTCAACCACCCTCCTCCTTTCACACCCTGGACTTGGTGCCAGACGACGGCAGTGCTAACGGAATAGGTAGACGGTTATCCATACGCTTAAAAGGCATACATATTTACTCACACTTTATATGCCTGGAATGGGCAGGATCAGCACCATGCAGATCGGCCTAGAGATCAGGGCTGTCTTACAATAAAAACAAACCGGGGAAAAAAAACTCCAAAAACCATACGATTCAAACCCAGTCAGAGTAATAGCTGTGTATACGGGACATTGTTCAATGGGCATCCCATTCTACACATCATGCCGCAAGCTGCAAAAATCCAAATGAATATGAATCTATTGTGCACTTCGTGTTCAAATATCTAGCACCAGTCAAGGCTGGGCAAAGCTTATTTTTCAGCCACATACCAAAGGAGCATTATGATATCGCAGTAGAGCATCCATCGAACTAGACCCAGTTCTTGAATGCTACGGTTCTACAAACCTAGTGGTCTCGGTAATAAGTGGTATCAAAACGGCGTTAATGTGCTAGAGATCAGCAGTTGAACGAACGATCCAACCAGCTTAGGAGTTTATGTACAACAAGTCATATAGTGGAGTGGACATAAGAGTTCTCCCTGTGTACATCTTTTATATATAGTGCCCTCCAGAGACCCGTCGAGATAGTGAGTGAACTATTATTACGTATACTTGAAAAGTTGAACAGTTAACTTGAGGTCGAGTTGAAAATAAAAAAGCACTACACGTTACAAAAAATCAAAAACAAAACACAAAGATGCTACTGTCAACTAAATTTAACTACCTAACTACTGAACTCGGGTCCACATGCATAATTTCAACTCAATCCAGGTAGCAGAGCTGAGTCGATTTCATTCGACCCTAATTCAACTGGACTCGCGTCTACTTGTCGTTGGACTCGGGTTCAATCTGAGTTCAACTCATCATGTACAACGACGTTTTGTAATTTTTTTTTTTTCAACTAATCAGTATAAATACCCTCATGAGCAACTTCCTCTCTAATTATTTCCTCTTCAAGTAGCATTTCTTAACATATATTTTTGGTTTTTTCAATTTAAATTTAAAATTCAATCATGATCAATCCGATTTTTCAATTGATAAATACATGAAGGTGGACGGGGGGAATTAATTAAGGAAATTACCTTAAGGGATGCAACGTTGATATTCCACCAAAAGGGAAATGCTTTTTGACAACCTTAGCTCTGATGTTGATATACCCTTTCCAGTACACAGAATCTTACTTTCATACACAACATGTTATACATATACATATGCACTATCTATCTATGAAACAATTTTAATCTTGCGAATGCAGCTACGGAATTCTTAATTGAAAAGGTTTTTAACATATTCCAACCTTTTACTAAACTACATCCATATACATGCACAAGTCACCTGGGTAAGCATCGGACATTCATTGTTGAAACCTTAAGTGAATGAAGTCATTCGATAAAGATAAAAGTATCGCATCTTCCTTTTTAAAAGGAGACAAGAATTTCTTTGGATAGGGGGAAGATTTTAATAGAAACCGAAGATTGGAAATCTCATTTTCGATTCGAAGTATTGGAACCAACCCATTCGTAAATGAGATTTTTTTTGAATGCCAGAAGATATAAAAATAATTGGAAAAACAAAAATACGTGAAACCAACCACTTTGTACCGTTTTATTAAGTAAAATTGTAGTCGTTTTCTTATAGTGTGAAAATGAATTTATTTAATTCAAAAATTCTTCATTATTAACGAAAATTATTATTAGTACTCTTTTCACAAAAGCATTTACAAAGATTAAAATTTTATAAACCCACAAAAAAGCTTGACTAATTCCCGGAACTATGGCAAAGTTCAGTAAATATTGCTCTAAACCGCAACCACCACCAACCACCCACTCCCGAAACCTAGCTGAAGCTAGTTTATAAACCACAAATACCAAAATCTACTAAACCAAATCCAAGGCAGGTCTAACAGTATCCAAAACAATTGACCAACATTTCTGGAAAAGCTCTAAAAGTATGCAGAAATACATATCCTTGAACCTAAAAATACGATTTTTCAAAGCACAGTCTAAGCACAATCCGAGCTCACAACTTACATCCCATCAAGAATCAAATTCTCCACAAGATCCAACCCAAGACCAACGATTCCCACACAAGGCTCCCGCTCCATGAAAGCACACCCAAGACACACTACAGCGAACTTAAACTATTTTCACACAGGTGGCGCACTCCTCAAATCAAAGACACAAACCGCAAAAGCTTCGATTGCGCAATATATTAGCTGCGTTCCTTTTCTGCTATTTAGTACTTGTGAGCAGAGCAGAAAAGGAACGCAAAATTTTCTGATTTGAGTAAAAGCTCACTTGAAACTTTTGATGTTACTTTAAACTTTACAAATAAAAAATTCTTAAAAGAAGAATTTGTGACACAATGGGGAAATTAATGCGACAATTTCTAAAGTAAAACGAAAGATAATAATTTTTGATAATTATACGAGTGAAGTTTTATTTATGGACGTTTTTATATGAGTAAATCAGCTCGACACAAATAAAAGCCATCTAGCGGGTAATGGCGTAAGTGAAAATAATTCACAATAGACTCGAAATGGCCGCTTTCCCCCTAGCGGATTTCAATTGCGTAATTGCAAGAGCTTTCTACTCGTTTATAAGAGCAAGTGTAGTTGCTAGTACGCAAGTGTAAAAAATAGTAAAAATTAGCAGAAAAGGAATGCAGCTATTGAAATAGGTGACTCAGAAACGGCTTAGCTATACTACTATTGAAATCAAGAGCTGAAATTCGAAAAATAATATGATTGCGATGCATTGAGAGAATCAGTTCGAATGAACGTTTGGTTGTTGAATCGGCAACAAAAATATGCATTAATATTATCATTTATAAAGTGCCAATTACCGCGTTAAAAAAGAATAAGAGAACTTATACACATAGATCTATGCTACCAATATCATCAATTACGATAATAGCAGAAAAATGTTGCCAAACGAGCACAGATGACTACTCACATTTCCCTGACGTTTTTTTGTTAAAAAAAAAGATGTAGCTGCACAAAATCTGATAGATTACTTTAATAAAATGAAATGTCAATTTGAAAAAAAAAAAAAAAAACTAGTGGGATGTTGTGCCTAGAGACTAGCCACAAATTACGCTTTTTCATGGTATTCTTTCTGTTGAATAACACTTCAGACTGGATGACAATATATTAAGTGGAGATTGATCCGCACTCACTTCCGACCCGCCGGATCTGGGAATCGAGGCCAATAATTCGAATGCGTCCAATTGAAAAAAAAAAAAAAAAAAAAAAAAAAAAAAAAAAACACATCACACATGTAAACACTATATAAAACGAATCTAAACATTTTTCTTTGGATTGGAGGCAAATCTAATGTGATGCACTTTGCACAACAGAATTAGGTGTATTATTTTACTTAAACATACATATATTATTGTTAAAAATTCGGCTTACCGCACCTTTTGTATTAATTTACACTTCAATTTAACTTTTTTTTATTTTTAAAGAAAAAATCACGCACGCACTTCACTTCTCTTTAAATGTAGAACATCTACTGAAAAACATAGGCACCTGTTTATCCATAGCATGCACGTGCACGCACACAAGTACCCCCACCTCGCAATGAGACCAACACCAATAATTACCCGCCAAAAATTTAAAAGAATTGATATATTTTAATTGCACCCCATCTATGACAAAGAATAGTGAACACCATCTATGGCAATATTACATTACTCTTCGTTTTACCTATGATTATCAATTTCCATAAAATATACAAAATACATTTCATAAATAATAGAAAATCTGTTGTCACAATTCAGTTGTTTACTTTCTTCGAAACTTTATACATATCTAGCATTGGAATGTACCTTTTTACGTAAGCATGAATAAATATGTTTATTGCCACATTCCTACAAGTTAGTGTTTGGAGTAATGGGAAGGCGCTAGATCGGTGTGCGAAAGGACCAGGGTTTGATTCTTGATGAATTTGAGTACTTTTTTAGCTATGATGATTTATTGTAGTATAATAAACTAAGCCTGCGTTGATGGTAAAATCTCAAAGCGGCGACCAATTAAAACCTTTGGTACATATTCAATTGTGAGCTATAACTCAATCTATAATAAGCTAAATAAGCCAAATCCGTTCTTAACTAGAACTTTTATTTCACGTTGCATTGATTTAATTATTGTCATAATGCTGTATCCTAGTTTGGCCATGGAGATTCATAAGTATTACACTGACCAACGCTATATTTAATTAATCTTGAAAAGTTTTTGTTAAAGGCTTATGTAGGTTATAAGTTGTGAGACTTTGCGTAATCTAAAACTTAACAAAGTATTTAACAAACACTACAATAAATCATCATAGCTTAAAAAAAAGGAAATCAAATGTAAACAATAAAATTCTTTGATTCTTCACCCACGTCATGGTATATTTCTTTATTCAATATAAACAATAGTTTTTGAGCTGCAAATAAAAACTATATGGCATTTCGTTATCATCGGTTTTTGTTCTGGAAGCAAATTTAGAGACGTATTCATGTCAAAAACTTGTTTCATATGAAACAAAATCCCCGAAGAAAATTAAAAAAAAATTATTATGACGAAAAAAAAGCACCACGAGCCGAAGAATCGAACTCGCAGCCCCACAGAGTCCCCAGACGACGCGGTACTTCTCCCTAGCCCTTCGCGCCATATCTGATACTATCGGCGGTTGACTAATATGTTAATAAATCATTTCAGAAAGAAGAAAAAGAGAAAAAGAAAACAATCTGCCCCGACCGACCAGGGCTTGAACCTGCAACGCTACGCGCCGCTGGATCGAGGATCCAACGCGCTACGCACTCTCCGACCGGCCTTCTACCAGTTTTGCAACAATAAAGTAATTTGTTCGGTGCCTATGAAGTGTTTAGGTTGAACTAATTTTAACAGTTTTTATGCCTAATTTCGACTCCGTTATCAGAATTTCGAAAAATTTTAACGGGACCACCGTGGGAAACTCCCCCTTCAAATGAACCAAAAAAAAAGGAAAAAAGTTATTGGATTACAAATTATGCATGAACAGGACTACAAAATACCTACACGTCGAATTGAGTAACCTCCTCTTTTTTGGAAGTCGGTTAAAAAAGAGTACGCCACCATCACCAAGAATCGAACCCTGGCCCTTTCGCACCCCGATCTAGCGCCTTCCCATTACTCCAAACACTAACTTGTAGGAACGTGGCAATAAACATATTTATTCATGCTTACGTAAAAAGGTACATTCCAATGCTAGATGTTTTTAGCTTTTTCAAAAAAAAAAAGCTTATACAGAGGCTCTGTCCGTCTGTCCGTCTGTCCGTCTGAAGCCTACTTTCATCTCTGAAAGTACTGCAGCTACAGACTTGGAAAATATCTCAAAATGTAGCTCTTTGTCAAAAGACCAAAAACTGAGAAAATGGTCTGGAAATTTCAACCAGAAGTATATTTAACAACAAAAAAGAGATTTCTACTAAAGTCCATATATCGGTAGCCTAGAGGTAAGGCGCTGTAGTCCTATCCCAAGTTCAATCCTCGGCCGCAAAATGGTGAAATACAATTTTTTTTTACTTCGGTGTAACATGTTTTGATTCTATTTCTCACTAAATTATATTATTTAATAATGAGACTCAGGAGAACATAAACATTTACTTAATTAAAAGTGCAAAAATATCATTTTCTTGATAACTTTCATACACCGAACAAATTACTTTATTGTTGTAAATCTGGCAGCAGGCCGATGGCGGAGTGGGTAGAGCGTCGGATCCTCGGTTCAGCGGCGTGTAGCGTTGAAGGTTCGAGCCTGGTCGGGCAGCATTTTTGTTTTCTTTTTCTCTTTTTCTTCTTTCTGAAATGATTTATTAGCATATTAGTCAACCACCGGTAGTGTCTGCCATGGCGCAAGGGCTACGGAAAAGTCCTTCGTCTGTGGGGCTGCGGGTTCGATTCTTCGGCTCGCGGTGCTTTTTTTTCGTCATAATAATTTATTTTTTATAATTTCCTTCGTTTCATTTTTTTATGGCATATAGTAGCCGTGTTTTTTTAATGAACTATATGGTTCTTTCATCGAGTTCATTAAAAAAAAAAGCTAAAACGACAAGGGAAATTTCAAGTAGCGCCTACTTCGATGCTTAAAAATTTCAAAATAAAACGGAAGTTAAGTGTTATTTTTTGCACTGTTACACGAACTCCTCGCTAGAAACTAATAAATCTGCTTCTAAAAAATTAATTATTTGTTATAAATTTGCTCTCATCACTTTCCTGTTGTTTTTATTTTTAAATTACGTCTTTCCGACCCCCGAAAGTATGCAACATGCCAATCCCCGAAACAACATGCCAACACCCGAACGTATGCAATAAGAAAATTAAGAAATTTCCCAAAACCTCGATAGAAACCCCGATAAAACCTGGGTTTTCAGATTTGTATGGGAAAGAACTATATAGTTCATTAAAAAAACACGGCTAGTGTAGTATAGTATAAACTATTGTTTATATTAAATAAAGAAATACACCATGACGTGGGCGAAGAATCAAAAAATTTTATTGTTTACATTTGATTTCTCCGATATCAATGGCAATTAAGCTTATATTTCCTAGATTTGTATGTGTGTGCAGTGTAAACAAATCTTGCAACTTGATTTTGACCCACTTCCATATAAGCGATCAGCTGCAAATTTTACACATGCGCATAATGACGAGTATAGTACAGTAGATAAGCTATTTCTTTTAATTTTCCCCGGAGAATTTTGTTTCATATTAAATAAGTTTTTGTCCGAAAATATGCAAAGACTTTACTATTTAGCTGCTGCTTCGATTTTTTTCAATGGCGCGGCGGCGTGTTATACTTCTCAGAATGGATTTAAAAAGAAGAATCACTTTGGAAGACGGTGCTAACATCTGTGAGTGATGTATTAAGGGCATAAGTCTAACAAAGAAATGAAAACAATTCCCCAAGCAAGAGTTAGTGCAATCAAAGTCAACTACTACCTGGCACCGTCTTCAAAAGTGATTCTTCTTTCTAGATCCATTCTGATTGGATTAATGTTGTTAAGAATTACAAATAATTATTTCATCCTTTTTTGTGCATCGCGGGATTGGTTTTTTTCTGAAGGCGGTTTTTAAATTTTTTTTTTATTTCGTACTTTTTAGTCCATTCATTTTTTTCGGGGGCAATATAAAAAAAATTATTAAGGTAGGTCTACACGGCACAAATAGATCGTTGTGTGTGAACTCAACTGTTTGGCTTGGACAATTTAAAATGTTTGGATTGTACCAAATATATGTATCTCGGTGATGTTCGACCACTTGCTCCTCCGACCTTATCACAATCAATGTAACATAATATAACGCGTAGATAACAAGGACGTAGCCAGGGGAGGGGTTTTGGGGGTTCAAACCCCCCCCCCGAATGAAAAAAGACATCGCAGATAGCATGAAAAATTAAATAATAATAAATAGTTTTTCTTCAATTGTATACTAAATTTGAGATAGACAGAACACCATTCAAATCGCATTTTTTCTTCTTAGAAATACGTTTGGCGACAGCTATGTATAGCGCGAACCAAACGAGATGAGGTTTCTCAAAAGGCTATTTTCCATACGCAGTAGCATTCTTGGTACATTTCGAAGCGGAAATTTGAAAATACATAAGCGAATGTCTTATTCATATGTGCGCAATGTTTATTGGTGTGTAATTTGCATTTCCGAAGAAAGGAAAAAATATCTAGATGACTATGTATAAAAAAAGTAAAAAAGTATAGGGGGAAGGGGAGGTCGCATTTACACAGATCATTATTATGATTCTTACAAAAACCCATTCTGCCGTCACAACATCCACGACTGTTCTGAACTGCCGCGGGTCTCTGTGTGAGATTGCCATTCAGTTTCATATAAAACTTTGTTGGATTCCTAGACATAATAGGATTAGGGGAACCGTAGGGCAGATGAGCTTACTAGACAGGGAACCGAAGTGGAAAGGACACCCCACTTAACCCGGATAAGAATGACCTACAAACTAGCTTGGAGGAAAATCAGCTTAGCTCGAGATGGGTTGAGATGGACTACAGCAACGGAGTTCCGCACTCTTCAAGCAATCTGGCCAACTTTGGACGCAAAGCGTTCAAAATTTCTAGTTTTGTTAAACATATAGGAGATAACCCATGTAGTAAATGCTCTGATCGGTCACTGCCCCTTTGGCCGGCACGCCGAAAGATTAAGACTTCCCCACAACGACTTATGCTGATGTTGTGGTAATGAAGAAGAGGAAGAAACTGTCTCCCATCTTCTCTGTACATGTCCCGCCCTCGCAAGGAAAGAGGGACCTTCCTTGGCTCACCCTTCCTTGATGCATTGAGCGAGCTGCAAATTACTGGGGTCCCTGAACTCTGTCGCTTTATCAAAAGCTCCAAATGGCTTGAAATGGCTTGCACTTTGTTCCAACACTAGAATGGCTAATGGCATCACAATGGGCCCAATAGCGTGCCATTTCAACCTAACCTACAAAAACCCCTCCCGAAGCAAAATCCTGGCTACGTCCTTGGTAGATAAGTATAAATATAATGAGCAATAACTAATGGAGGCAATTTTCACTCGTCTTTTGCACTCAGCTAATTTACACAATTCGACTTGCGCCAGACAATTTAAAAAACTAAATCGTTGCGTATAAACCTAGCTTTACGATAAGTATAACACGCTGCCGTAGTATCGTTTAATCGACGACGCAGCGTACGTATTGCGAGAATGATTCTTCTTTTTAAATCCATTCTGAGAAGTATAACCGACGCTGCGCCATTGAAAAAAATCGAAACAGCAGCTAAATAGTTTTTGCAGTAAAGTCTTTGCATATTTTCGGACAAATTTAAAAAAAAACTTATTTAATATGAAACAAAATTCTCTGGGGAAAATTAAAAGAAATTGCTTATCTACTGTACTATACTCGTCATTATACGCATGTGTAAAATTTGCAGCTGATCGCTTATATGGAAGTGGGTCAAAATCAAGTTGCAAGATTTGTTTACACTGCACACACATACAAATCTAGGAAATATAAGCTTAATTGCCATTGATATCGGAGAAATCAAATGTAAACAATAAAATTTTTTGATTCTTCGCCCACGTCATGGTGTATTTCTTTATTTAATATACAATAGTTTATACTATACTACACTATATGCCATAAAAAAAATGAAACAAAATTCCCCGAAGGAAATTATAAAAAATAAATTATTATGACGAAAAAAAAGCACCGCGAGCCGAAGAATCGAACCCGCAGCCCCACAGACGAAGGACTTTTCCGTAGCCCTTGCGCCATGGCAGACACTACCGGTGGTTGACTAATATGCTAATAAATCATTTCAGAAAGAAGAAAAAGAGAAAAAAAAACAAAAATGCTGCCCGACCAGGCTCGAAACTTCAACGCTACACGCCGCTGAACCGAGGATCCGACGCTCTACCCGCTCCACCATCGGCTTGCTGCCGGATTTACAACAATAAAGTAATTTGTTCGGTGCCTATGAAATGTTTAGGTTAAACTAATTTTAACAGTTTTTTATGCCTAACTTCGAACTCCTTTATCAGAATTTCGAAAAAATTTAACGGGACCACCGTGGGAAACTCCCCCTTCAAATGAACCAAAAAAAAGGCAAAAAAGTCATTGGGTTACAAAGTTATGCGTGAACAGGACTACAAAATACCTACACGTCGAATTGAGTAACCACCTCGTTTTTTGAAGTCGGTTAACAAAAGGTGCGGTAAGCCGAATTTTTAACAATATTATATGTAGTTGTATTTGTACGTGTTGTAGTTGTTGAATTGTTTTCGTGAATCTTCACAATCTCCACTTAATATGTATATTGTCATCCAGTCTGAAGTGTTATTCAACAGAAAGAATACCATGAAAAAGCGTAATTAGTGGCTAGTCTCTAGGCACAACATCCCACTAGTTTTTTTTTATGTGACACACTAGAGACTTAGGGAAGGCCCCTTTGTACTGTCGACCAAGTATTTATTTTTGAAATCTCGAACAGCAGCTCTAGTCGGAAGATAGAGAGAGAAGCTAAGGAAAGAACTGTCACAACCTAGCTGCGGTATTTTTATTTCACCTACTCCCAACCATATCGCGACTCTGACAACGGGGCATCGAGAACAACTCGCTGGAGTGTTATGCCTCCTGAAACGAGTTGAATCTCATCAACCAACCGATGACATGCGCTTGGTGGAGCGGGGAAGACAACTAGTGAAGGCTATGACAGGAGGAATCAGGAATGCAAAGAGGGAAGAAGAAAGAAAGAAAGTTATGTAGGCGGGAAATTGGGAAAGGCTAGGACAGTGGCACCGCCGGGATTCGAACCCGGGACCTCTGGGGAAAGTAGTCAGGCGCCTTACCCCTAGACTACCGAGGCCCAGATGTATAAAGTTTCGAAGGAAGTAAACAACTGAATTGTGACAACAGATTTTCTATTATTTATGAAATGTATTTTGTATATTTTATGGAAATTGATAATCACAGGTAAAACGAAGAGTAATGTAATATTGCCATAGATGGTGTTCACTATTCTTTGTCGTAGATGGGTGCAATTAAAATATATCAATTCTTTCAAATTCTTGACGGGTAATTATTGTATAATTCTTTCAGCAGCATCTCCATGAAAGATGCGTTAGTTTTTCAAGTTATTTGTTTGAATGTTTTCGCGATTCTTCACAATCTCCACTTAATATTGTCATCCAGTCTGAAGTGTTATTCAACAGAAAGAATATCAAGAAAAAGCGTAATTAGTGGCTAGTCTCTAGGCACAACATCCCACTTTTGTTTTGTTATTCTGAAGAGATACATACAAATTTAGTTAATAAAAACTTAAAAATATGCTTTTAAACAAAGGGCTGCAAAAATTTTTAGATATGGGGCAAATCGTTTGTAAAATTTTTGTAAAATATTAAAAATTCTGAGAAAAATCACTTCCTTATATTGATGGACTATAAGGACGGTCTTAAATACATCGTTCGTGCAATTAAATTTATAAATTTTCATTCATTTCAGTAGCGTTTATATGCCCTGGTAAAAATTAGATATCTACTTTTCGTTTTATATCTACTGACACTCACTAATAATTTTAATAACTGCGATTATCCATTTTTCATAAACCTACCAAATGTTTCGTTTAAGTCATACATATTTTTTGTGACAAATCCACAGCGAAGTTCGATAAAATTGAATTTTTGTTTTGGTCTACAGCACCACCTACATGACTATCCTTACTAATATTATAAATGCGAAAGTAACTCTGTCTGTCTGTCTGTCTGTCTGTATGTTACGCTTTCACGCCTAAACCGCTGGACCGATTTTGATGAAATTTGCAACAGACATAGTTTAGACCTTGGAGACGGACATAGGCTACTTTTTTTTGGAGCAAAAAGGGTTGAAGGGGGTGAAATGGGGTTCAATAAGTTGTAAGGGGATTTTTTTCTTTACTTTTTTTCTATTGTATAAAAAGTAACTGACTGACAGACAACGCACAACCTAAACCGCTACAGCTAAAGGGCTGATATTTTTGACAGTGCATCCCTAGCGATTTTTCGAAATTCATCCCCTAAGGGGGTGAAATAGGGTCAACTCAAAACCGCTGGAGCTATAAGGCTGAAATTTTGACAGTGCATCCCTATAATGATGTGGACATCCACAAAAAAGCGATTTTTCGAAATTCATCCCCTAAGGGGGTGAAATGGGGTTTACCAAACCGCTGGAGCTATAGGGCTGAAATTTTGACAGTGCATCCCTTTAATGACGTGGACATCCACTAAAAAGCGATTTTTCGAAATTCATCCCCTAAGGGGGTGAAATGGGGTTTTTCCAAACCGCTAAAGCTATAGGGCTGTAATTTTGACAGTGCATCCCTATAATGGCGTGGTCATCCACTATTAAAGCGATTTTTCGAAATTCATCCCCTAAGGGAGTGAAATGTGGACATCCACTAAAAAGAGATTTTTCGAAATTTAACCCCTAAGGGAGGGGGAAATGGGGTTTACCCAAACCGCTGGAGCTATTGGGCTGAAATTTTGACAGTGCATCCCTTTAATGACGTGGACATCCCCTAAGAAGCGATTTTTCGAAACTCATCCCCTAAGGGGGTGAAATGGGGTTTTTCCAAACCGCTGGAGCTATAGGGCTGAAAGTTTGACAGTGCATCCCTATAATGGCGTGGACATCCACTATAAAGCGATTTTTCGAAATTCATCCCCTAAGGGAGTGAAATGGGGTTTACCCAAACCGCTGGAGCTATAGGGCTGAAATTTTGACAGTGCATCCCTATAATGATGTGGACATCCACTAAAAAGATATTTTTCGAAATTTATCCCCTAAGGGAGGGGGAAATGGGGTTTACCCAAACCGCTGGAGCTATTGGGCTGAAATTTTGACAGTGCATCCCTTTAATGACGTGGACATCCCCTAAGAAGCGATTTTTCGAAATTCATCCCCTAAGGGGGTGAAATGGGGTTTTTCCAAACCGCTGGAGCTATAGGGTTGAAATTTTGACAGTGCATCCCTATAATGGCGTGGACATCCACTATAAAGCGATTTTTCGAAATTCATCCCCTAAGGCAGTGAAATAGGGTTTACCCAAACCGCTGGAGCTATAGGGCTGAAATTTTGACAGTGCATCCCTATAATGATGTGGACATCCACTAAAAAGAGATTTTTCGAAATTTATCCCCTAAGGGAGGGGGAAATGGGGTTTACCCAAACCGCTGGAGCTATTGGGCTGAAATTTTGACAGTGAATCCCTTTAATGACGTGGACATCCCCTAAGAAGCGATTTTTCGAAATTCATCCCCTAAGGGGGTGAAATGGGGTTTTTCCAAATCGCTGGAGCTATAGGGCTGAAATTTTGACAGTGCATCCCTACAATGGCGTGGACATCCACTATAAAGCGATTTTTCGAAATTCATCCCCTAAGGCAGTGAAATAGGGTTTACCCAAACCGCTGGAGCTATAGGGCTGAAATTTTGACAGTGCATCTCTTTAATGACGTGGACATCCACTAAGAAGCGATTTTTCGAAATTCATCCCCTAAGAGGGTGAAATGGGGTTAACCCCCACCGCGAAGCTGAATGGCTTTAATTTTGACCGTGCATCCCTATAATGACGTGGACATCCACTTAGGAGCGATTTTTTGAAATTTATCCCCTAAGGGGGTAAATGGGGTTAACCCAAACCGCTGGAGCTGAAGGGCTTTAATTTTGACAGTGCATCTCTATAATGACGTGGACATTCACTAAGAAGCGATTTTTCGAAATTCATCCCCTAACGCAGTGAAATGGAGTTACCAAACTACTGGAGCTATAGGGCTAAAATTCCGACAGTGCATCCCTATAATGACGTGGACATCCACTAAGAGGCGATTACACGAAATTCATCCCCTAAGGGGGTGAAATGGGGTTAACCCAAACCTCTGAAGCTGAAGGTCTGAAATTTTGACAGTGCATCCCTATAATCACGTAGAAATGAATGACTCAAAATTCACTTTTTTTAATATTCATTTGTGATTGCTTCATTATTTCTTGCACCCACGTAAATAGGCGAACAAACTTAACGAACGTTCGTCAAAACCTAAAATGTCACTTCTCTTGATGACATAAACATGCCAATCTCTGCTTCAAAACTTGCAGATTTGTTGAGCAGAGGTGATATACGCAGCAATTTGTTTACCATATTTATTAAAAAAATGCACTATAATAAACCCTTTTAGGGATAATAACAGCTGACTTATTTGTTTGTTTTTTTTTTTTTTTTTTTTTTTTTTAAGGAAAACATTGCACATAATAAACAGTTTTTATTTAAAGGCGTTGCAAGGCACGCGGGTTTTATGCTAGTAAACTAATAAAATGAGCAGCATATAAAATATGCATATAAACAAATAAATACTTTATATTATTTCCGCGAAATTTCTTAATGATTTATAAAGCCGCCGAAGAGCCATAAAAAATCAAGAAAATGATTTTTTTGCACTTTTAATTAAGTAAATGTTTATGTTCTCCTGAGTCTCATTATTAAATAATATAATTTAGTGAGAAATATAATCAAAACATGTTACACCGAAGTAAAAAAAAAATTGTATTTCACCATTTTGCGGCCGGGGATTGAACTTGGTTCCCGGGGATAGGATTCCAGCGCCTTACCTCTAGGCTACCGATATAAATATGGACTTTATTAGAAATCTCTTTTTTGTTGTTTAAATATACTTCTGGTTGAAATTTCCAGACCATTTTCTCAGTTTTTGGTCTTTTGACCAAGAGCTACATTTTGAGATATGGCCCAAGTCTGTAGCGGCAGTACTTTCAGAAATGAAAGAAGGTCACAGACGGACAGACGGACAGAACCTCTGTATAAGCTTTTTTTTTTGAAAAAGCTAAAATTATACAAAATTTCGATGTTTTTTTGCTTTTTTGGTTCTTTGCCTATATCTTTTTTAGGACAGAGATAGGTATATGTATTGCTTTATGGAAAAAAAAGTAGACAAAATTTCCTTTAAAAAGCTGGGTCGAAAATTTTTTTGGTGAAAAAGTGACCGAAATATGACGACTCGAACATAGATTTTTTTTTTCTCTTTAGTCCGGGGAAATTAGCATTTTAAGGAGACAAAACAATATAGGGTCCTTTTTGACCCCTATCTCCAATTTCCACCCTCTAATTTAATAGCACTCCGCGGTTTTTTCTTCTTGAATGACCCATTGAACGATTCCAGCAATAAAAACCCGTGAACGTCTTAGTTCCTTTCTATATGACATAATCAATAGACTACAAAGTATCTTCTATTTTGCAGTGTTCATGCTCAGATGCAGACATATAGTCCTCTTTTATGAAATTACGGAGTCTCCAGGAAAAAACATGACAAACTTATTAGTCTTTGATCACTAGCTGCTTCGTGCCTGCGTCTACCGATCTACATAATGAATATCATTTTGATCCTTCTCCAAGAGCGGAGCACATAACTGTAGTGTAGGCAGTACTTGTAGATTGGGACAACCCAAGGATCAACAATGTCAAGCGTCTTTTGGAAGATAATTGGCATTATGTTCTCCATGATTGGAGACTTAAACTGGGACAAACTATGCACCGCCCAATGCACCTTTCCCAAGGTAACAGCTTGGCAGGTTTCATCCAAAGGCACTGTAACTGTTGGGGGAGATTTTTAAGCAGCCGAGTAAGTGCGTTTTTAGGAGAAGCTCTAGGGATTCTCCTGAGGACTCTGTCCATGTGTCGTCTTCGCGTTTAATACAGAATTATTGACAGGGTTGCTTAAAGAGAAATTTACTGAGCCTCGTGGCGAGAGGGTGTTGACCATTTCGTCAAGATCATTGATCTGCACTTAGGTGCGTGTGTCCGTCTGACTTTTAGGATCTCTCTGTACTGTTCCCATTTCGTTCTCTTGGGGTTTCTATAACGCTCTGTCTTCCTCGCCCCAAATTTATATCACAGGAGATACAAAGATATAATCCAGTTACTGACCATAACGAAATTGATTAGAGCTTGTGTTATGTCGATGATTTCTTCCCAATCTCTGAAGTTATCTATACTTGGGAATAGAAAGGTGGAAGAGTTGCCCACATTGCATAGCTATAATTTAGTGTTAATTATGTAATTGAAAAATAACTCCCCTCTTTCGTTGCTTTCTCTGCTGCCCCCCCATAGAGCGTGCGTCGCGTTTGGAATCGCAGCCCAGCAAGAGGTTCTTTTTTCAAGTTAAACACGCCATCTGTTTTGACATATCGTCATCTTTCCACTTCATATTTAATTGATTTTTTTAGTTTTGCTCAGACACGTTCAAGTTCTCATGCGAGATAAATACAAGCCAGGGACTACAATTGATAGAAGGTCTACTATACGATTACATGCACTATAAGTAATGTAGAAAAATATTCCATAACGTTAGCCTAAGTGGTTGAAACTGCTAACGCGACATCATCATACCAGAGATACGGGTTGTTCCATAAGCTTTAACTAGATAATCTCACAATATTAGACACTCTAGACACCCCATATACTCCGAGCGATGCAGCCATTCACTTGTATGTCTCAAACAATTTGGCAAGCATCCCATACCCACAAAGCAGTATTTATCCAATCTACTGAACGACAAACCATTTCATAGTAAATCCCATATCGTTTCCCACCCCCTAAAGGCGTTCGACTAACACAGAATCATCCATTATCATCCCCAATAAAGCCCGACACAGAAGCTTGATTCAGTCCTTAAATTAGTCCTTGATTGTCTCCTTGCCTCGTAAAAAAACGCCGATAATGATGTTAAGTTTTTGCATAATTTTCCCTAGACATGTTCGCGCTTATCTCGCCTCGTCCTCACTACTCTATCTCTGCCCCCGCTTTTTCCCTATGTTTTCCAGAGACTTGTCTGTCAGGCATTCTGGTTGTCATTGATTCGCCGTTAATATAATCAAGGCTGTCATCAGAATCTGGTTGTGATCCTTGACAGGCATAATATGATGGGCACTTTCTCCTTGTAACACTCCCGCTCCAGAAGAGTTGACTGGAAATAATTAAGCGGGAGTGGGGGTGGCGGGAGTGGGGAGTTACCAAACGATGATAGGACTCAAAACTGAGAATCATCTAGATTTTATAGGATTATGTTTGCAAGATTACTTTGACACGGAACCCTGTTGTTGTTTAGATTACGCACGATTTATAAACCGATAAAATTCGTGAATGACATGCCTTTAAGAAATACTGATTATCTTTTCGGGGCTCATTGGATTATTTATTAGCT
>OX465284.1:26056784-26166930 GCA_949987705.1 Thereva unica | reverse complement strand
TAATAGGTGAATGTTAGGGTTTGTCGGTTTTTAAAAACGTTCGAAATTCGGGGTTTTCCAGTAAAATCAAAACGGTTTTAAATTTATACATTGCGCTTCTTCTAACAGCTACAAAAAATGACATTATTGAGTTATCCGAACAGTATCAAGTTTATATAATCGATAGAAGATGACCACCATGCACCACGAACACACGTTTACTCAACACGACGGAGCAGGCGAACTAAACAAGCTAGAGCGATGGCAAATATATCAATGGAGAGGGGAAGGATGCCGAGAGAAGGGAAAGGAAATTTCAAGGTCGCAGGGTTATCACAATCGCGGCAATATAATCAGTCTCATTACTTAATTGTCACACCTCGTATTACCTGTTCTGGAATTAAAAAATAAAGATGGTCGCCGGCAAGAAATATGGCTCCAATGAGGGGGTCAAATCGTTCTATGAGAACGACATAGAAATGCTAGAGAAGCGTTAGAATGAATGTACCACTCTTGAGAGAGATTATAATAATGAATAAAGTTGTATATGTATGTACCTAGATATGTAAGTCTGTTTTTGTATAAGTCCTAGTGTATGTACTTCAAAGTTGGCGTGGTGAACCTTCATTTTGGACGTAAAGAAAATAGTTTAAGGTTAGGTGCTGGTGTGGGGGTGGTTTCCACTTCACCTATAGGGTTGAATTTGGTCTCAAGAAATACTTATAGTAGGGCTATTTATAAACAAATTTTTTTAGGAATGTTTTCATAAGCAAGTATGAAACCCTCAAATTTAGTAATTAGGGTTGTCCTGGGGGTAGTTTTTGATCAAGTTAGAGGGTTGACTTTATTTCTATTGAATTCGCCATACCCAAATTAGTAAATGGCGACATTATTAGCGGTTGGTATCAGCTCTTCCGCAACTAAATGTTTTCTTATATTGCGTTCATTGAACGTTCAATTTTTCAAGAACCTAAAAAAAATTATTTCTATATGATCCCAATGTCGTCCCATCCTAAATTTTGGCATTCTATGTACGTTAAAATTGTGTGTACAAAATATAATTTTTTCAAAAATTTGAAAAAACATTTTGAGATATTTCAAAAACAAAATTTTCAAAATGCCGGAAAAAGTTTTATTCTTTCTAATAATACTATGTTGTATATTGTAGAAAATAAAAACTCGTGAGCGTAGGTGCAATTAACCACAGATAATTTATTTTAAATAATTAACAAAATATTAGCAATTCAAGCTAAGGTAAATAGATCATAAGCTGGGAAACAGAGAACTCAATTATTATATGTACAGTAACAGGGGATGAGTGTTTCCAATGCTAATTTCGTAACAACATATATCAAATTAAAGCAGAAGAAACTGGTGCTACTTTCAGCTTTCTATGTCAAATAGTTTTTGAACTAGATCAATTTAAAGATTTCAAAATTTGTTGAAAATTTAAGGTTTTCGACTTTTTGAAAATTTATAACTAAAACAATAGAAGGCCAAAAATTTAAAAATTTGTTTTTTTAGTTTCCACCAGAAGAACAAATATAAAAAAATTATAACAATCGGAGGTGGTGAGGTCCAAACCATTGGTTGGTTTGATATGGAATGACCCGGTTGTAATATACTTTTTTTTCATCTTCCAAACATTGTTTGCAGTATATGTACTGTACATATATATTTACCGGCTCAATATTTAACTGTTAACAAGGGGACTCTAAAACGGATAAATCCTGTAATTACAAGTCCGAGACTGAATTCCTTCTGTCATACGTTTTCCTGAAATTGACTTGGCATGAAGCCTTTCCTCATTTTTATTAATTGAAGAGTTTTCAAATAACAAGGAAGGTATTGAACCTATTTTTAATTTGTTTTTACCAAAACAATTACGATCGAATTGTTTTGAGCAGACGTACGATTTTTTATTGTGGGTGGGGATTTAATTGTACAAGCATTTATGAAAAACACTTATGCGCTTTGCAAGTTTGGGTGATGCAAACAACTCTTCAGGTTGTGCGACTTTGTGGCATTTTTTATAAAAAATGTCTCCAAAAATCTACACCCACAATATACCTACAACAAAAGCCAAAACCCAACATTTTAAGCCAATAGCGAAAATTCAGCTAAAATAAAATAAAGAATAATTACCTAAATTCGTTTCTAAAATCAATCGAGTTAGTCAATACCGAAATACCAGAAAAAAAAGTCCTAACCAAAACCTCAACCAAGTACCTATTTTAAAAATATCGCAAATCCTCTCACCAAAAATTTGAAATCAAGTGAAATTGATAGTGAATCTCAGACAGTCATTAAAAAAAAATACACGGAATGTTCTAAGAAATAGTTAAAATTCAAAGCATCAGGGAAATCCTTCAATGTAGCGCTAGAGGCAAACGTTTGAAAAATGAGACAGAAAGAAAGATGTTGCGAGAAACATTCTGTTGTCAGTTCCTTTCCTTGCCCCCTAAAATTCTAGCTTCCTTATCAATAAACTCACCGCATGTCTTGTGCTGCGGACCATGACCACGTTCGCCTCCTTGTGTAGCTAGAAACTCGAATTTGTTGCATGTTGCTAAGGGGGAGGCAATCTCAGAGGCCTGCCGAGGCAAAAAGCGTTCGGGTTTTTGTTCTAGCTGTCGCATCTTTATACGGAGTATTATGTTATCTCTGGTTGTACCTTGTTCAATAAAAATTTTTGCTTAAAAACTATCACATGCATAAATGCCTTATAGATAAAGAAACAGTACTCGGCCATACACTTTGATATCCCATCTAAGGATAATAAGTTAATCTTGGTGAAGGAAGACCCATGTACCCCGAGAGTATGATAACAAACCGGTTAACCAAGTGTTAAGTATTGACCCGTGTACGCCAGTCAATGAGTGTAACATGTAAACGCACTCCAACGTTATCACTGTTACGTTTCATTTAATTCGACACCACTATTGCTGCTTGCAATCCATTTTTATAAGGATTTAACTGTTTTTTATTTCATTTAATAAAACAAACCGATTTCACATACAAATCATATTAATTTAATGCAAAGAAAAAAATTTCCAATTGGGATATCGACATTCTTCTTCAAGCGCCATTACAAAAATACCAACAGACATAATCATGAAAACTATGTACATAAACCTTGCTATTGAGGTCTTCTAACACAAACAGCACTCAATCAGTCATTTAATACAGCAAATTTTCCAAACATCGATTACATACAAAACAATGATTCATTTTTATATATATGTAACGGTCAGTTTTGCCTAAATATCTACCTGACTAAAAATTACTGTGGAGCAGAAAATCGAGTAGCTGATTGGGAACAAAAAGGTAGGCGGGGGAAAATGAAAAAAACAGATTATCACGGGGAGTCAGACAAAAAGGCGAAAAAAAAAAGTCGGGAGAAAAAAACTGGATTGTTCGAGGATTGGTTGAAAAAGTTTTTTTTTGAAAACGGTTGGGAGGAAAGGATAACTTTTGGAAAAAAACAGAAAAGAAAGTTGGTTTCGAGTATTTTTAAATTATTTATGTTCGGAGGAAGTTGCTGGGAAATCATTTTGATGCATGTTTGGTTTCGCGTCGGGAAAAATAAATAATTTCCCCACAAGAAAACAAAAAACAAGACCAAAGAAAAGCCAGTTTCGTGGAGAAACGAACAATCTGTGGATAGACCAGGTCAGCTCGCTGGTACAGGGAACAACTATTTCTGGACATACAACCGTGTGGTTGTGGCAAAGCAGTCTTTTTTTGTGTGCTGGAGTGAGCCGAACCGGTTTTTTTCTGAGAGACGAAGGACCGATAGGTGTTATACTGAAGAAGTAAGACGAGGCGTTCGTCCTTACCTGCAGAGGCGACGGGACATTTCCCCAACAGCCCGGCCATGTGGCACTAAAAGTGAGAGTCGTTAGAAGGCAATTAAGTAAGTACCCTTTGGTAGTCCTTTAGGCGTAGCTGGAAACACAGTACCATCAAGAACCAATTACGTAAAAAAAAAAAAGGGTTTCCCTGGGGGAGCAAGAGGCAGTACATTCCTATCAATTGGGAAAAATAAATTAGCTTAAAACTCAAGTATTTTCTTGTTCAGCAGTCCGTCAAGAAGAGCCGGCGTTACTAGCCCTACGTTTTAAGTTTTAAATGATAGTTTTTCGTTCAATGCTTAATATACCTTGACCCCCGGAGTATTAGTTTGAAGACGTTTGCCTTAAGGCAGTACAATTACGGCAACTTGGAAGAATAAAGAAAACAGACAGTTTCAAATTATTAACATATTTTTAAAATTTTTTATTATTACATTAATTATTAATTAGATTCAACTCATGTACACCTTTCTTTGTATTTAACACTGTTAATTATTGTTTTTATCTGGCACCATTACAGTTTTTTTGTCGGAACAATTTTAATTCAATTACTTCAATACCTTATTTACACACTTACCTACCACAGGTTAATTTTTTTGCGTTTGACATTTTTACTTGGGATTTAGAGACATATCAACATAATTTCAGATATCGTTGTAAAAGACAACGTACTGGGCCCAGGGCGTCGTTTTGGTTTTTTGTTAATAATGACCCGTGCAGACAATTGATTCAGACCTGTTCTTTTTTTCACACAACCTACGTATACATACACCTTTTTATACATTTTTTTGTTGATTATATGTATGTGAGAATCCACTTGTCTCGTGTGTAATAAATAAAATATGGCCATGTAATTAACTTTCTTTGGTGGAATGGTTGAGGGGGGGATCCTTTCTTTTCAGGGTTGACGCGGCTCGGGCGACGAGCGAAGGATGGAGGTGGTATTTAAGATTTTAACTAGTCACAGGTAAGTGGTGAACCAGCCACGGTAAGCCCCGGCCACACATCCCACGACCCCTCCGGCGAGCTAGATAACTCCGTGTGGCCGGCGTAGGAGTTCCGGATTTTCGTTTTACTTCTTATGTATGGTGTTGGCTCCTTGGCCATGCTCTTCCGGGCTTGTGGCTAAGGGGGTAACACCTCGCATAAGTGGCGCCCAATAAATGGTCGCGCCATTATGCTGTTACATATATATAGATAATCAATAGACTACAAAGTATCTTCTATTTTGCAGTGTTCATGCTCAGATGCAGACATATATAGACCTCTTTTATGAAATTACGGAGTTTTCAGGAAAAAACATGACAAACTTATTAGTCTTTGATCACTAGCAGCTTCGTGCCTGCGTCTACCGATCTACAGGATGAATATCATTTTGATCCTTCTCCAAGAGCGGAGCACATAACTGTAGTGTAGGCAGTACTTGTAGATTGGGACAACCCAAGGATCAACAATGTCAAGCGTCTTTTGGAAGATAATTGGCATTATGTTCTCCATGATTGGAGACTTAAACTGGGGCAAACTATGCACCGCCCAATGCACCTTTCCCAAGGTAACAGCTTGGCAGGTTTCATCCAAAGGCACTGTAACTGTTGGGGGCGATTTTTAAGCAGCCGAGTAAGTGCGTTTTTAGGAGAAGCTCTAGGGATTGTCCTGAGGACTCTGTCCATGTGTCGTCTTCGCGTTTTGTGCCGGACGATCTTGAAAAAAAAAACTTGATTTTTGCCACACGGGATGATAAATAATAAAATGTATTGGTTTATAATATACACTATGAATAATTCTCTTTATTTCACTAGTTTATAAAAATTAATAGCCTAAACTTGCTACTACATATTTAATCACAAATTCAAATTACATATAGAACCTTTATTTAGTTTAGCAATTGATATTTTTAATGTTTGGTGAAAGCGCGTCCGATCGAAACTGCATCACTCTCCGCTCCAGTGATAAGAAGGAAGTCCGAAGAAAAAGTTCAATTGGTTGATAAAGTTGCTCCGTTACGATGATATGATTTTTTTTTTCTTTTTACATTGGGCTGGAACTTGATATTGGAAGTTGCAATAAATGCGAATCCGTTACCAGAGAAATTGATGGTTTTTATTTTACTTGACACTGAACATCCTCCCGCCCAAGAAGAAAGCACCTCTTCGTTATGGTGTTCTAACAAGATGTATTCCTGAAAATATAGAGCAAAGCTGGGTAGGAGAAAGATAGGAAGATTTGAGGACTTGGCATCATCACACGATATGGTGTATTTAGGATTTTGTTTGTTTGATTAATTCGATGTATTTAGTTCATTTAACATAGATTTGAGAATTAGGATAGTTCAAAAGATTATGCACAATTCACGATTTGTTTAGTCAATCGATATCACGGTATTCACTGGCTGATTCATTTAGGAGTTTATCGATTTCACGAAAGTCACTGATTTATTTCACAAGTTAAGGATTTAAGAATTTATCGATATCACAATATTGAAGATAAGAATTTATCGATATCACGGTGTTCACTGGTTAAATAATTCATGAGTATATCAATATAAGAGTGTAACGCGTCACGAATTCATGAAAATCACAAAAAAAATTATCAGTATGAGAGTTCAAAGTTTAAAATCACTAAATCACAAAGATCGAAATATTCGCATAATTCCAGTTCAAAAGGTTTCGATAATGTTATTATTAATTTTAGTTCACTGTTGTATAGGTAAAGGCGCTACCTTTGTAATTGGACGCTTAATCTCATTATCTTTGGTGCGGATTGTAAGCACGCGAGTAAGTCCATCAGCTCCGGCATGAGTATCTATTACGCGTCCTAAAGGCCATTTGTTTGGAGGATATCTATCATCCTTGACGAGGACCAGGGTATTCTTCTCAAGATTGAGTTGTCTTTCCTTCCATTTGGGGCGTTGCTGCAATTGATGTAAATATTCGTGGCTCCAACGTCTCCAAAATTGTTGGACGAGTTGCTGTAGTAGTTGCCATCTTCTCAAGTACTTAGTTGGGGTTTCAAGCACATCTTCTTGTGGAGGTGCAAGAAGAGCATCTCCGGTTAAAAAGTGCCCTGGAGTTAATGCAGTAAGGTCTTCAGGATCGTAAGTATGAGCGCAAAGTGGTCTAGAGTTCATACAAGCCTCTATCTGTGCAAGTATTGTGCACAATTCCTCAAAGGTCAGCACAGAATTGCCTAAAATTCGACGAAGATGGTATTTTGCTCCCTTTACATTGCTCTCCCATAATCCACCAAAATGTGGGGAGGATGGTGGTATAAAATGCCAGGTAATTCCCAAGTCAGTGATAGTGGAGAGCGCCCTTTTGTTTTCCCTTTGAATTTGTTTTAGAATGATATTGGCTCCAACAAAATTACTACCACAATCACTATAGATATTTTTGCACAGTCCCCGTCTTGCGACAAATCTGCGTAGTGCGGCTATAAACGCCGTTGACGTCATGTCACTGACTGGTTCAATGTGGACCGCTTTGACTGCCATGCACACAAAAATTGCAATATAGCCCTTATATTGTTTTGCGCCTCGAAGTGTACTACTTCGCAATAATATAGGACCACAGTAATCTACCCCAGTGTTACTAAATGGTCGAGCTGGTGTAACTCGAACTTCCGGAAGATTTCCCATTAATTGTGAAGCAGTTTGGGCTCTTAGTCGAAAACATGTCATGCACTTATGAATGAAAGATCTAATAGTGTTACGCGCATTAAGTAACCAAAATTGTTTTCTGATAGTTGTTATCATTAATTGACAGCCACCATGAAGGGTGATCGAATGAAAGTGTCCTATTAGTAAATTTATAAAATGCCCTGATTTAGGTAGTATTAATGGGTGGCGCTCATTGTATGGTAAGCTGGAATTGTCTAGCCGGCCACCGACTCTCAGTAATTCTTCATTGTCTAGAAAGGGATTTAAGTTTAATAATTTACTTTTCGAATCAATCTCCTGAGAACATTTGAGGTCCCGTATTTCCTTGTTAAATTCACTGTTCTGAATGATCCTTATCCAGACCTTAAGTGCGTCGTTGAGTTCATCACAAGTTAAATAATTCGATTGAATTTCACGTTTTTTCAATCGTCGAAGAAATCGCAAGATGTACGCTGTAATTCGGAGCAACTTAGTGTATGAAGAATATTTATTTAAAATTTCAGTAAGGTAAGTATCTTTGAGGCAAACATTGACATGAATTTTTCTCCTCTCTTCCAAGTTAGTCACTGGAATGGTTGCTTGTTTTGGCCAGATAGCATCCTTCATATATAGCCATGCAGGTCCGTGCCACCAGAGTTTGTTGTTCAATAAATCCGAGGGTGTGCAGCCTCGAGAGGCTAAATCGGCGGGATTCTCTTTTGTTGGAACATGATGACGCATAGCATTTCCCATTACGTCAAGTACCTCACTTGTTCGGTTAGCGATGAAAGTTCCCCAACGACTAGGATGACTGTTCAGCCATTCCAGGACCACCATGGAGTCAGTCCATAGATGTGTTTCAACTGCATGGAATTTCAACACTTCCCTTACAAATTTCACTAATCTAGCTGCGATCACTACTCCGCATAGTTCCAATCGTGGAATAGAAGTCGGCTTAACAGGTGCCACTTTAGACTTTGAGACTATAATCCTGGTATACACGTTCCCATCTTTGTTGACAATTCGTAAATAAATTACGGCAGCATAAGCCTTTTGAGATGCGTCACTAAAAGCATGAAGCTCAACTCTTTCATTCATCATGTCTGTGTGCAGCCATCTTAAAACGCGCAGATTTTCTATCTGAGGTATCTCTTTTTTAAATTCATTCCAGGCTGCTTGAATGGTTGGTGTAAGATATTCATCCCAATCTGTATCATGGAGCCATACTGACTGCATGAGAATCTTAGTTGATATAATTATGGGAGTGATCCATCCTAAAGGGTCATAAATCTTGGAAATCTCGGAGAGGAGTTCTCGTTTTGTAAGGATCTCTTTATCAGTGTTAATATTCACCTTGTAGCCAAACATATCGGTTGCTGGATACCACATTAATCCTAATGATTTTATTCCTGTGTTAAGTGTTAACTCAACATCCTTTGACACTGCGCGATCTTCACTTGGTACGTGATGCAAGATTCTTTGGTCATTGGATAACCATTTCCTTAATTTGAATCCCCCTGATAAGAGTATTTTATCAATCTGTTGCTGTTTTTCAATCGCGCTGTCGATTGAGTCACTTCCTGATAGTAAATCGTCAACGTATAGCTCATGTTTGATAGCATGTGCACCTAAAGGAAAACGCTCTTGTTCATCATGAGCCAACTGTTGAAGAACGCGAATAGCTAAATACGGGGCACAAGTGACACCGAACGTTACTGTTGACAAACAATAATCTTGAATTTCTTCATTGGGGTTTGTTCGCCACACAATTCTTTGGAAGTCAAAGTCTTCTGGATTAACCTTGACTTGGCGATACATCTTTTCTATATCCGATATGAAGCAGTATCGATGTTTACGCCACTGTAAGAGTACTTGTAACAGGTCATTTTGTATCGCTGGGCCTGTTAGTAGAACGCCATTTAAAGATTTTCCTGAATCCGTTTTCCTGGATGCATCAAACACGACGCGCAATTTTGTTGTAACACTGTCTTTAAAAACGGCGTGGTGTGGAAGATAATAACAAGAGAAGTACTGATGGTTTTCTTGAGTATGCCTGTGCTGTTGCTCATTCGTTTGTGTTAACTGCATATGGTTTAAATCGATGTATTCTTCAATAACTTTAGAATAATCGTCCTTGAGTGTTGGGTCGTTAAGAAATCGTTTTTCTAAGTGGAGAAGGCTCGATATTGCTGAACGGCGCGAAGATCCTAGGGATTGCTTCTGTTCCTCATTGATGAATGGCAAGCGCACACAGTATGTATCATCAGGGAGTCTGCTATGTGTTTTCTTAAAGTGTTCTTCACAGGCTTCATCTTCAGGTGATGCGATTGGCCGTTGTGGTAGCTCTTCTAGTCTCCAAAACTGTTGTAATTGTTCGCTTAGTGGAATTTCATTGAGAACGATATTTGCCGTGAAGACCTGAGGAGAAATTCCACCGCACATAATCCAGCCTACCAGTGTTTTTTGGGCAATTGGAAGGTTAGGGGGACCTCGCTTTAAGTCGGCCAGAACGATTTTTGGCCAAACTTCTGCACCCAATACTGTATCAACCTTGCCTGGTGTATTAAACAATGGATCAGCTAGTTTTAGATTGGATATGTGATGCCACTGCGTAACATCAACTGACAGAGATGGCAAAGGATTGGAGAGTTTCTTCAATACAAAAGCCTCGAAAATTATTGGTCTCTGAGCCCCAGGAGGGATCAAGCTAACTGTGACTTTTGAATTAGCTATTCCGCCGTCGCGTCGACCAATGCATGTTATCATGGCGTGAGTTTGAATCTTCTTCGCCTCAAGTAGTTGAGCTGCTTTTTCAGATATAAAGCTCGCTTGTGAGCCTTGATCGATAAGTGCACGAAGTTTTACTCGAGCTCCATGAGGACCTTCTAATACCACTTGAGCGGTTGCTAGAAGTACTTCCTCATTGATGCTAGAATGCATAGATTGGATCACTGAACTTTCCATGTCTGTTGAATTGGGTTTATTTTCGTTTGATTTGGATGGAACGAATTCCTGAGCTTTCATGTTAAGGGAGACATTGTCTGGTGTACGATTGTAAATATGTAGTAGTGAGTGATGTCTTTTACCACAATGCACGCATGAAAACCGGCTAGGGCAAGATGAAGCGCGATGTCCTTTGCTTAAGCAATTAATACAAAGACCAAGTCTTCGAATTGTTTCGTTCTTGGCTGCTAGGTTAAGATCAATAAATCTTTGGCAATTTTTAGGTGTATGATTTTCTCCACATATGCTGCATTTGTGGACTTGTTCTGTCAAAAAGCTTTGATAACGTGATGATGAAGATTTTGATAGATTCAAGAGCTTGGGGGCCTTATTCTTTGTGATTTCAATTGCTTCTATTGTACGGAATCTAGTCTCAAGAAACGACTTAAGAACTTCAAACGATGGAAGGTCTGAATAATTCGCGATGTGCTGCTCCCATAAGGTAAGAGTTTCCCTTGGTAGTCGTTTCGTGAGCATGTACACTAGTGTAGCATCCCAAAGATTAGTTAATTTTAAATTTTTTAATGCTTGAATGCTTTCAACACTGCTGTCGAGGAGTCGCTTTATCGATTCTGAAGATTCACTGCAAGGAGCTGGAGACAATAAAATTTCAAGTTGTGAGTTGACCAGTCGCCGAGTGTTTTGATACCGGTCATTTAGAATTTTCCAAGCCGTATCATAATTTGCTTCGGTTGTTGCGAGGCCCTGGATGAGTCTTGCTGCCTCGCCAGTTAAGCTAGCCTTTAAATAATGCAGCTTTTCCGCATTAGAGAGCTTGACCTTGTTATGTATAATAGCGGTAAACAGATCGTGAAAAGCAGTCCAGGTTGAATAATCACCTGAAAAAGTGGGTAAGGTGATGCTGGGCAATTTTAATGACATGTTGTTGTCTTGAGATATAACTACATCATTCGACGAATTCCCGACGGCATTTTCATTTTCATTACATAATTTGAGTTTCTCCTCAAGTTCGGTTAGGAATTGTACATAAACTTCTTCAGCTTCCGCAAAAATGTCGTCTTCAAAATAATCCGTTTCAGCTTGCGATGGATTTTCCACAGTCACATTTTCTAGGATGACCTTGTGTCCTAATTCACATCGTGACCATAATTCCTTTGTTCGTTCGATACGATTTCGCAGGTAAGTCGACGTTTTCCGCTTTGATGAATCCTTTGAATAATTTGTTACTGCCTTATTTAATTCATTTAACTGTATTAACTGTTTTTTAATTTTCTGTTCCATACTGGGAATGATATTTGTGAACGATATTAAAAATAAAAATATACCGTAATTTCGCGTTGGTTATTCAATAATTTTAAGCCTTTATTATGAGTATACCGCTTACCGCATGGTATTATTCACCGTTAAAATATGTGTATTTATTCGCAAGAATTTTACAGATTTATAATGTCCACGTATTGAAATTTTATTTTTAGTTTTAAGGGCTAATATGGTTCACTGATACGTATTAGAAATATAGCATAAGTATTAAGTGTGAGTATTGTACTCACCTGATTCAGTTTATAACTGTGATCACTGAATTTCCATTTATGGTTGGTTTGCCGCTATTCCTATTCTCTCAGACCGTTATTGATTTGTGGGAAAACTCCTGTGCACATGATAACAATTTCACTAGCTAATAGTTTCACTAAGTACGTTACTTTCACTGTAATCCGGCTCGAAGGACCAGAAAAATGTGCCGGACAATCTTGAAAAAAAAACTTGATTTTTGCCACACGGGATGATAAATAATAAAATGTATTGGTTTATAATATACACTATGAATAATTCTCTTTATTTCACTAGTTTATAAAAATTAATAGCCTAAACTTGCTACTACATATTTAATCACAAATTCAAATTACATATAGAACCTTTATTTAGTTTAGCAATTGATATTTTTAATGTTTGGTGAAAGCGCGTCCGATCGAAACTGCATCACTCTCCGCTCCAGTGATAAGAAGGAAGTCCGAAGAAAAAGTTCAATTGGTTGATAAAGTTGCTCCGTTACGATGATATGATTTTTTTTTTCTTTTTACATTGGGCTGGAACTTGATATTGGAAGTTGCAATAAATGCGAATCCGTTACCAGAGAAATTGATGGTTTTTATTTTACTTGACACTGAACACGTTTAATATAGAATTATTGACAGGGTTGCTTAAAGAGAAATTTACTGAGCCTCGTGGCGAGAGGGTGTTGACCATTTCGTCAAGATCATTGATCTGCACTTAGGTGCGTGTGTCCGTCTGACTTTTAGGATCTCTCTGTACTGTTCCCATTTCGTTCTCTTGGGGTTTCTATAACGCTCTGTCTTCCTCGCCCCAAATTTATATCACAGGAGATACAAAGATATAATCCAGTTACTGACCATAACGAAATTGATTAGAGCTTGTGTTATGTCGATGATTTCTTCCCAATCTCTGAAATTATCTGTACTTGGGAATAGAAAGGTGGAAGAGTTGCCCACATTGCATAGCTATAATTTAGTGTTAATTATATAATTGAAAAATAACTCCCCTCTTTCGTTGTTTTCTCTGCTGCCCCATAGAGTGTGCCTCGCGTTGGGAATCGCAGCCCAGCAAGAGGTTCTTTTTTCAAGTTAAACACGCCATCTGTTTTGACATATCGTCATCTTTCCACTTCATATTTAATTGATTTTTTTAGTTTTGCTCAGACACGTTCAAGTTCTCATGCCTGAAAAATACAAGCCAGGGACTACAATTGATAGAAGGTCTACTATACGATTACATGCACTATAAGTAATGTAGAAAAATATTCCATAACGTTAACCTAACTGGTTGAAACTAACGCGACATCATCATACCAGAGATACGGGTTGTTCCATAAGCTTTAACTAGATAATCTCACAATATTAGACACTCTAGACACCCCATATACTCCGAGCGATGCAGCCATTCACTTGTATGTCTCAAACAATTTGGCAAGCATCCCATACCCACAAAGCAGTATTTATCCAATCTACTGAACGACAAACCATTTCATAGTAAATCCCATATCGTTTCCCACCCCCTAAAGGCGTTCGACTAACACAGAATCATCCATTATCATCCCCAATAAAGCCCGACACAGAAGCTTGATTCAGTCCTTAAATTAGTCCTTGATTGTCTCCTTGCCTCGTAAAAAAACGCCGATAATGATGTTAAGTTTTTGCATAATTTTCCCTAGACATGTTCGCGCTTATCTCGCCCCGTCCTCACTACTCTATCTCTGCCCCCGCTTTTTCCCTATGTTTTCCAGAGACTTGTCTGTCAGGCATTCTGGTTGTCATTGATTCGCCGTTAATATAATCAAGGCTGTCATCAGAATCTGGTTGTGATCCTTGACAGGCATAATATGATGGGCACTTTCTCCTTGTAACACTCCCGCTCCAGAAGAGTTGACTGGAAATAATTAAGCGGGAGTGGGGGTGGCGGGAGTGGGGAGTTACCAAACGATGATAGGACTCAAAACTGAGAATCATCTAGATTTTATAGGATTATGTTTGCAAGATTACTTTGACACGGAACCCTATTGTTGTTTAGATTACGCACGATTTATAAACCGATAAAATTCGTGAATGACATGCCTTTAAGAAATACTGATTATCTTTTCGGGGCTCATTGGATTATTTATTAGCTGCAAATGGAATTGCCAGGAGTTGGAGAGAATTTTTACTTTGGCTCTTTCAATTTTAGGGCATTTTTTTATACCAAAATCACACATAGCAACTCAGTTTCGAAATGATAAAATAAATTTTCAATAAGCTGATAATGTGCATGTGTATATTAGAGCCGAATTTTCAATGCACTGAAGTTTATTGGCGGGCTTTGTATTTGTTCTCTAAAAGCGCCCGCAATGCCCCGAACATACAAGTTAAAGCAACAAGTATTTAGCCAGACTTGTTCTCGCAGACTGGGACACATGAGGAGTACAAGAGGCCAAGTGAAATAGCCGCGGGTCTTTTGGACCCACTACCTAACCAAAGAAGAAGAAGAAGTTCATTGGCCCAGAGCTTTAACATTGAGATAAAAATTAAAAGAGAATATCGATTAATCTTGAAGCCTAGGTTAAACTCATCAACAGGGGTAAAGGAGCCCGATTACCATTACAGAGGTCGGAGGGTCGAATCCACTCAATAAGAACGAACAAGCTATCTCATGTATTGGATGGAACTAGGTGAAATAAAGGGAAAGTAGGGAAGCGTACAGGGAAGTAAACTTCTTCAAGAAAGGCTTCAAACCCTCCTCCGGCATATATAGAACAAAAGAAGGCACTATAGTCCAGGCGCGGATCTAGAATTTTGTTTTTGGGGGGGGGGGGTCACGGAATTAAAAGTAAACCAAGAAAGCGAAACACTGAAAGCATTCGACGATTTACTTGGACAAAATGGAACGCTTTTCGTTTCACCAACGGAACCAATATTATCAGAGGGTGGTAGAAGCTGAAAAAAGTTTCCTTCAGACTTTTCATAACCCAGCATCTGTGTGTACAACGGGACTCACAAGTAAAAGAAAGCCGAGATCGATGTTATTATGTAGGGATAATGAACTTCTCTACAATCGTGACACTGACGGAAAAGTAGATATTCTGGTGGCAAATGATAGGAGCTTCAGGGCACTCTTCGTTGAATTTGGTGACTTTACTCTTCAGCATCGTTTGGAAACCGCAGGTTCAATCGTGACATATATCAGTAAAACCACCCAAAATCAACTTATGGAAGCCTGCAAAGACGAAATTCAGTAAGCTATTCTGAATAGAGTTAGAGCGGCAAAGTTTTGCGCAGTTGTATTTGATGAGACGAACGACAATTCTTATACACACCTTAGCTTATCCTACTACTACTACCACAACAGAGCAATCAGAGAATTTCATCACATTTTGCGATGCATACCAAGCAATTCGTTCCGAGGATATCGTCATCGATCTGTGTGAGAAATTCGACTTGGACCTAAAATATTTGGTTGGAATTAGAACAGATAGTTGCTCGCTAATGGCGTCTGATTTGAAAGGGGTATGTCAGGACTTGACGAAAGTACCCATTCACGTTAGACGTTGTTCTTGCAGTAATCATTTGTTAACAATTTTTTATTAAAATCTTCCAAAGTTTCAAACTGTCGCAATGCTTCAGGAACAATGAGAGCAGTTTTGACTTTGGCTAACGGTTTTGCAAACGTTTTTAGAAAACATCTTGGTGGCAAATCACTTAAGGACTTTGCTAGACTGGTAGAAACCAACTTTACTAGTTGGTAGAAAATCACGTTGGGCATATGCAGTTTGAGGGTGAACAATTAATAAAAAAGTGTGACGCACTTAATGAGATTTCGGTGTGGGAGGACGCGAAAACTGCATCTGCTGCGGCAAATCTTCGTCTTGTACTTTTCTGCCTAGAGTTTCCGATTTCATCTGCTTGGTTAAATGATGTTCTAGGCGTGTATAATATTCATACTATTTGATTTTTTATCATAGTCATTAATAACATAATAAACTTTTACTATTCGTACGTATCCGGTACAACTTTACCTTTTGCCGAATACTCCAAACGTCTTCATTAGATTTAAAAAAAGCAACGGATATGATCAAAGATACCCTTGCTGACCAAAAGATGTGATGAAGATTCTGGATTTCGACGGTTATTTACTGAAGCCCAACATCTCGCTGCACAATTGGATGAGGAATTCAAAGAAGCACAAGTTGTTTATCGTCAAAAAATCAAACTCCAGAAGAAGAATCTTCATTCCTTTATTGGACAACATTGTTACCGAATTTAATGAAATGCTTTCTCCAGACATGTTGGGCCGAGACGTTGATCAGTTGAGACATTCAAGATGTTCGACAAGTAGCAGAAGCGTATCAGCAGCTTTTGGTTTCTCCCATCTCAACTATTATTGCATAGTTCGAGCTTTTGGGGGGGGGGTCATGACCACCCCCTTGAATCCGCGGCTGCTATAGTCACAGGCAGAGAAGATGTAAAGAAAAGATGGAAGGAATTTTTTAGGGAGCTGCTGAACGCAAATAAAAGCATCAGACATGTACCAGAACCCCGTCCACAACATAACGATGACACCAGAGAAACAAACGAACCCACTCTGGAGGAAGTACAAAGTGCCATACGACTCTTAAGAAATAACAAATCTCCAGGAATTGATAACATCCCAGCAGAGCTGATCAAGCAAGGAGGCGAATCGCTCTCAGCAGCTATACACGAATTACTATGCTGCATATGGAGGAATGAAAAAATGCCTGAAGAATGGGAGCAAAGCATTATCTGCCCAATACACAAGAAAGGGGACAGATTCAACTGTGAAAACTATAGAGGCATATCTCTTTTAAGCGCAGTATATAAAATAATTACCAATATAATTAAGGCCAGACTGGAACCTTACGCAGAAGCGGCAATAAGTAAATACCAAGCTGGATTCAGAAGAAATAGGTCAACAATGGATCAACTTTTTACAATAAGGCAAATTCTCCGAAAATGCTGGGAATACAACATTGACGTGTATCAACTTTTCATCGACTTTAAGCAAGCATACGACAGCATCGACAGGGAGCAAATGTATGCAACAATGCTGGACCTAAACATCCGCCTAAAGATAATCAAATTAACAAAAATGACAATGGAAAATACAAGATGTGCAGTCAGAATACAAGGGGAATTGACGGAGTCCTTCCCAGTCAAGCAAGGCTTAAAGCAGGGCGATGGGCTGGCACCCATGCTATTTAATCTCTGCCTAGAAGGAGTAATTCGCAAGGTTAACATTGATGCGAACGCAACCCTGCTTAACAAATCCAAACAGTTGGCAGGATAATCCGAGGATATAAACTGCCTTGCAAGATCACGGTCATATCTTAGAGAAACATTCACAGAATTAGAAGATGGAGCAAAATACATATAGGGCTGCAAATAAACGCAGACAAAAGCAAAATTGTAATTCAGTCAAGGGTGGAAAGAAGAAGAAGAAACCACAATACCACCTGGGGGGAATATAACTTCGAACGGGTAAACCAATTTAACTACCTGGAGTCCATAGTCAGCGAAGACACTTCTCCCTACTTCTCACTATTGCCAGTAATGAAATCCAGAGAGAAAAACTAAAATAAGAATCTACAAAACCATCATACGTACAGTAGCTACGTATGGATGTGAAGCTTGGAGTATCTCCCAGAAATCCGCAGACAAGATGGATATATTTGAGAGGAAGGTTCTCCGAAGGATATACGGCCCAATCAATGAAGACAGTGCATGGAGAATACGCTACAATCACGAATTGTACGACTTATACAAAGAATGTAAACTTTCAACCCATGCCAAACTACTATGTTTACGTTGGGCCGGTCATGTCCAAAGAATGGATGACTCAAGGATACCAAAAAAAGCCCTGTATCTACTACCAGATGGCAAAAGACCAGTTGGCAAACCACGGTTAAGGTGGGAAGATAATGTTAAGGCCGATGCAGCAAAACTGCTCAACACAAGAAACTGGAGACAAGCTGCAGAGCAGAGAGACGTCTGGAGGAAGAAGCTGATGGAGGCCAAGGCTCGAATTGGGCTGTAGAGCAATCGAAGAAGAAGAAGGTGAAATAAAACTCTACTGAATCCCATTTCCACTTAAGTAAGAATTGCGTTTCTGAGGCACCAAGAATTCACATGAAATGCACGAAGAACTAATGCATTCCCTCATAGCGACTGTTTGTTGCGGCATTTGCAGTGAAAAGGTGAGTGGCTCTTATTTTTTAAGGTGCTATCGGCACCACCGTTAACTATAACTCGTGAGCGCTATAGGCAGATGTAAAACGAGTTTGTTTTCCGCAAGTTGCTGAATTGGTTCTCGAATATTGTTGGTTTGGCAACGATTTAGTTTTTGAAGCACCAATTTCCGCGATGTGTGATCTCCCGTGTTTTGGTTAATGGAACTAGATGCAAAAGATAGATAGCACCAGACTTTCTGCAAGAAGGCAGCAAGCTAGCCCTAATAAGGCATACTGCCGGCTTAACCGGTTAATAATAGGGTACCAAATTTCCGCTTAGTTCAAGGTCTTCATCTAGCGATCGGTGCACCTCCTTGTTCACCTTGTAGTCTGGTGCTGTTGGCGTCATAGCTTTTGTCGGCTGGTTAGTGGGATTGACTTGTTTTAGGAGGCCTAACACTCCAACAAGACTGTCTGTAGCTAGCCCTGACGGTTGTGACTCCCCGGGCTGTTAAAAAATGGATGCACTCATATAACACCCAGTAGTGCAAACGCGAGGCTCACTGCCTTCTCCTTATGCATCCACCAGACTACCCTTAACCTTTCCTATTCTTTTTCTATTTTCAGGTCAAGCTTACTACTAGACATTGCACCATGAGTTGAACGACATGACGGTCTACTGGTACAAAGGGTGATTCCTGAGCTTGACCATGCCACATAAAAAAAATACTCATCACTTCAAAACTTTTAGCACTTAGTGATGAGCACTTCTTGCAGTCTTGTTTTGTCCTTGTCTTTCTTTGGTCTTGCTAAATGTGCAAGGCCAGTCTTGCTCATCACTACTTCAAATAATCTTTCAGATGATGATGAGTGCCATCCTCCGAAAATATTGGATCTGAAAAGCAAGAATGCCACCCGCTTCCAGATCACGGAAGAAGCAACCTTTGTCCAGACACGAGCGCAATCCTTTCGGACACCAGCTTTCGTCGTTTCAGCACTGCTTCAGTTTTGTTCCCAGCAAGCTTTAGCCCAGGGTATTCTTGCCACCCTTTTATTTCCGCTTCGTTCGCATACAGTTCGAGGTCATCTGGGCGTTTTCCTTTGACAACTACCCCGATTTCATCTGCGAACCCGATCGCCACTGCTTCTTTTGGAAGACGAAGCCTCTAAATATCATTGTACATTACGATCCACAGGAGAAGGCCCAGGACGGAACCCTGCGCCAGCCAAAACTATCTTTATTCAACTGCCACAAAGAAAGTTCTTAATCTAGTGTCGATGCAAAGAGCTTGGAGTTCAGATGGCAGAGCGGTGTGCCATACTCTGTCCAAAGCCCTGAAAATATCTAGAGCGACTACACGAGATTCACCGAAGCGATGGATGCTTTGGTTGAGATGCTTGGTGAAACACACTGGAAGATTGCTAGTAGTCCTTTTTGGTCGAAGAACGTACCTACTGCCTATCGTGCATAATTTGGTTAGATTCTAGAACGCTGATCTATTGATTATTATTATGTCAATGATTTTGGAGAGAACAGAAGTAATTGCTAAATGGCAGCTGGCTTTACCTGTTTTCGGAATGGGCTGGACATGAGCTAGTTTACAAGAGTCAGGATAAACTCCGGAGAAGTTCATATATAATAGGCAAAATATTTGCTTAGAGGTTTAGCCAAACGTGAGGCACATTTCTGGAGTACGTACGACAAGGGAATATTGTCTGGGTCAGTGGATTTATTGACGTCGAGCTCTTTGAGACATTTATAGGTGTGGAACAAATGTGTAATAAATCTGTTAATATTTTAGAGGGTGGGGATCATTTTCATTTTCATTCGTTCAGTTTCGATGATTTACATATATAAGCACTGGGTTTTAAAGGTTTATATTATAGGGGCAAGCCCGCCACAATGGGGACAATTGGGACCAATTGCCCCGGGCCCAGATCAGAGGGAAGCCCGAAAAAAGAATGAAAGTCAAAAAGTTAAAATCCGTATTTTCCTGCTCAATAAGTACTTTTCACTCTTCAAAAGTTTTCGATTCCTTGAGAATCGATGAGCACTTCTTCTGACATTATGCATACATATGTATCTATTCTCTCAGGAGAGAATGTGTTTCGGGTAAACGAGAAAAAAATTGGACAAATCTGCCAATCCTTGCTTTGGTATTACTAATAACTTTCAACGAAGGGTTCTGCATCCTACCTTAACGTATGCATTACGCGATTTCCGCTTCGGGCAGATTGCAAATACTCATGTAGCTTGCATGAGATATAAATTTAACCCTAAAAATTCCAGTTTACATCCTAAACGCAAAGTAGAAAAGCAAATTGGAGGTCTTCTCTCTGCTTCGTGAACATGGATTTTAAGTTCATGAATATAGAGCGAAGCATACAAACTACTATGCGATAAAACAATTCCCATTTGCTTTTCCACTTTGCGTTTGGAATGTAAACGGCTCTAAACTCTCTTTAGGCAGAAAAATACATATAAGTATGAGGCTATCAGGGCAAAAGTGGTGTAACCCCAGATTATGTAATTAGGAGAAAATAAGGGATTTCAAATTTGCTAAAATAATTTTTCAATTTATTCTTATTGTGAACATTATTTTAATTGTTTTATTTTTAATTTATAAAAATAACTTCCAAATCTATAATAGTAGTGTAATTTCGTATTAATTAGACTTATATTATTGGAAAAAATGTGGGTTACACCACTTCTGCATTTATGATATTTTGGTCTAATTTAAAATAAAAAACAGGTTACATCATTTCAGTGCAAGTTTATTTAAGGAAACAAACAAAATAGTCTACCAAGGGTTATTCTTCATCTGGCTCATGATAATAGACTGTATCCGGGAGACTGTTGGAACTTTTTAGGTTATTATAAAAAGTGTGATGAATTGGCGGGATGAACTGCAACAGTTCAAGAAGGTCCTTTTTCTTTTTTTCTGGGATAGTTCGTTTTTCCTGTGCATCTAGTTGTGTTATGGTCACCGACTGCCTTTTTTACTGAATTCATCAAAAAGAACTACATTGTTGGAATACTTGTAAAAAATTGAAAATTGATGGGTTTTATGGAATTTTAACCACTGAATTTTCAACCACTCCACCTTGGTCCCGCTAATAGAAGTTTTTCTGTTCGTAATATTTTTTTCAAGGGATTTACTTGATACAAAATCTCTTGCAATCATTCGTATTACCTTGAATGGTTGCCTTTTTCGAGCCGGTTTAATTACTTCGAGCCAGTGTTTTGGAACGTATATTTCTTTGAAGATTTTTTTATTTTTTTCTATTACACCAAAATCTTGGTCACATGGTAAATACGAAGCAAAAAGTCCAAAGTTGCCTCTTGTAATACACTATTCCAGTAGTCAAAACAGGGGTAGGAAGGGTTTTCATTAAGTCAAAGGTGATTACAGTGATGTCAGTAGATGATTTTGCCAAAGCCGTATCGTCTTGAGGACCTTGTCTGGCACTATCTGCTTTCCTCTGGTGCAATTCTTGTTCATGTTGCAACTCGTGTTTCAGCTGTTCACTCTCAGCACATTCAATTATGTTATGGAAGAGATCACATTTCTTGCAAGAATCACTGATGGGTGCATGGAAACATAGGTTAAAGTGTTGATTAAAAATTTTACTGAACATGAAGTATGAGAGAGGTTCAAGCATACTTTCTTTATAGAGAGAATACATTCGTCCAAGGGTCAGATCTGGTGAGAGAAATTTTCTATTCACACTTTTATGTCTGGTATAATGAGACTCATACACTGGAAACTGACCAATGAAATCTTTTACCTCTGTTATCTTATTGTCTGGTGTTTTGTTTACAGACCTTTGTCGACCCCTCTGATCAATAGGTGGAACGTTTTGTATCCTTTTTTGCTTCAACACCCTGGTTACACTTCCATCAGAAACTTGAAAAATTTTCAGGAAAAATTCTTTACACACCTGAATTTCAACACCATTATCACTCAATAAATGATAAATGTGTGTATTTTGCCTTCTTGACTCTTCTCTTCACGTGTAACTTCTGCATTTGTTTTTCACTCTAACTAATGAGAACAGTAATGCATTCTGAGTATTAAAATTTTCCAATGCGTAAAAGCTTCTGAATATTTGCAGTTGACGTTCCTCATTAATTTTTAGATGACATTTTTTGGAACATGGACATTCACCTATTTTAGCTGCCTTGGCAGGAACAATGTTGTTTTTGTGATTGCGATATTGTTCGCCTTTTGCTCGTTTTAACTTAATCACATTTCGCTGCCAAGTCTCTGGCTTTTTCACACGCTTTCTACTTTTGAGGATAGGAGTTTCATCTGTGGTTTCAGCTGCTGACTCTAGTCTAGACATGCTTATTTGAGGTTCTTCAGTTTTTGAACTAGACGTCCTTGGCCGAAGCTGTTCTGATATCGTGGCTGAAGAAGTCCTCCTTTGTTGGACTTTTTCAGAGTCGTCATTGCCTGCTGAGGGAGTAGGGGATGGTAGATACTCAGAGCCAGAATCTTCAAACTCTAGGTCTCCAACTGTAACCAACATTGGCTAGTTAAGCAATTATATAAAAGTACAAAAGAGTTAAGGAGACTTTCTCATTCGAAATTTTCAAAAAAAAATTTACATTAACGTGATCCTCAACATCACAGAAACACTCTCCCAAAATTTTATTAAGAAATTCGCAACAGAAAAAAAGTTATAGCTATTTACATTACATATTATAGTATTATGACCAAATGCGTTTTTCTCGAAACTTCGAATTTCAAACTGGTGGGACACCTTCTTTGGAAATTTACTGAACCGATTTTAGAAAACCAAACATTTTCGGTTTGTTCTGAAAAAAAAAAAAAATAATTGATAATAGATCTGTAAAAACCTCGTAAAACTACCCCCCTTTTTTACATGGGTGAATTGCCCTCAAAAAAAGAGTGATTTTCTAATTTTTCGGAAAAAGATGTATAAAACGATACAATTACAACAAATAAAATATTTTATAGGTGTATTGTCTAGTTTTATGTCTCACGAATAGAATGAGAAAGTTCCCTTAAGTACCTAATTATCATGTTCAACATGAACAAGTTTGTTTATAATTTGCAGTATAGAAGACAATATTTTTAACTAACCTGAAGTAATATCATCTTCTGCATCCATGATTAATTAAATAATCAATAGTTTTAATCTTAAAATCAATTTCAGTAATTAATCACTCAGTTTTCACTGTTTTCACGCTGACCTCTGATGGAAATTGTGCTCTGCTCTCGATTCTACTCTATAAGCAATGATATGAGTAAAAGCATTCGGTCAAAAGTATCGAGTACTGATATGAATGAGTAGTATCGAAAGAAAAATACTCATACATATAAGTAAAGAATTGCGTATCGATTCCGAATCCTTAGTAGCCAGTAGCCTAAGACTTGTTCCATTCTAGGCTGCACTGTGCAACATTAGGTCTATTCGGGAATTAAGAACCGACCGTTCGTTCTGTAGTTCTGAATGAAGTTATTCTTACCACAGGTTTTAAAAAGATTTTTTGATATTTCAATCTTCTTAGAAGGGCCCGTATCATATTTTAGCTCTGGGCCCCGCAATGTAATGTGGCGGGCAAACTCTGAACAGATTTGATTATTTAAAATAATAAAATACAAGGCTGAATTGCGTAACTGCTTGGAGTTTAGAAACTCACCACTCATTTACTTTTGCCTACACATAAGTTGTGTTTTGGAGGACACGTTTTGCTTACTTTTTTTTGTAACGTCCTTCCTATTTTTTGCCGCTCACCCCCTTCCTTAAATCCACCGTCCCGAGAAAATTTTATCTTCTGTTGTCCGTCTCTGGCTGGAATCAGCCACTTTACATTTGAAAGCCTTTTCGTATTGATTTTTGGAGAGTTTTCAAAGCTCAAACATACATGATCCTTGAATAAGATAGGCTGGATCTCAGTGGCGGTTCCTCTTTGGAAGTAAAGGAAGCACTGCTCCCCTTAACCAAATAGGCAACTTCATAAAAATTAATTGAAATATATCAAGATTAATCAGAAGAAAAATTTCAATATATTTCTCCTCTGGAAACACTAAGGATGCAATGTACAGATTTTTGATTACTGGGGCCTCGGTAGCCTAGGGAGTAAGGCGTCTGGCTACTATCCCAGAGGTCCCGGGTTCGAATCCCGGCCAGCCCCACGGCCCTTCGCCTTTTCCAGTTTCCCACCTACATAACTTTCCTTCTTTCTTCTTCCCTCTTTACATTCCTGATTCCTTCTGTCATAGCCTTCCTTAGCCCTTCCCCGCTTCACCAAAGCGCATGTCATCGGTTGGTTGATGAAATTCAACTCGTTTCAGGAGGCATAACACTCCAGCGAGTTGTTTCTCGATGCCCCGATGACAAAGTCGCGACAGTAATGGTTGGGAGTAGGTGGACTGCAAAATATCGCTGGTAGGTTGTGACAGTTCCTTTCTTCCCCGACTAGAGCTGCTGTTCGACATTGCACTCTATATGAAGAAAATAGATTGTCGACACAGTACAAAGGGCGTTTCCTGTGACTCTAGTCTTTCACATAAAAAAAAAAAAAAATGTACAATTCAAATTTATCACGCTACTGTATACAAAGAGTAAAGCCTTGGCCACGATACGAGCGGCTGAGTGGCAAATACTAAAGTGCCTCTCGCCGCTCTTATCGTGACCGAGGCCTTATAGAACATGGGGAAGCTGTAATATCTCTAGCTTCTTTGCCACAGAAAATCAACGTGAAAACTCCAACACATGCAATTTGATTGAACCCACACTGACGCATACGTTTGCGTCGATACAGTACCCTCAGAAGCTGAGCTAAACGCAGCTTCTTCGCAATTCATCCCTTTTTTCATTGATATGGTTGGTTGTCATTTCTCTTATAAGGACACTTGTCGACTACTGTTGCTAAAGAATAGACATTGTTAAGGTTGTGAATTTTAGAGTTTGTTCATAATTTATGCAGTAGTGGAAATTCAGATAGTATTTATTATATTATAATTCAAGTTTAAAATTTTGTAAGCTGTGTAAAGTTTTGAAGTGCGTGAATTTTTTAGTGAAAATATTAACATTTTATAAGAAAATGTCGCTTTTTAAAAAAGGGAAACCAATTAAAAGTCAAGCGCGGGAATTAGTAGTGAAAGTGTTCATTTATGTTAAAAGTGAAGCTGAGAAACTGGAGGAATCATCGGGCACCAATCGAAAAGCATATTATTTAAAAATTGCATAAATCACGGGAATATCACAGGCTACAGTCGAGAGAATTATTAGGAAAAGCCGTGAAAGTAGTGTTTTAGTTACTCCTTCTAAAAAAGTACAACACAAAAAGTGGGTGACAGATTTGGATGACTGTGATATGGATATTATTAGAAGAATTATTTATAATTTTCATAAAAGTGATGGTTTAGTAGTTACACTGGAAAGACTTAAACAGAAATTGAGCAGTGAGTTAAACAAAAATTTAAGTAACACTTCATTAAGAAGAATTTTGAAATGTATGGGTTTTAAATTTAAACAAACTGAAGACAATAGAAAAATTCTATGCGAGCGAAGTGACATTAGACTATTAAGAATAAAGTATATTACAAAAATTCGGAAGTTTCGGGCGTTAGGTTATAAGGTTTTATGTCGACGAAATATATATTCACGCGGGACATACGCGATCAATGACTTGGTCCGATAAAAGCAACGAAGGATTAAGAAAAAATATTTCCAAAGGACAACGACTTATTATAGCTCATGCAGGTAGTTATGAAGGTTTTGTTAGTGGTGCGTTGTTAATTTTCCAATCAGGATCTAAAAGTGGCGATTACCACGACGAAATGAATTTTACAACTTGGCTAACTGGAAAAGTCCTCCCTGTCCTAGAGGGACCATCGGTTATTGTTTTGGATAACGCGTCGTACCATAACAAGTGCGAAACGAAAAAAATCACTTCAAATTCAAGAAAGGAAGAGATGATAACTTTTTTGAAAAACAAGAACATTGCGTGTGAACCGACTATGTTTAAAGCGGAACTGTATGACCTTGTGAAACAGAATCAAACGAAACCTGCATTTGAAATAGATGGTGTAATTAGAAGTTATGGACATGAAGTTCTCCGATTACCCCCGTACCATCCACAACTGAACCAAATTGAAAATATTTGGGGTATTGTAAAAAACAGAGTTGCTGCAAGAAACACTACATTTAAATTGAAGGACGTAACAAATATTGCGGAAGAAGAATTCTCAAAAGTGTCCCCAAGTGAATGGAAGAATGTGTGTGAACGTGCAATTAATATAGAAAATGAATACGTGGGTGCCGAAGAAGTATGGGATCGCTTGACGGAAACGCGTTTAATTATATCGCGAAGTGATGATTCAAGCCTAGAAGATGACTTTTCTAGCAGCGAGGATGATACTGCTGGATCTTCTTCTAAGGATTAATATATTCATAAAGTGTAAGTTTGTATAAATTTATAATATTTCTATCATAATAAATATACAACCAACGACCCGTGGAGTAGGCCACAGGAGGTCTGTGAAGTTGGCAACACGAAATGCGAATTTTGGAAATTTTTTTTTTCCATACGTTTGTCCATCGTTTGTCCAAGTTTGTCCAAGCAAAAGTTTTGTTTGTCCAGGCACCGTTAACAAGTTACAAGCAAAAAAAGTTTTTTGCAAATTTTTTCAACCAACACCCCAACTTCGCAAAAACAAAATGTTTAACCGCATAGATCGTTTGTCCAAGTTTGTCCAGGCAAAAGTTTTTTTTGTCCAGGCATCGTTAACAAGTCACAAGCAAAAAAAGTTTTTTGCAAATTTTTTCAACCAATACCCCACCCCAACTTCGCAAAAACAAAATGTTTAACCGCATAGATCGTTTGTCCATCGTTTGTCCAAGTTTGTCCAGGCAAAAGTTTTTTTGTCCAGGCATCGTTAACAAGTTACAAGCAAAAAAAGTTTTTTGCAAATTTTTTCAACCAATCACTTTGCAAAAACAAAATGTTTAACCGCATACATCGTTTGTCCAAGTTTGTCCAGCAATTATTTTAATTTGTGCACACACCAATTAATTATAATGAAAAATTGAAACTTTTCAATTGTGCGAAGCTGGGCATTGTTAATTGGTAGAAAAAATTTCCAAAAAACTTTTTTTGCTTGTAACTTGTTAACGATGCCTGGACAAAAAAAAATTTTGCCTGGACAAACTTGGACAAACAATGGACAATCGATCTATGCGGTTAAACATTTTGTTTTTGCGAAGTTGGGGTATTGGTTGAAAAAATTTGCAAAAAACTTTTTTTGCTTGTATTTTGTTAACGATGCCTGGACAAAAAAAACTTTTGCCTGGACAAACGATGGACAAACGATCTATGCGGTTAAACATTTTGTTTTTGCGAAGTTGGGGTGTTGGTTGAAAAAATTTGCAAACAACTTTTTTTGCTTGTAACTTGTTAACGATGCCTGGACAAAAAAAACTTTTGCCTGGACAAACTTGGACAAACGATGGACAAACGATCTATGCGGTTAAACATTTTGTTTTTGCGAAGTTGGGGTGTTGGTTGAAGAAATTTGCAAAATTTTTTTTTGCTTATAACTTGTTAACGGTGCCTGGACAAAAAAAAAACTTTTGCTTGGACAAACTTGGACAAACGATGGACAAACGTATGACAAAAAAAAATTTCCTAAATTCGCATTTCGTGTTTCCAACTTCACAAACCTGAAAAATTTCAATCATTTATTATAATTAATTGGGGGGTGGACAAATAAAAATAACTGCTGGACAAACTTGGACAAACGATGGACAAACGTATGACAAAAAAAAATTTCCAAAATTCGCATTTCGTGTTGCCAACTTCACAAACCTGAAAATTTTCAATCATTTATTATAATTAATTGGGGGGTGGACAAATAAAAATAACTGCTGGACAAACTTGGACAAACGATGGACAAACGATATATGTGGTTAAACAATGTTTTTTTCAAAGTTGGGGTGTTGGTTGAAAATTTTTTTTTGCTTATAACTTGTTAACGGTGCCTGGACAAACAAAACTTTTGCTTGGACAAACTTGGACAAAAGATGGACAAACGTATGGAAAAAAAAAATTTCCAAAATTCGCATTTCGTGTTGCCAACTTCACAGACCTGGCCACAGGGGATGCCACGTAAAAAAAAATGCACCAAAACTCTACCTCATGGATGGTGCGGAAATGAGTTCGATTTGAAATTATAAAATATTATATTATAAATAATATCCTTTTAAAAAAATATACTTTAGAAAAATCATTTAATATTAAAAAAATTTCATTATTTATTTAATTAAAAAAAAAATTATCAACCTATAACTCACATATTTTATTTCTTAAAATATTCCTCAAAACTCCGGTTCGGTAAATCTGCTGTTAAACAATTATCATATCAAATTTTTCGCCAGATAAATATTTTCTAAGTATAAAATCTTTTTTTTCATGTAATTTTTTCCATGACAAAAATAACTAATTTTTCATCAATTTTTTCGGTTATAATTATTCGATACTTCTTTTAACAGTGTATCGCTTATATTGTAATTCCGTGGTGGGGACGTGACATTCTCACTGCGCATGGAAAACGCGACTTTCTCGGCATCAACTCTTTTGGCGGAACCTCTAACTTTGTAGCTTCCATTATACATATTTTTTATGATTCTCTTTAAAGATGATTTAAAGGGATAGAGAATATTTTTATGAATTGCATTTTTGACCAGGAAGATTGTAATGATGGTGAGCGAAGGTTGCAAAAGAAAATAGGGGGTGTATGCGAGGTATGCAGGGTTTTATTATTACTATCTTTTTTAGATTTTGAGCCAAAATTATGAGTGCATGAAAATTTAAATGAGCTCCAAGTCTTACAAAGTCTTATTGGTTGCAGTCTTTCAACGGCTTTTTTAGACGTTTTAATTATCAACAGAATCTGAAAAAAGGCGCAAAATGCCCTTTAGCAGCGAAACTATTTCGAAAAAATTGACGAAAAAATGCAAAACTTCACGATTTTCGATTCGTATACCATTCGATGTAACTAGAAACTGGAAACAATTCCTTATGTTTTGCTTATCTAATTCCACTATATGCTATTTTTCAGTTTTTTTAGTTAATGCCTTTGACACTTTAACTTTTATCGTTCGCCTTGCGCATTGCTTCCCTTATCCTGAACATTACGAACCGCCACTGCTGGATCTAAACTGGATCTAAGCTGGATATTCACGTAAAGGGTGTTCACGAGTGCAGTTAAAAACGTTTTCACGGCAAAGTGTGTTCACGTACTTAATCCTTGGACAAGGTTGACCTTTACCTCTACCTAAAAAGCAAAGAAATATCAAAGACAATGCCAAAGATTCGTAAGAAAAGATAAAATAACAGATTAGCTGAGTTCTGATATAAAACCAAGGAAAACCCAAAAAAGTAAGAAAAGTGCAGAACACGGCAACTGGGTCTCATACCAGTCAACTCCGACGTTAACTACTCTCTAGTATTCAAATTACAAGCAAAAGGCACTAACTGCAAGCCATCAGACGTGTCGCCAGCATGTCTAGGTCTTTCGCCAAATCTCTTTATTTAGGACCTGCGAACCATTCAGCAGCTCCAACTATTACGCCAAACAGGGCTTCCAGGATAAAACCGATAATTACGTTGCTGCTTTAATGGGATCCTTGAGCCCGTCTAATCCGTTATGAAGATTCAACTGAAGGAGCTTATTGTAGATTTTACAGTAAACAGACTTAACAGCCGAATAATGTCGCATCTCTGGCTCCGGGACCTCGGAATAAAGGATCTCCCCACACGCGCTGCCTCGCAGTAAGCCCTCCTCATTATCGCATCTTAATTAGATGAAAATCTGAAACTATTCTGAAAGCGGTTATGCTAATAAGCGTTGAGCGGGTGCTTGTGACTAAAACTGACGCACGTCTAAGGGCTCTCGTCTGAAAGGGAGGATCAAAGGGTTGTCAACAGCAGACTAATGAATGCTCCCGACCGCTTCGCCCGCCGCCCCCCACCCCGAGGTGGGGGCCATACAGATTGGTAATTTGTATTCCGGCACACATAAACACCCCGAGAATCTGCAGAATTAAAATCATCCCGGAATCATGAGCTTTTTATTATCCTCCCCTATTCGCCCCCCAGCCCGGCCGCATGAGCGTCCCCTCGAACAGCCCCTCGGAGCACAGCTGGTGGCAGGGCGGCCTACGTTTATTTGTTGTATTCACATGCTGTGAAGGGCCTCATCATATGGCAGGTGCTCGATATTAATAGCTTGAAGGGCGCTTCTGTTCTTTAATGTCGAGAACACTAATATCTCCTACATCCTCGAGTCCAAATGGCATTATGTGTATTCCCTTCACAACTCACAAGGATCCGTGGAGCAGCAAGGAGCAGAGCCCGAATCGACATGGCTTTCATTTTACTGTTTCTTTTTTCATATCCTCCATTCGGAAATGTCTAGCGGTCTTTGGAATGAATGTCAATATGTATTTCGATGCTATTATATAGATAATAGGAAAAAAGTGGGGCATAAATCAATTTGTTGTCTTCTTTGTTATACCCACCGGAGAACGATGAACGCCGCTGTGGTGGGGAGGGGCCGGATCCGGGATAAAAATAGAGATACAGATGGCTGCCTACTGGAGTGACATTTCGATTGGGATGTTACCGTGACACTTGATCTGTGCTCAACCGCGCTTGAAATAATGAAATAATGCGTTCAAGGTCAAGAATTTCACTCTCTACCAACCACACCACCCCATCCTTGCGCATCCCCTCCCCGAATACCCATTCAGGATGAAGTTAACCATAATTGGTTGAAATTTTATTTATGTTCTTGAAAATAGCCTTTTAGGCCGGAACTGACGTTTTGGAAAATATTTCATTAACTTTTAGTTTACCCATTTTTGTTTCGAATGTGAGTGGTTTTAGGAATAAACCGGGGAGGGGGATGCCTCGGGATGTCAACTTTAAGGGAGATGTAATTTTTAGATATGTAGGGTGTTAGGTGCCGAATCTCGCAACGATGATGCCGTCTAGATTGGGGAGGAGGCGCAGGTATACTATTAGTCCATGGAATACTTTAACATTGAAAAAATGCAGGACAAGGTTTATTTTTGAGTTGTGTAGAGGGGGCCGGTGCAGTTTTAAATTTGAGTTTTCGGGGTCCGCAACCCCCACCCCATTTGGCCGCCATCTTGGAAAAGGTATCCAAAGGGTTTTTCCACTATATCTTCGAATCAGTACATCTTACAGAAAATTTGTAGAGACATTTTTTGTTTAAAATTAAATTATCTACAACTTATTATGTTACAGAGATATAGTGGAAAAACCATTTGCACACCTGTCGTCCCTCAGCCGCGGACCCCGAAAACTCAAAATTGAACTTTCACCTACCCCCTCTACACAACCCAAAAATAAAACCTTGCCTTGCATTTTTGCAATGTTATAATTTTATAATTTTGTTCTGTTTTCTTTAATTTTGTGGGTTGATAGTTCTGCAAAAATTTTTAAACTTATTTGGAAAAATTATTGACATCGGGGGGTCGAGAACAACTCGCTGGAGTGTTATGCCTCCTGAAAGGAGTTGAATCTTATCAACCAATCGATGACAGGCGCGGGGTAGACCGCAGTAGGGCTAGGGAAGGTTGTGACAGGAGGAATCAGGAATGTAAAGAGGGAAGAAGAAAGAAGGAAAGTTATGTAGTGGGAAAGTGGGAAAGGCGAAGGACCGCAGTTTTCTAGGAACCCCCATTTTTAATGTCAGAGCGATGAATTGACAGACGTTTGTTTGGAGATACTAACATACACGGTAGCCTCGGTAGTCTAGAGGTAAGGCGCCTGACTGCTATCCCCAGAGGTCCCGGGTTCGAATCCCGGCGGTGCCACGGTCCTTCGCCTTTCCCTAACTTTCCTTCTTTCTTGTTCCCTCTTTACATTCCTGATTCCCCTGTCATAGCCTTCCCTAGTCCTTGCTCCACCAAGCGCATGCCATCGGTTGGTTGATGAGATTCAACTCGTTTCAGGAGGCATAACACTCCAGCGAGTTGTTCTCGACGCCCCGATGTCAGAGTCGCGAAATGGTTGTGAGTAGGTGGAATAAAAATATCGCGGCTAGGTTGCGACAGTGACTTCCTTCTCTTCTCTCTATCTTCCGGCTAGAGCTGCTGTTCGACATTCACTCTAGGGGTAGACCGCAGTAGGGCTAGGGAAGGTTGTGACAGGAGGAATCAGGAATGTAAAGAGGGAAGAAGAAAGAAGGAAAGTTATGTAGTGGGAAAGTGGGAAAGGCGAAGGACCGCAGTTTTCTAGGAACCCCAATTTTTAATGTCAGAGCGATGAATTGACAGACGTTTGTTTGGAGATACTAACATACTCGGTAGCCTCGGTAGTCTAGAGGTAAGGCGCCTGACTGCTATCCCCAGAGGTCCCGGGTTCGAATCCCGGCGGTGCCACGGTCCTTCGCCTTTCCCACCTAACTTTCCTTCTTTCTTGTTCCCTCTTTACATTCCTGATTCCCCTGTCATAGCCTTCCCTAGTCCTTGCTCCACCAAGCGCATGCCATCGGTTGGTTGATGAGATTCAACTCGTTTCAGGAGGCATAACACTCCAGCGAGTTGTTCTCGACGCCCCGATGTCAGAGTCGCGAAATGGTTGTGAGTAGGTGGAATAAAAATATCGCGGCTATGTTGCGACAGTGACTTCCTTCTCTTCTCTCTATCTTCCGGCTAGAGCTGCTGTTCGACATTCACTCTATACGAAAAAATAGATTGTCGACAGTACAAAGGGACTTCCCCTAAGCCTCTAGTCTGTCACATAAAAAAAAAAAAAAATACACAGCTTGGAAGGCCGTCCCTCTTCCCCCTAAACAAATGATTTTGAAGACTGTATCCGATTAGACCATTTTATCAAGCTTCCCTTTTGTATTGGTAAATAGTAGAGATTTTAATGTGTTTACCGATCTAAATGCAATCCTTGTGGTCTCTCGGTTGCATATTGGTGATGCCTTCATACATAATGAAAATATGTACATAGGTGTGAGACATTTGTATATTTATTTTGTATATTGACGCTTATTTCTCCTTTTTAATAAAGGCCTGATGAAGCGTGTATTTATACCCAAAACGTCGAGCACTGAGTAAGAGCTTTTCCTTTTGACCCAGAATCCACTTAAAAATCTGTGTCACTGAAGAACCTAGTGGTCATCCAACAAAAATTCCTAATTTTACTTCCTCGCTAAAGAAACTGCTTTATATGCGTTCCTTGACATCGAAAGTGCTTTCGATAACACTGGCTATGATTCTATTTCTAGACCACTGGCCCTCAGAAACCTGGATCCTCGCACGATTGAGGGGGTAAATGCTATGCTTGTAGATCGTGACATTTCTTCTGCCCTAGGTGTCCCTACAATTAGTGTTAAGGCTATTAAGGGCTTCCCTCAAGGTGGAGTCTTATCCCCGTTACTCTGGTCACTAGTTGTGGATGAGCTTTCGACCAAACTATTTATGCTTATATATGTTTATTTATTCGGCAAATGTACACAAGACACAAATCTTTTCGAGTACAATATACATATAAGATACAAATCGTTTACGGTACAATATAAAGGATTAAAACTAAAAAAAGAGAGAAAAAGGACCAAAAAATACAAAACAAAAGAAAAAAAATGAAAACTATTGAAAAGCTTACCCAACTAAATAAAATATGACTTTGACCATTCACAAAAAGGCGTATATAGAATTCAAAACAATTAAAATTAACTCCCGGACCAGTGCTTAATAAGTTCCCTCCTGAAGACCGCCGCTGTAGTGGCTCCCCTCAAAGAGGGAGGCAAGTTATTCCATAGTCTAATTGTGTGCAAGAAGTAGGATCGACAACCAATTCTGCTCTTGTATGATGGTATACGAAAGCTTAACAGGCGGCGTGACTGTAACGGTACTATAAAACTAGCCAAATACTTGGGGTTACTGGTAAAATGTAGGTACCTTATAAAGTAAACATATTGCGTGCATGTCAAGGTAGGACAAGGACTCGCAGGGGATGAGAAATTTGCGATAGTTGGAAACATGGGCATTTCGCCGTAAGCCAAAAGAGAATCTAATGCAGTCATTAAAAGCTACATTCAGACGACGCCTGCAAACGGCATCCAAGGCAATATAGCTCGAGGTGCCATATAGAAAATGTGGCATGATGAGGCTCTTTACCAGTTTTAGGCGTGACTGCTGAGGTAGGAGTTTACCAAATAACCATAACCTACGAAGGCAACTATAAATTTTACTAAGAATCAGCGAGACGTGGTCGCAACAAGTCAATCTCGAGTTCACCACAATACCCAAATTCGTAGCTTTATTCACAATACATAGTGGAGTATTATCAATCATGATAGGACTTAGATCATGGGTGTTAACTGAGCGACGGCTAATAAATAAGGCCACGGATTTATTAGGATTGAGTTAAAGATAATTTTTAGACGCCCAGCTTGAAATATTACGCAGGCCACCATTCACTCTTTCAATGCATTCGGCCAGTTTATCAGATGAAGATGAGGTATATACTTGCGTATCATCGGCAAAGAAGTGAAAACAGCAGTTCCGGATGACGGTAGACATATCATTGGTGAATAAAGTGTAGAGCAAAGGTCCGATAACAGAGCCCTGCGGTACTCCTGATGGCACAGGAAGAAAAGATGAGTACTTATCATCGAACTTGATGCCCTGTGACCTGTTGGAGAGGAATGAGGAGAGGAGAGAGATAGCAGAGGACGAAAAATTGAAGAGAGTAGCAAGTTCATGCAGCAAGAGACTATTGTCTTTGTATCAAAAACCTCAGAAAATAAAGGAATTCATCGGACGCATTTGGCTTCTAATTGCCGAACACCTGAATAAAAGAGTATAAATTCAATTAGAACAATTCAATTTTATTTAATAACTTTAATCAATTCATAATATTACGTGAATTCAAAAATTTCAATAATTCTGCAAATTAAAATGATTATATAATATAATTGTTAGGGTTAGTTAATTAATTTAGTTAGTTTAAAATTCGACAACAAAATAAATTCAATGAAAGAAAAGATATATAATATGTTATAAATTCAAATCAACGCAAAATGAACATCCACCCAAAATTTATTACACATCCTCAACAACGTTGTAAACTATAATTTAAATTCATCAGTTCACCTGATTCACCACCTCATCAACGTTGTAAGCTATAGTTATTAATTAAGCCATTATCGAATTGCATCGAAACCTCTACAAGGTTGATCACTAAATTCGACAAAAAAAACTTTGAAATAAATGACGAGAAAAATTGTTGGGGAATTACTTCACCAAATCACCAAATAAAGCGAGAGAAAATTATATATGTATGAAAAAATTGAAATATATATGTATGTAGTATCAATGCTCTGAATAAGGTACTCACCTGATTTCTGAAGTTGGCCTTGAACTTGGTATTATATGGAAAGAAAACGGAACAAGGATTGATTTGTTGATGGTCGAGTCCCAACAACAAGGAAAGTTAAGAGTTGTTCATGGTCGAGTCCCAAGAACAAAAGGAAGGAAAAGGGAAGGAAAAGAAAAATGCTTAGGTTCAAGCCAACTTACCTCGTTGATGATCTGGTACCAAGAGAGCGATCGCTTCGTGCGCAACAATTTTTATCAGTTTGCTTGAATTCGATTCAAGTGGGGATACAAAGGAAAACCGTAACGTGAAGTGATCTTGCTTCGATGATAGAAGTATCGATGCAATTTTATACGTAGGCATGTGATAGGTATTACCAGAGTAAAATTTGAATGAATATCGTAAATTTTAGGTGAATGTTCGATTAATAACTTAAATTTAGATTAGTCAATATCGATTACGATGTAAAGTGGTGCTGATTAATGTCCAAGATCGCCAGAGATGATGATGTTGCATGATAATTAATGTTCACTATAGCCGAATGACCATGCTTCCTTTCCCAAGTGGTTCCTAGCCATGTGTAATTGGACCTTTTCTTTGTGAATTAATGTTATCCATCTGAAATAAAAAAGCATTAAATACCCTAAAGGTGATTCGGTGATTGGACTTTGAGCGGACAAAATTAAAAGGATAACCAAGGGAAGTTCCTTGCTGTGAAAGAATTGAACAACTATGATTAACGGTGTCAAAGGCTTTTGAGAAATCAAGTAGAACCAATATAGCAGTCTCATTATCATCCAACTTCGCTCGAACATCAGTGGTGACCTTCAGCAGTGCTGTCTCACAACTATGAAACCGCCGAAAGCCAGATTGGTACTCACACAGTAGGTGTTTGAATCTGGTTTCGATGTGATCGGTTATGCAGATGATCTTGCCATCATTGTGTCTGGGAAGTTTGACTTGACCATTACAGAGGTCATGAGTACAGCACTCCGAGAATTTCAAAGATGGTGTATCACGGAGGGACTGTCAAACCCAAATAAGGCTATCCTGGTACCTTTCTCCAAACGCTACAAAGTGGAGCTAGGTCCTAGCTTTATCCAGGGTACCACAGGTGAATACACAGCCTCAGTCCAGTATTTGTGAGTAAAGTTAAACAAGAGACTGAACTGGAGCGCTCAGCTTGACGACGTTATCAGCAAATCTACAAGGGCATACAGGCCTGCAAAATGCTTCTGGGTAAGACATGAAATGTGGCTCCAAAGGAAATTTAGGGGGGGGGGGGGCGGTCAAAAACATCTCCAGTGGTTTACCAACGGGTCAGAGATGGAACATGGCACCAGCCCCTGTGCATTACCCAACTCAAAGGCCTCTATTGCAATGATTTAAGTGACCCTCTGTTTTCCAGACTGAAATACATGCCATTGCGACCTGCGCTAGATTTCAGAAAGATCTGAAAGGTCTTATAGCCAAGCTGCCATCAAGGCATTCTCAACGTAGAAGTTTTCTTGCAAAATACTTGCAGGGTGTTTTGTCTTAAGAGGCAGCATCACTTTAAAGAGAGCGGACCTAAGGCTTTTGATGATTATCTGATTTTCTGACTGGCCATGTAGGGATGCCGCATCACCGAAGTTGAGCGATTAAACGATTTATCAGGCCGCACAACTCGACTTGCAGCACAGGGGCCATTATAATGGCCCTATGAGACAACCCTCATTGTTCGGTATAACGACGGGGAAATTTGTTAATAAAATAACACAGACGGTTTTTATTAAATTTCACAAGAAATGTTTATTCAAACAATTTATCTTTAAAAATGCCGAATTACTACAAAATTGCCGAATTAACAAAGTGCCGAAATTACAAATTCTATCGAAATATATTTTAATGTTGACTTATCAAAAGACGTTTAACGATTGACCCGCACCACTTATTCTTTTCTTTCTATAACTCTTTTCCTATTCGTAACCTTTTTCACTATACCGTTTTTTTTATACGACTTGTTGCACGTCGCCGTTTCTATAACTATCTCTGTTGGAATGTACTATTTATTGACTACCATCTATCGTCGAGAATACCGATGTACATCCACCTTAATATTAATGCTGGTAAGTATAACACTTGATATCCACATCAATTGTTATACCGGTAAGTATAACAATTAATATTTCAATATCAACTGTTATACTTTCTCGAGATGACAGTTCTACTTTATTTACGCTTACTAGGTCAGTAGGTTAGTAAGGTAAGTTGTTTACAATTTTAATAGTATTATTTATAAGAAGTTGTGCGTTTACCGATTACGTTTTTAGTGGTGGTCAGTGTTTTTGTTACGTTTTAATGTTATTTGTATAATCTAGTTTTAATTCATTTATTTTCTAAAGCTAATGTTAGTTTTGTTATTGTTATAGATTATGATGATCTCCTTCCAGGATGCTCAGCTCTGCTTCGGTGGACCACCAGATAAGTATTTACGTATTTTGTTGAAGATTAATCCCCTGGTGTATCATTCTCTTTTTTAGGTGGTTCCGGGATGGAACACTCATTATAAATGGAATGGGGTAATTTCAAAATCTGCCTTACGTATTCGGAAAACTTGCGGAATCCACCCCTAGTACAATTGCAGAGGTCAAGCAGCATGAACGTGATTAGTACTCAGTTGGGGACTTGGCTATAAGATGACACTCGCGTTTAAAAATACAAAGCTTTCGTCACCGGGGCAGTGTGGGCTTCTGAAATTTGTCGGTCTTTTTCTTTCGCTCAACTTCGGGTATCAACGATTTTTCCTGAAGGGGCAAAATGGGGCATTCCATATAACGAGGCGCGAATGAAGCAAGGCGTTATATGCCCTGTGTGGCCCCTATAGCAGTGGGGCTAGACAAAATGAGGTTTAGAGAACCACCGAACGAAACACCATTATTAGTTAACAAAATTTAGAGTAAATTTTGCGATTTTTGAGGAAATTTTGCTTCCTACAAACACAAACCTTCCTCTTTAATATTGCAATGAAAAAGTGTCAATTCCGTAAACGTTACCTATGTTCATTTTAAAAATCAAACAAAAAATCAACGTCTGGCAGAGTTACGTTCAAAATACGGAAAAAACAAAATTTGCTATCATTATCGCTGTCTTCTACACCACTGAATCCAATCACTTTAAGTAACTTTTCTGACTCAATTCACTTCATGAATTATTAAATTTCATATGTTGCCACCTCGGGGGAAAGTGAAAAACTCCCCTAAAAATATATGAAACAACAACTATAAATTATTTGCGATAAAAGTCGTTAAAAATTCGATTTAGACACAAATTTTCGATTTCGTACAACATAATCTGCGGCAATGATTCAGTGAAGATATTCTCCACCTTGTAGCTACTACATGGAGAAGAAGTTGTGTATATGCTCTCAATTTGTCTCCCACACACAGCTCTCCCAGGTGAAAGAATAACACGCGATAATGCATTGACGTATGCCATCTATCCACCACCAGGTGAGAGTCTGTCTTTCTCATCCTCGTCGGAAGACACACGGAATAAATTCTGTTTAAGTATAAGCCTTAAGTCAAACTTTTATTGGGGATTTTGCTGAAATTTGAGTACGAATAAAGAATAACGAATACGCCACCCCCGAAAGAAGATTTTGCAGGGCGAGGGTTGATGGGTGTTGTGCTTAAAATAAAAATTGAACGACAACAGATGAGGGAAACATTAAGAGCTTTGTCTCGAATTTTACAATTGAACATGGGCTGTTTTATGGATACGTGACACACAACAAACTGGCAAAGTAATAAGATTTCCTTTTATGTTACTGATACATGTTAACAATTCATTATTGTTCACACAAAAATGTGATATCGTATACGGCAGGCAACTGCCTCCTCTGCACCTTAATTTGTTATTACCTTGACGACGACGGCTTAAGTGCATGTCGAAATGGAGCGAAGAGTTTAATACTTTAATCAACAACAAAAAATGCAATTTACCGCCCTGATTTTGGGGAGTAGTGAGGACCTGCAGAGATGGAGGGAGGCGAAAACTTAATGCCGCTTATTTGGATATACAGACTTCGAGATAATCCACGGAAATAAATCCAATTTACGGGGGAATTAGAGAGTAATATATAAGGGTTTCATCAGTCCCCAGTATGCTGATCAGATTTAGAGAGAACCGCTGAAAGGTAATCAAACTGAAGACGACACACCGACAAAGCAGGATGGCGGTGCAGGGGATCAAATTAAAGACAGCCCCAGCAAAGAACGACTTAAATTGTGCCACACCACTGTTTTACTGCGGCAATGGCTGTCAACGTGAATTACACGTGTGCATATTCAACTTGATAATTGCGAGCTCTACTTGATGGTCTTTACGAAATTCTAAAAATGAAAGTTATGAGTTCAGACACAAGTTAAAAAGAATTTGGGTTGCAAGAATATATTTCTGTTTTTACTTAAACATCCATAAAAGCCGCTGAAAGATGAATGAATTGTACAAAAATTGTGATCAGTAAAGCCAAGGTGAAGACCGTGACTTGCTTGGTATTACACAGTCAGTCTTTTGCTTGCCAGACGTCATCCTGGTCAAAACACTACTAAAGCAATATTTTGGCATCATATTTAGTAGATAACAGTCCTTGGATCCTTGAAGTGTCCCATAACCTCACCCTCATAGCTGGGCCTGTTAACGCGGAAGAGGCAATAGCCACGCGCCATTAGCGGCCCGGAGTGTTTAATAACTTTGCGGAAGAATTCAGCATTCCCAATGGAAATTAGCTAAAATATTCGAATTGTTCTAGGACATCAATACCCGATACCCAGGATCCACACTGGAAACAGTCAATGGATCCTCCGCATGCTAAAAACTAAAATCATCCACAGAAGCTGGGGTAATAGCAGAGCGATCAAGTCGACATGCCATGGCACACCTCAGAGTCTCGCCACTTTTATGGCACATGGCGATGGACAAGATCCTATGCTGAGAGCCTCGGATTGGCTGCCCGAAGAGACCAATCTCCGGCTATCATACAAAATACTTGAAAATTTGGACCGCCAATCAACAAAAAAAATTAACCTTCAGGCTATATTCCGGGCCTCCGAAGTAGGGCTGGCTCGCTGGCGGGGAGGGGGTCGTTTGAGTTGTGAGGCCCTCGATATACCGCCTTTTCCCATTCAGCAGCACTTACCTAGGAGCGCCCCATCAGGGCGGACGCGGAGTCCTTAACGAAGAGTGGAGGGTACCTGCAAGAACTTCCGGTGCGAGAGATCTCGGCCGCCGCTATGCCATCCTGGGTCTCCTTTAGCCCACCATTCTGTAAATCAAGCTCATTTTATGGAATAACAAATACTCTCAAATGCTTAACACGAATTCAATAATAATTTATTTCCACTAACTATGTATATCTACTAGAGTTGAGCCGGGCTTACAAGAGGCAGTTCATTTGTCCCGTACACGATAGTAAATTGTACTGAGGCCTTAACTTTTTTAAATGTCCCGGTTCAAAAATAATGTACTACTGGGATATGAGCGTGTATTGTGCGTTTGTAAATTACGAAGTGGAGAGACATTTTTTACTTCTTTTGCAGCAGCAAAATATCCAATCTGAACTGCGCCGAGGTGAGATTGTAAACACGAACTGGAACAACATTTTCTTATTTCTTCTGCGACAATAAAATATCCAATTCGAATTGCGGCGAGGTGAGATTGTAAACACGAACTGCATAGATATTTTCTTACTGTTTTTGCCGCAGTTAAATATCCAATTTAAACCGAGCCGTGGTGAGATTGTAAATACGAACTGGAGAGAAATCTCTTACATTTTTGAAGGAGTGAAATTTTATACTAAAGGGACAATTCTTCCATTTTTTGAGGGAGTGAAGTTTTGTGCTCGAGGGATATTTCTTACATTATTCGAGGCAGGTAACAATTCTTACATTTTTCGAGGGAGGTGAATTTTGTGCTGAAGAGACAATTCTTACATTTTTCGAGGGAGGCAAATTTTGTACTGAAGAAATAATTCTTACATTTTTCGAGGGAGGTAACAATTCTTACATTTTTCGAGGGAGGTGAATTTTGTACTGAAGAGACAATTCTTACATTTTTCGAGGGAGGCAAATTTTGTACTGAAGAAATAATTCTTACATTTTTCGAGGGAGGTAACAATTCTTACATTTTTCGAGGGAGGTAAATTTTGTACTGAAGAGACAATTCTTACATTTTTTGAGGGAGTGAAGTTGGAGAGATATTTCTTACATTTTTCGAGGGAGGTAAAATTTTATTTTTATTTTTTAATCTCTATCTGTAACAAATAAAATATTTTCGTGTTATTTTCAATTTTAGGGAGTTTCATTTTAAATTTGTAAATATGTTTTTCTTAGAATATTTTCGTAATCTACATTCATAGGCACGATAATTAATATTTCCATTCATGCATTCATCATTTATCGTATCCTCTCTTTCGCAAACGCAATAGATCTACCCACATCGCAACATTTGAGCCATTCACTACGTGACGTGCTAGCAATACAATGGCACCTCGCCTCATTTGAAGTGAGACATTGTACTGGTTCAAAAGGAAAAAGAGGTTCCTCTTACAAACTCATTTTATTATCGTGTCCTACCCAACACTTATATCTACTAACAATTATAAGGGATGTTTTGGTAGTACCCAGTAGGACCGGTAAGCTTACAGAAGTACTGAAATCAGCACTTACTGGTAAGGGGTAGGCCTTACCACTTCCTGTGCTTACTTTTACACACGATGTCATAGGAGGTAAGGCCTTACTTTAGTACTTACCTTAGAATACTTATAGAACTGCTCATCTGTAAGGGGTATAGTAAGGCAGCAAATGGAACATTGCAAAAAGAGATATTCATGGGCGCCTATGGATATGTGATCCGGTGTCGAAACGCTTTTATTTTTTTCATCTTTTACAAATGCCTTTTTTTCCAAGCCCGAGAGTGGCTTTACCTAAGCAGTCCCCTAACTAAATACTCCACTTCTCCAAAGCTGCTTGTCCTCCGTATCGAATGAGAGCCGGGCTATTGAGTATGCTAATGTCGCATTTTATGTCGACGAATATAATTGCCCGTTTTCTTTTTTTCTATAAAATTTATGAAAGCTCCAGGAAAGCTCCCTTGAGTCATCGGGCAGACTCTCACTTGTTTGGGTATAATTCTGGACTACACCTTACCATCTGCCTTCTCTTGTAATGGGGTTTGTAAGGGCTCATCTAGCACCAAGAAAATAAGGGGTACCCCTTACCAGATGAGAACTTATTTCAGTGCTCCATCGGTAAGGCCTTCCTAGAATTCCTACTGGATAATTAAAGCTGTTACTTAATGTTAGGGGGCGTACCATTCGCCAACAGAGTCTGAACTAACAATTAAAACCAGTACGACTCTCGGAAAACAACAACGAAAAATCCCGCCCTGGCACCAGCTCGGGGTTTTCTTCTTCAACGACATATCGCAATCGTTAATGAATGCTATCCAGTAGGGAATGGAGGCCTTCCAGAGTCGAATCTATACACTTTCCTTCGAATGAATAATGTCTACTTTCTAGGTCGAATCATCCTTTCTTTTAACATTGCGATGTCCTAGGGTCGAAGGCATAACGAACACCCTTTGCAATACAATTCATTCCAATATGAAGGCATAAGAGCTACGCTTTACCATACCTTCTAAAAACCAGTTTTAAAAAGAAGAGGGTGGGAGAGCGACGACCCAGGGCAGATAATTATTACATCATCCTATTTTACGGCTTCAGCATTTTTCCTCGTTAATGAACAAAGGGAAAAGTGTGCATGTTCCTTATGCACGACACTTTGCAATACCATTCCTTCCAATAGCCATCGTTTCACATTGCTTCCAATATCTGCAAAGATATACTGCATTCAGCGCCGTAGCGAGGGTCTCGGGGGCCCTTGTGCAAGATTTCGTAAGGGGCCCTTGAAAATGAATTTCTAAAAAAAAAATGTGATTTCGAAGCCTTTTCGAAGTCCATTAAAAAAAGGGTTCTCGAAAACATTTTCTATTAGATACTAATAAGAGCGTTCTAGAAAAACAATGTTATAAAAACGTTATCGAAGATCTTTTCTAGCTCGGAAGCGCAAGACAAATAATAGATGACTCAAGTATAAGGAAACGAAAAAAGACTTATTACCAGATAGGAATAGGCCAGTTGAAAAACTACCCTCAACTTGGGAAGACAATGTTAAGGCTGATGCATCAGAATTCCTTAACTTATGAATCTGAAAGTAATTCTGGAGGAAGAAACTGATGGAAGCCAAGGCTCGAAATGGGCTGTACAGTCATCAAAGAAGAAGAAGAAAATCCGGTTCCTATAAATGCCGGGCTGGATCTAATATCTCTTCTAGTTGACTGCCTCTTTTCATCCAAAAGTCTTCCAAGAGCTCGGCTACAAACCGGCGTACCTTGGCGCCAATTGTGTCCCAGCCTACAGCCGGTATCTTCTTCTTCTCTGATCCGTTAGCTGTCGGTCCGAGTGCGACGTCCCCGACTCCATTCACTATTCGTTTCCATTCTCGACGATTTCTGGCGACATCTCGAGCCTCGATAACTGATAATCGTTGATTCTTTAAGTTGCCCACGATACTCTTTTGCCAGGTTTTCTTCGGTGCCGATCGTGAAATTTTCCTGTCTGTGGAATGGTCTCGGCAGATAAGTTTACGTGGCAAGCGGCTATCATCCATTCGGGAAACTTGTCCAAACCACCGTAGCCGATGTTTTTTTATTTCTGCTTCGATCAGTGTCTGTTGATCGCATCTGTGTCTATCTGTCGAGACACCGAGAATTTGCCTCAAGCATCGCATTTGGAAGACCTCGAGCTTGTTGATGTCACGCATATCGCGTCGATACCGGAATAATTCTTGCATTCCCGACTGTCGCCTTTCTTCAAAATTGGCACAACACTCACTTTCTTCCACACCGAAGGAGCATGATCCAAATGCCATATGTGTGTTATTAGGACATGGAGTCGTTGTGATAAGACACCACCTCCGGCTTTGATCATCTTGGCGGTTTATTGGTCTATTCCCGGCGCTTTTCCATTGTTCTGCGATTTTATTGCCGTCTTCACCTTGATAATTGTGGGTTCCGTATCGAGAAACTGATTCGTTGGCTACTCGTCCGCGGTTTTTGCGCTAGACCTTGTGTCGGATTGTGGTTGTACAGCTAGCTGGTGGAAGAATGCTATCCACCGGTGCAGGCGCCCACGGGGAGAGGTCACCAAAGTTCCATCCGATTTTTTGATGTTGTCGTTTGTAGATGTTGTTTTACCGCCTAACCGCCGTAATATCTGGTACAGCGTCCGGTACTTGTGTTTCCACGCCTATTCTTCCTTGTCCATGCAAAGTTATCCCAGTACGCTTCTCGTTCCCAGTTCATTTTCTGCCGAACTTCTTTTTTCAATCTTCAGTATTGCTCGAAATCAACGAGTTTCATTCGTTTCCGCTGATCGACGAGGTCCAGACAGCTGTCCGAGATCAATGGCTGCATGCGTTTAGGGATAGATTGACAAAACCTCATTGCACACCCCACAATGGACTCCGATAATTGCCTTTCTTCTACATCGACGTCGAGTATTGCGAGCGCCGCGAATTAATTGGATAAAGCCATTTGAAACTCTGGTCCCGTAGGCACGCCCAATTCTTCTTGGCTGGTAGTGGCGCCGTTTTCTTCGCTCTTTGTAATCGGATCTGTAATTTCGCTCGAACAAGATAATGTCTTTGAGCGTCGATTAGAATCTTGCGTTGATCAAAACGTAGTCCAATATCGCCGAGTCGTTGCCCTATGGATTTCGCAGGTGAGTTGATGTTTGGGTTCCTTCCCAGTCGGTTCGATCTGCACCTGAATGTGCATTAAAGTACCCCGCGAGTATGATTAATACGTTTCGAGGTATCGTGTCCAGCGTCTGTTGAAGCTGATCATAAAATTCGTCCCTGTTCGAGTCGGGGCTCGAACCACCATTCATTTCCTTTGTAAATAACCATAGCTCTAGCCAAAGCCTGGCGGCGCAAACTATAACAAAGCGATAATTAAGCCTGCGGTCGCCTTACACCTTACTTAACCTAGATGAAGCTGTGTCAAATAGGCGGCTTATGTTTTACTGCAATATCTCACTTGGAATCCTGTAATTTGCCTTTGATGTAAACACTCACCAGAATAAGAAATACAAGTCTTCAAAAATATGAATTTTGCTGAAATAATGGTGCCATTTTAAATATTCCAAAAGTCTTTTCCTCGTTCTATAATGACACTGAAGGAGTAGATGCGCACTTATTACATTCCTGATTCCTTCAAAAGTGCTCCTTTGAAGAATAAAAACTTTAAGAATTTTACGTTAATAAAACGAGTCTCCAGCCCCGGTCCTTTAACATCATACAATTTGTTCGTAACACCCCGTACCCTACTTAGTAATTAAAAAAAGGGAATTTGGCTCAAGTTTAAATGAACTTTCCGCAGGGATTTTTGGAAGTATGTAGGTACAGCTCTCAACCACCAGCAAAACAACAAACAAAACTCGGCTCCGTTGTTGTGCACCTTTTCATATTTATTGCTTCTGACATTTAAGATTTTCTTTAATTTTCCTGTTTGGCATACTTGAATGCATTTCGGGGCTGGTTCATGCCTCATCCCCATTTTGCATCCAGAAATCCTCCCCCAAAAACAAAGTTACGACAATTAATTGTGCGGGAATAAGTGCCGAAGACATGCAGACAAAACCGTGCTGTTTGCACTGCTTCTTGTACGTTCACGATTTAATGATTCGGCGAAGCACTAAATCAGCAAAGTTCTAAAATATGGACTCAGTTCTGCCGTGCACGGTGCGGAATGCGAGGAAAATCTGAAATTTTCTTTTATAATTAACACAACCCCAGGAACGAGGTGAGAGAATGTTGCAAAACAAGTCCTCCTTTTTAAAATAGTAGCACTGCAAGAAGTCAGTCACAGATGACGCTATTCAGTTGACCTAATAACAATACCAGCACCAGCAACAAAAACCGAGATTGATTATTGAATTTGAAAAAGTTGGTCTGTGTTTTTGTTTAAAAATTGTTTTTCTCTTTGTTTTTGTTTGACTCCTTTTTTTGTTGTAAATAGCTCTAATCGAGGATATTTTTCAACAAATAGAATCCTTTAAAGTTTATCCTTACAACAAGATTCTGCGAAATTCTGCTGTTGACTCTCTCTCTTTCGACTTTTGTATAATAGTTGTGCTGCTGTCTGCCGCTTAGATGAACTGAATAGTTTTCAATCTTGCTCCGGAACGAACCGTATCAATCCTTTCCGTAACTTTATCCTTGCAGTTTTGTGCATTCCAGGAACTTCTTTTGTGCATTCAGCATTCAGCTATAAAATGCTCATAGGAATAGTTTCTAAGTGAAACAAATTAGATGAAAAACGACTCGGTTAAGTTTTTCTATTGGAATTTTGTTATATGTGAAATTTGATTGTGTTTAAAATCTGAAAGTTATGCATGTATGACGACAGAGTTCAAATGGACAAAGGATGTCTTTGAGGTAGAGATTTCGGCTTATTTAAGAAAATATAAAGCAGAAGCAATGACGCTATCCAGTTTCTAATGTAAGAGAAAATGGCAAAATGATTCTATTCATATTTGGAATTTTAAGTGTTTCTTAATTTTTAATGATGGCAGATGAACAAGTCCCGATGACTTGAATCGAACATCTTGGCGACCTGAGGGGTTTCAAAGCACGAGTCTATGCAGATAATATTGCCATTACGATCAGCTGTGGTCATAATGACACCATCTCTGTCGGAGCAGGTATAAACCCACCCAAAACTAACCATTTACTACTAGAAGGAACGTAAACTAAAAAGCTCTCCTCTCTAGAAAGTAAAAAAAAAATCCTTTCTCACAAGAGGCGGCTATCTAGGGATAATCTTGGATCAAAAGCTGTTCTGGAAACTCCAAATTGAAGGAGTCACTGCGAAGGCGGTCGTCAAATCCTTGGGCCTCAAACCGAAGGTACAGTTTTGGCTATATATGAAGGTGATAAGGCCCATAGACACACTTATTAATTTAATATAGGAATGAGTACACAAGACTTTCATCTTTTAGAGTATCAGAAAAGAAAAACATAAATATATAAAAATTGGGAACTTAATAAATAGCTTAAACTAACCTTAACTAGATAATTACACAAATTAATTAAAACTATTTCTGTGATCATAAAAGCATAGAAGAAAGAAAAGATTAGAGAGACTGAGGAAGAGAAAATTAAGAGGAGGAGAGAAAAATAGATGCTTGCTTTTTGAACGCCGCGACTGCGCCTATTCTTTGCACCACGTTGGGAAGGCTATTCCAAAGCCTAATAGCATGCATAAAGAAGGAGCGACTACCAATTAGGGACAGATGGGCAGGAATAAGAAATTTAATTGATGTAGTGGAGTGCAAGGGAGATAAGAAATCAGATAGGTAGCAAGGAATTTTGGTATAGAACACTTTATATAAAAGGACCAGAGCCATGATGTCTAAGAGACGAAAAACGTCATATCCTAATAAGGAATTCCGTATATCCGAGACGTGATCTGTCCGTCTCAAGTGAAAGATATAACGCAAGCAATCATTAAATGCAACCGTTAGTCGTTGACGACAAGACGAGTCAAAAGATATATAAACCAGGGAGCCATAAAGAAAGTGCGGTATCACAAGAGCTTTAACTAGTTTGGCACGGATAGATGGTGATAAGAGACTACCGTAGAGCCAAAGTTTACGTAGTGTAGCATAGATCTTCGAGAGCATAAGTGAGACTTGACTGCAGCAGGATAGTTTTTAATTAATGGCAATGCCAAGATTATTGACACAGTCAACGAAGGGAAGAGGAACATTATTAAGGAATATGTTAGGAATATTGTCCAGGGACAGAGTGGGACGTCTAAGGACGAGAGCTTTACACTTATTAGGATTTAATTGAAGGAAATTGGATGAACTCCACTGATTTATTTGGAACAGAATATTATTAAAATCTGAGATACAAGATCTAATCTGACTAGGAGGACAAGAGGTATACAACTGGAGATCATCGGCATACAGATGGAAGGAACAACGTTGGATAACAGATATGACATCATTAACATATAATGAGAAAAGAAGGGGACCAAGAATTGAACCTTGTGGAACCCCCAAAGGTACTGGTAAAAAAGAAGACACAGTACCATTATGGCGCACACACTGAAGCCGATTAGATAGAAGAGATGAGAAAAGTCGAACAGCAGAAGAAGAAAAACTATAGAATGCACTAAGCTTGTAGAGCAAAAGAGAGTGAACTACTGAGTCAAACGCTTTTGAGAAATCAAGAAGAACTAGTATTGCTACGTCTCCCTGATCTAGAACTGAGCGAAGATCAGAAGTTACTTTCAATATAGCAGTTTCGCAACTGTGGTTTTTACGGAAGCCATATTGGAATTTAGAGAGGAAGTTATTCGATTCGAGATAGCGCATGATCTGAGCGAAGAGAGTTTTCTCAAAGACTTTGGCAAGGAAGGGAAGAATACTGATAGGGCGATAATCTTTTAAATCTACCGGTTAGGATTTCTTTGGTAACGGAATCACAACAGACTTTTTCCAAAGCTGGGGTACTCGGGAAGTTGTCAGACAGTAATTGAAGATATGCGTGACAGTTCCTACAATTAGGGGAGAAATCAGCTTGATAAAACGGGGAGACATTTCATCGCAACCAATGCAGTTAGATGAGATGGACAGCAATGTTTCCAGAACTTTGCAGGAGTCCACACAACGGAAGTTAAAACCATCGGTGCTGAATGGACTAGATGATTGAAAGCACGACTGAGTGAGGAGTGTAGGATCAGGAGGAGATTGAATGAAGGAGGCATTGAGCAGATTCACATTCACATCAAACGGTATAGATTCGGAAGCATTAATACCTAATGACCGGAGATTTGACCAAAGTTGTTTGGAAGTTAGGGCAGGATCAAGCTTGCGGGAATAAAACTCACGTTTAGCAAATTTTACTTTACTGTTGATGAGGTTGCGAAGTTTTTTATAAGCACTAAGACAGCTGGGAATCTTTGTTTTACGATAGCGTCTGTACATAAATTCACGTTGATTAATCAGATCAGGGATCTCATGAGAATACCAAGGACACGGGGCAGAAGACCGCTGTCTTCTTGTTACTATAGGTACGATCGTAAATGTGTTGAATAAATGTAGTCAATAGATCAACTTTAGTGTCAACATTAGTGGTGAAATAGATATCATCCCAAGACATGGAGGCAGTGACTACAGATAGCAGATTTAAATTAATATTTTTATAGTCGCGGTATGATACTGAAGAAGATGAGGTAGATGGGGAAAAAGCAAAACGAGTGGAAAGGAATAGTAGGTCATGGTCAAGAAAACTAGGAGGGGAGATTTGACTCTGTCTTATCACAGCATCCGAGGCGGTCGTAGCCAGAATATCAAGTAAGGAAGGATTCAGGCAACTCAGAAATGTTGGTAGTTGATTTAAGATATGCAAATGCAGCGATACAAGAAAATGCCTGAGCGAACCCGTACGAGAATTGGCTTTCAGGAGGTCAACATTAAAATCACCAGCAACTATTATATTTTCATGTCGGTGAGAGAGGCTAAAGACAAGGTTGGCAAATTCAGTAGCAATATCAGTGTTAAATATATTGGGTGGGCAGTATACACTGACAACAACACATTTATCACAGGCAGAACTTAATTCTACCGCGATAAACTCAAATTGTGAGCCATAGGATTTGCCCACTACTCTTGAGGAGAGCAAAGATGAACAATATATAGCAACTCCTCCACCAGTACGAACTATGCGATCATTACGATGCAGCAAAAAACCAGGAAGCGAAACTAGGGAGGTTGGGCTTTCAGGTTTCAACCAAGTCTCACTTACCATCAGAACATGTATTTTTGAACTTTCCAACATTAGGCTAAATTCGTCAATTTTATTTTTTAGACTTCGTGCATTGAGAACACAGATGTTCAGGCCTCCGGAGGAAGAGGAAAGGATATTAAGTAGCAGACGCTGCCTGTGCACACTATTAGGAATAATATTCATAATTGTAAAAGGACACAGGACCACATCCGCAGAAACATCCAAAAAGCAAGTAGAAACAAAGTAAGATTAAAGAGAAGGTAAGAGAATAATAAGACACAGAGAGAGCGGCTATGATCACAGACAACACAATTTAGGAAAAATCTATCAAAACTTAAAATTAAATACATTGAAAAAAGTGATAAAATTACATACATAACAAATGCTCCACAGTATTGTATGAAGATTTAATGACTTCTAACGCAAACCATGAGATGCGGCTGAATTGAAGAGCTCGTTCAAATCGAGAGCGGAGACAAACTTTCGAGACTGTTTATTCCTCTCCAGCTGCACATAAACATACCCTCGACGTGTGAATACGGAGAAAACTTTATTAAATCTCTGGAGCTTCCGTGCTAACTGCAGAATGTCGTTATTTTTCGACGTCAAACTTTCATTGATGTATATTTTGCTGTCTGCAGTAAAGCCAAGTTTCAAATCCTTTAGAGTCAAAATTCCATGGCGGCGGCTTTTTTTCAGGAATTCTAGCTGCTCGTTTGCTGACGGAAATTTAACAACCAGCAACGGGCTGTCATGCTTTGAGCTTCCATTCCTAGACTCATCGATTTGCCGCTTTACTGGCCGAAAGACATAGACATACGGCGTCAGCTCGTGCCCTATGGTAGAGGCAATGGAGTTCAAGATCAGTCTTGGATTGCCAGTGTCGCACAGAGGGACCCCTCGAATAACCACATCATGTAGTCGGGACTGGCGGCGCACGTCCTCTAGTTCATTAGAAACGACGGCAAGATCATGTTGAACCGACTCGACCTCACTGCGCAATTCTCCCACTAAGTTGGTAAAAGTGGTACGCATCTCATCCATTTGCGAAACTAAACGCGTTTCCAGCTGTTTCAATTTTTCTTCGAAAGCAGCAGTAGCAGCAGCAAATTGATCATCCAGCACACGGTTGATGTGGGTCATTAACCTTTTTTCTAACAGCTCAAGACGGTTTTCGGGAGCTGAAATTGATGATGATCTTGGTGTCATTTTGCTGTTACAGCTATCATTATGTCTGCTGGCTGAGTTCACAGGAGTGCAGTTAGTACCGGCATTAGAAGATTCCACCTCAGTAAATTTTCTAGTGACAGGTCTTGGTTTTGGCATTATTAATAATTTTTAATAGATTAACGTTAGTGAAAATCTCGAAGCAAATGCAGTGAGGAAACACAAACGCGAGTAATTTAGGTAGAAAATTAAACTTTAAATTTTGGGTAGAAAAAGGCGGAATAATTGAATAAAAACTGGGAGCTTAAGTAACACACGTCTACTCGGCACACATCACTGATAGACACTCATGTTCAGCCCATACCGAAAACAGGTGACTCTCCGAGGCTTTCGATAGAGTTTTGCACTCAGCAATATTAGCTAAACTCAAAGCTATTGACAAAATTTTATCGCTACTATCATAGAGATTGCTTCTTCGAAATTAACGCTCTCCTGCCTCCATGGCAATCTTACTACCGCAACACCAAATTAGCCCATTTGTCTCATTCCTTCCACCTGCATCTCCCCCTTTCACGCACTTAACTAGATAAGAATTCGTTCGTAAATAGAACAACTCAACTGTGGAATAATCTCTCGCAGTCAGTATTTCCAAGCTCCTACAACATCCAAGAGTTCAAATGCAGGGTTCATCGCCACCTTCTTCCACACTCCGCTGAACCCTCATAACCCTTAATCTATCCCTCTCGTACTAAGCTTGCTGCTAGACATTGCACCATGACGTGACAAACGACATAACGGACTAGTAGTACAAAGGGAGATTCCTGAGCTTAGCACTGCCACATAAAAAACAAAAGGTTCAAAGGTTGACCGACTGGTTCGACTGCGGCTATGGAACCCCTACTGAACCTCCCTCGGCCCCTTCTAGGATATTGAAGAAGGGGATTCTGGCTGGGTCTAAAAGAGCTATTCTCTTTAAATCAAGATACCTTGCTCGTATTGTCCAATACTATGTGCTTCGACAAACGGTTTATGACGCTTATCTGAGGTCGGTCAGAATAGCAACGCGGTAGGCCCCTCTTTATATAGGAAACTCGGTTTTTTGGTGCACGGATAGTTCAGAAATCGAGAATGGGTGTATATGGGCCAAGTGTAAAATATCAAAAACTGTCGTGGATGGTCTCCTATTTCTGAAATCCCTCAGCAGGAACAACGATGTTGTGCTGATGTGGAATTCTACGAAGGTTTTTTTAGTTATGATATTGCCGACAGCCTGGCTAGAGTAGGGGCAAACTCATCACTTTTTGGTCCGGAACCTTTCTGCAGACTGCACATTAGCTACCTGCCACGTTATCGCATCGGTCATCAAGAATTGGGTTGACCAGCTGTTGCAGTGTGACTGGTCAAGGATCCAAGGCGCTAGTCAAGCTTGAGGACTCATTAAAACCGACAAATCTAAAGCAGTGGGAGCTAAAAGGAACAACAGAGCTCATCACTGGCCAGTTATCAGCTATGCAGAATGAGGCTGGTAGTTGATTGTAGCTGTCGGTTCTGCGGTGCAGCTCCCGAAACTGACGACGGAGTCGGCACAATAGAGTAAATAAAATAGGTATGGCGATGCCTGCTAGGAAAGAAGAGAGAACGTCCTTCCCGAACAGTGCAGATTTAACATCTTAAAAATCGGAGCGGTCATCCAGCATCATTGGCTTACTTTTCAGAACCATCCCATAAACCGAATTATAAAAGATTTTCCGGGAAGGTTTCTAATCACTCCTCATAAGAGTTTAATATCCTGCCCGAAGCCATGCCTTTACGAGGTCTCAGTCACTCTTGTGCTTGTAGATCTCACCGTAGAGTCTTTTCTAGAATGTGCTCTTGCAAGGGCGTCGGCAGGCAATGTGCCAGAACGGAACACGATGCGTGGTCGCCGGACGTTAGAAGTGAATCGTCAAAGTCAAAGGAATGGGGATTTTTTTGGGGAAAACGAACCGCAATCACGCGGGATCGAGGTCAACAATCCCGCGGATTGCAGGACTACAAAAAATTCATAGATTTTCTTCTAAATAGTTACATATGTTCATGAATTCATGAAGTATTATATGAAATATGAGCGTAACAAACTACTATCAAACAAGGTATACAGACCAATTCTGAACTACGTTGAAATTTTCTTATATAGTCTGAAATGTTAATTTCGAAATTGCTCTCCGTTACAGCAGAGTTTATGCTACCACCGATGTTAGAAGATTCCAGCATAGTTTATAAATGGTCTGAATGCTTTGTTTGACTTGCTCAGTTGTGCGTTTGAAATACAACACAATTAGCCGTAAGGATAATCCCCTTGCGCTCATTCCTGTGTTTCCATGTAGAGTTTATCCTGGGTTTTCTCAAAGTAGGCGCCCATGGAAACGGAAGTTGAGGAAAATTTTTTTAACCAGTCCGGTTATGCCGAGTTTTGTATATGTGTGTGATTAAGTTTCCTTCACTGCACAGATACCAACGGCAACGCGATGTAATATTAGCTGCGTTCCTTTTCTGCTAATTTTAACTAATTTTTACTCGTGCGTACTAGCAACTACACCTGCTCTTATAAACGAGTAGATAGCACTTGCAATTACGCAATTGAAATCCACTAGAGGGAAAGTCGCCATTTCGAATCTATTGTGAATTACTTTCACTTCCGCCATCACCCGCTAGATGGCTTTTATTTGTGTTGAACGTCCATAAATAAAATATCAGTCGTAAAATTATCAAAAACTATTATCTTTCGTTTTACTTTAAAAATTACAGCATTAATTTCTCCATTTGGTATAACCACAATTCCGACGGAAGACGGCAACGAACGACGAAATTTCGTTGTTATGTTCAACGAATTGCATCGCTGTAGTTGTTAAAGCACAACAGCGGCGACGTTTTTTTTCAAATAAAAGTGGATCACGTAGATAGAGACGAAAATGGGTTTTTTGAAAAAATGTTCAAGAAAATGAAGAGTGTTGATGAGGAACATTTCTTTAAAGCAACAATAGTTTTTATCTTTTAAATTGTACAAAATCTCATAATTTCTTACAAGTTCTATAAGGGACTCATTAAGAGCCATAATTTAAATTAAAAATTCTACTTTGCGTTATAAAACTCGAAAACTGTTTATGATACTAGAAAACTGCAATGACATAAAAAATCGCCACCCTTGTCGACAAAATTTGAATTTATTTTAACCTGACGAATTTCGTCGCATTCGCAAATCGTCGTCGCCCGTCGGAATTGTGGGAAATTCCGCTTTCACATATGGTTTTAAAAATTTTGACAGCGAATTTGCCGTCGTTCGCCGGAATTGTGGTTACACTAATTGTGTTATAAATTATTCTTTTAAGTACTTTTAACTTGTTTACAAAAAAGTAACGTCCAAAATTTTTGCTGAGATTTTACTCAAATCAGAAAATTTTGCGTTCCTTTTCTGCTCTGCTCACTAGTACTAAATAGTAGAAAAGGAACACAGCTATTATTTATCTGTCACTTTGGCCCAGAGCCGTCATGGAAACAGTATCGAGTTAACTTGAGGGAAAGAGCTTTCTGTTTACTCAACGAAAACTCTACCTCGATTCATGGAAACACAGTACAGCACGTGGAGAATCCCCTGGCTTACGCCCGCCGCACATGCCCAGACTCGCACTCGTTCACGACACTGCGGTAATGTGGCACTGACATTGGTGGACACGTGTTTGTCCGCATTTGCTAACACGAGTCGTACATCAGTCAGTGGCATTCAAGATGGGCGCGATAGACTTAAGTTCAATATCTGACAATGATAACGAGTTTTTATATAGATTTTTGTTAATAAGGAAAGCATCTGAAAAAAATTGGAAGAGCTCTTACATGTTCAGAGGGAAACCCATGGAAAATTTAACTTAACTTCCGAGTTTTCAGACGCAAAATTCAAAAACTATTTTAGATTGTCTAGGAATGAATTTCAAAATAGAATCCTTTAATTTTGCATTCTTGAAATCTGGGTGTTTTACTTCGTATATACATTTCCCGCTTCGAACAGTTTCATTTAATTCCTTCATCATTCCAAACACTCGCGCCACTGCCACTCGAAATTAGTGTCTCGATCACCTAGCCGACACGCGCTACACGCTCATGTCCGCGCCGAAATCGACACGTGAGAGCAAATGCGGAGTTCGGTACTGGGCCATAGGTTTCAAATACTTCCACTCGCACGCGGCTCGTGTCGACCAATGCGAGTGTGGGCATGTGCGGCGGGCGTTAGACGTAGGGTAACTATACATTTACACTTACACTTAAACAAACACATATGGAAAACCCGGCTTAGGCGAGAAACACAATTGGAACTTTTCTGCCAGCTTCAGCTTTTCGCATATGGAGCACCAGGCATCTGCTCACAATAACAGCTTCAGATTTTCGGTCAGCCGAAATGCCAGCACGAGCTTTACGAAATTTAAAATTTTGAGCTGGCTGCTGTCATTATCTTCTTCTTGATCTAATTTTTAGGATTGTGTTGTCATTTAAAATGGAAAAAAAGCTAATAGAACTAGTGGAAGAGAGGTCCTTACGCCTAAGGAAATTGCTAATACTATGTATAAACTTTAATACTTTGTTTGACAATTCCAGGCAACCAGGCTGTCAAGCCCTAATTGTGCCTTTGCCGACTTTTTAGGTAGCGCGAACATTACAAGCCAGCCGAAAAGCTGGCAGAACGGCACCAATTGTGTTTCTCGCCTTAATCCGACGAGTTTCGTGGAGTTTTCTTGGATTTAACAAAACTTTACTCAACCCCCGGTTCCATGGGCGCTTACTCTGAGCTAACCCATTGTAAACTCTGCATGGAAACTTTGCAGTTGATCACGTTCGGATACTTAAATATACTTAGACTATTTTGTGTTATTGCTGCATTGCTTAGTTGGCAGATATTTTCAACTTACGAATTTAAATTTCGTTGAGTGTAAGGCCTTCCGCACACGAGTCGACAGATTCCAAATTTCAAATTTAGGTTGAGCACGACCTTTTGATGATTCCAACCAACCAAGGTTTTGGCTAATCTGTTTTGTGCATACGTAATAGCATCTGAAAGAGGTTTTGGATAAATATTGAAAATTAAAAAGCACAGGTAAATTTAAGGCACTTACAGTCACAAATATCAATATTTATTCGAATAACAAAGTCTTGCCTACCAAACAAAAAAAGAAGGAATCCCAAAATAATTCAGCAATTCATTCTTCCTTTGTGTGAAATATCTCACTCTCTTTTATTACTAAAAATGTCTTCACCTTCCTCTCAAGAACCTCTTTTCATTCAACCTTTCTATTTTTTTTGACCTTGTCCGTGCTGTGAACAAAACATGACGTGGCTGTGTTGAGTATAGGGTTTCATCTAAATAAATAATTTATTTTTGGGACACTTTGGGACAATTGAAGGTAATATTTTCTGGTAAAACTATTGCTGAAAATTTGTAGAAAGCTTGAAAATGTAAATAAATCTTTCCATTTAAGTCAACCTTAATACAACCTTTTGTCCAACCAGTTTATATTACGGAAAGCACGAATAATAGATAAATTATAAAACCGCATGATACCAGGACATAACAGCGTTATTTATACCAGTTACGTCGGCACGTAGTCATTGGCTGAAGCTAAAAGCAAAATAAATAAACAAAAATTCCGCCACCCACACCCACCCTCGCCGCAGCAAATAAATTTCCCTTAGTCCTTCTCGACTGTAACAATGCGCCCGCGAATTGTTTACCTGAAAAATCCTTGCAATCGCTATCAGTTACTAGATAAATTCCCCGGCCATAAACATACACACCTGCACCTTTCGTTTCGATGGCAGCCATTTCGCTGTTCATTTGAGCAGTGACCTAGAAAGCTGGCGCGCTCTCTCTTTCTACCCTTTCACCGTCTGCGGGGCTTGCAGGGGCGCTTTTTATTTATAAAATTTTCATCCCCGCGAATGCTGCTCGGTGGTTGTGCAGCGGAAAACCCTGCGAGAATGCAAACAGAGCACAAAAAGAAAATATTAAACAGAATCGCAGCCACAGGACGAACTAGAGCCATTTTGTTTGCGTTCATCCTAAAAGTAGTAAATATGAAAATATAATTTCCATTGAGCGATTCCTGTTTACCGCGAAAATGGCCCTGGGGGCGAACTCCATTTCGGTAATGGGGAGCATGCATGCTCCTCCACTAACGTGGGGCTCCGGCATTGTTTGTTGGCTGTTCCCGAAAACAAATGAATAAAATGCAAAATGCACGAAACTAACAAAACTCTCTGAAAATTTAAGAGATTTAAAGGAAGCTGTTGAATCAACAATGGTGGGGGTAGGTGCAGTTAAGTGGGGGTTGAAATAATAATAGATTCGGAAAATTAGTTAACTGTTTTTCTGGGGGGTTTCAGAGTGAACGTTACCGGGTGAAAAGCATCAAAAATTGGTATTTGCCTTTTCAATTTTCAAAGTTTCTCATACAAGCACAAATTTTGTGTTTTTAGTTGGGGAAAGGGGTTAGTCGACGTGGAAGCGAGGTACCTAGAGCAACGCATGCGGACAATGGAAGCATGTTGAAAATTGTGGGTTTTGATTTTAGGTTAAACGGACATTTGGCTATTAAACATGGACATTTCATAGTGAAACTTCTGAATTATTTGATCTAGACTGATCACACGTTAGTCGGCGTTGACACCATACAGAAAAACGCGATACACCAGGAGTTACAAAGATAGCAGCAAATAAGCACTAGCTTGTGAGTAAAAGAACTGTAACAGGGCCTTAAGTGGAATCGGCAAAGAACTCGTCGAGTTGGAAAACTTAGAACAGCACGGAACTCTAGGGAGTAAGGCGCCTGGTTATCATCCCAGAGGTCCCGGGTTCGAATTCCGGCATACACACCTACATAACTTTCCTTCTTTCCTCTTTCCTCTTTACATTCCTGATTCCTCCTGTCATAGCTTTCCCTAGCCTTCCCCGCTCCACCAAGTGCATGTCATCGGTTAGTTGATGATATTCAACTCGTTTTAGAAGGTATAACACTCCAGCGAGTTGCTTCTCGATGCCCCGATGTCAGAGACCGCAGCAACTGGAAGATTCTGGAAGGAGCTGAGAGCTTTCCTATAAACCAGAGTCCACTGTGGGGCAACTGTTTCCGCCCTATTTCCCATGAGGGATTAAAGGGGCTTAAGAAGTAGATATACAGCTTATATCAAATGGAGAGAGGTGTGCAACCCGTTAACGAATCCTCGGATAAGATGTTTTCTGCCTTTGAGCCCCATTTTTCCAATGTCCCACACATTTCTCTGTTAGCGCCGTAAGCTCCCAGTGGAGGCTGGATAGTCAAATCTAGAGGGAAAGAGGATGAAACACAGAGAGTGTACCCTTCAAAACGTACCATGCCAAAATTTTTCGTTCGTTTCGAGGACATGGGCATGGTCGTTGGTGGCTTTTGCTATATTTTATTTGTTTCAACAAGCCTACCCATCTTTACAAATGCCTTATCCTTGAATCGAAGATTTGCCAGGATGGACGTTCTTTAACGGAATACCTTTTACTCTGACTCCTCCGAAACTCCAATAAAAATAATTCAGTTGGCTAATTTTTTTAAAAGTATACACCCGCCCGCAACTAGTACGCATAGCGAACACAAGCGCCTGCCACATGGGTATGCCCGCTATAGGCATACAAACCTAAAAATGCCCCAGCCAGAGGATTGCACGCCTCTGTTACAGATGTGAATGTATTCATAATCGAACATTCCAAACGCGAGTGTCGTTTTACCAATCAGACGCCCAACTAAGTACTAGCCACGTGTTGCTGCTTGACCTACGACAACCGGGCAATTGAGTATGCGTTTTGAAGCTGGTCGGGCATGTTGCAGTCTTATTTTTACTTAGGAACGGGTCATAGAAAGAGTTGTAGTAAGGTGCGCCTAAACTTATAGGATATCAGAACCGTTCTAATGCATCCCTGTCTAACGATTTTGGTCCTACTAAGGAACTACAGCAATAGTTTTAATTACTCAATGGCAGTGTTTTCCAATGTGTGTTACGCGTACCCCCATGGATACGGGAAGAGTTTAGTGGGGGTACGCGTACCACACTTTGGTTGCGCTTGGTGCAACACAACAGTCAGTTTACTTTTTTCGATTAAAAACATAGAAAAAAAAAACTTCATTATTTTTTATTAGTTTCGCCGTGCGCTGTGATTCTGGGCGTTCCAGCCAACAGTGTCACACAAAACCTCCAGTATATGTATAAACACATTGAATTATTGCAGCTAGCGAGTGCATATTTTTAGCTTTTGGGCGATTTTTTCAATGAAAGTGGTTTTTTATGTGCTTTAGTAAGCCCCATTGACTCTCATTAATTTTTGCAAAATATAATATTTACCCCTAATATTCAAGATTATGGATGGCTGGTTAAATTCTGAAATTTATATACTGAAATATAAAAACACATCCAGTATAAAGAACGATTTTTTAAAACAAACTTGAAGATTTAAATCACCGTCGAAAAATAATGTGGAGTTTGACATTAGATGAAAATCAAAAATTCCTAGAAGCTTCGTATCGCTTGTCGCTTTTAAGGAGACGATTGGGGAAATTATAATCAACGGTGTAAACTGGTGCATAGACTTTTTTGAAAATCCATTCATGGTTGATCTTCCATTATTTCTTCTACCACTGGATTAGCCTCTTCTAAAGCCGGTTCTACACGATGCGGTGAACACCTTCCAACGTTGGACGCTTGATGGTAGGACGCATCGTGTGGCCGATACTCGAGCTACGAGTGTCCAATGTCAACCGTCCAACGTTCGCGTTTGGACACGTTCGGGCTGTTGTCGGTATTTGGGACAAGTCAAACACTTTTTTTCCCACTCGGCCCCACAGTTGGAAGACATTTGGCACACTGCTACACGATTCGGTCATCAGTTCATTCTGTGATTTGGGTTTTCACAGGTATGTATGTTTATTATTATGTATGAATGTGTATTATTATTAGTTAATAATTGATTATTTATATTATTAATAATTATTATTAAAGAAATTATTATTAATAATTATCATTAAAGAGTAAATTTTATTAAAGAAAGCCAACAATTATTCTAGCGTGTTATTTACATTTAATTTGAAGTGGCGTAAATTTGAAAGGGGCAAAGTATTACAATGGAATGGAGCAACGATTTAATTTTGGAATTTATCCAAGTGTACGAATCGTACCCGGTACTGTGGGATCCAAAAAATAAACAGCATAAAAACCGCAATAGTTTGTATGATGCATGGACAAATATTTCAAACAAAATTAGTGCCGATGTAACTGTCGACGCGTTACGCAAAAAAAAAAGAATCGCTGATGTCCACTTACAGAACTTTGGCAAAAAAAGTTCGAGATTCCTACAGTACTGGATCTGGATCGAAGGACGTATATGATGAGCCTACATGGTTCGCATATGAATCCATAGATCGGTTCATTATTGCAACAACAAAGAAAATTCCATTAGTTCCGAGGTAATTTTATTTCAAACAGTACATATAATTATAAAAAAAACTATAATAATAAAGTATATTAACTCAGTCAATACAATCTTGCCAATCAACGGCACCGTTCGTTTTGAAATATTCTGCAAACTCTTTTCGAACGTCTTTTGCTTCTTGGGAAGGTTTTCTGGCTATTTTAGACAGGGGGATGAACGATGTATTGCCGGTGTTCTGCCGCCATCTTCCTGGTTTTAATTTTCCGTCGACCTCATCATCCACAAGTCCATTTGGAGTATATATTTGGCTGGATGTATTACTGCGCCGTAAAAAATTATGAAGTAGTGCACCTGTCATGGAAACCAAAGCAGCCTTTTCTGGTTGTAGCAACATTGGCTTTTTAAAAATGCGGAATACAGATGCTAAAATGCCAAAAACATTTTCTACAATTCTTCGGGCGCGACAAAGGCGATAGTTAAAAATCCGTTCAATGATTTCCACTAGTGATGAGCAAAAGTGGTCTTGTTCTTGCAGTCTTGCCTTGTTCTTGCACATTTTGCAAGAACAAGAACAAGACTTAGTTATGCTTGCAAGAACAAGAACAAGACTAATTGTGCAAGAACAAGACCCAGAGCAAGATTTCTTGCAAGATTCTTGCAAAAATTCCACCTAAATTCATTCTATTAAAAACAAAAAACATAAAATTGATTATTATGCTCAAGTAATTATTATAGATACATGTATATGTGTATATATTTAGTATGATAATTGTAAAAGCATTTGTACATAAGTACATAATGACTTTGAATGTCAACGAGATTCAGAATCAATATTTTTGCATTTCGAAGCAAAATTTTCCGAAAAGATTTAGGTAGATGTTCCACACTGCCTACTCTTTTTTTATCCAATTGGGTGGTCTGTTACTTTAATTCAATTTCTGGTGTTTAGGAAACTAGTCCTTCTTCTGTTAAATTCATACAAAAATGAAGATTCCTCATATTATATTAAGATAAAAATAAAGTTTAAAAAACCGACTTCAGGAAAAAACCAATCCCGTGATACACAAAAAAGGAAGAAATAATTGTTGGTAATTCTTAACAGCATTAATTAGTCCAGTCAAATTAGAGGTTTGACTGGAAGATAATTCCGAAGTTGCTGAAAATTGGAACAGCCGTTAAAAACATTATTATACGTAAGCTGTAGAGACTGCCACGCGATTGGGCGGCTGCAAACTTTTTTATTCAAGGTCAAAGGGTCAAAAAATCAGTTTTTTGCAAATATCTGCTAAACCGTACGTCTTATCAGAAAATTGTGTTTACAAAGTTTGTAGATTAGGCGATTATCTACAAAAAAATATATTATACATTTTCTCGTAGGAATTGCCATTTCTGAGATATTGTCGTTTTAATAAGTTAAAATACTCATATTCTATCATTCCCGACTTGTAAAGGTCATCAGAAGTTTAATAAATCCTTTGTTGGAATACGCGGCTAATATTTTCAGGGGTGATTCCTGGATATATTTGGAGAAAAAAATTGTTCTACAGAGGGCGCCTATCTCCACTATCCACTAAGATACAGGGTGATTAGGGAAATTTTTTTTTTAAATTTACTGAAATTTGAATAACTCCTAAAGTAATTATGATAGAGTAGCCTAATTAGGCTCATCTTTTAGGTAAATGTGTATTCTTTTATTTGGTATAAAGCACAGCAACCTGAGTGACTCCGTTCAAAAAATATATATCGCGTGGCAGTCTCTACAGCTTACGTATAATAATGTTTTTAACGGCTGTTCCAATTTTCAGCAACTTCGGAATTATCTTCCAATTATGGCGTTTTTTGTCTATTTTGACTGGACTATAATCGAATCAGAATGGATTTAGAAAGAAGAATCTATAGTATTCAGTAGTTCAAGTAGTTTATTAGAAAAGAAAAAATGCTCTAAAAAAAATCTTTTTTGAGTAACCTCTTTTGCTTTTTGGATGGCAAGGAAACTCGGACTTTTCCCAATGTATGTAATATTTTCAAGGCCTCCACATTGGTTACATCGCATCGTAAGAACGACAGGAGCGTGGGCCAGTTTTTGTATTACTGCAAAGGGATTTAATAATTTTTTGTGCCCATACACGACATTTCTTCTTTAATGAATCATACTTGAACAACCTAATTTTTTATAATAAGTAATGGGTATAATACTGGTTTACTTTTGCTTCAAAATATTTCCGTTGTAATTTGTTGCTTACACACTTGACAGAAAAATGTCTACGCCTAACTTGTTCCCATATGAATTTTATGTAATTTTTCAGGGGCGCAAACATAATAACGTCACCAAGAGCAGTCGTGAAACTGATTTGTTTAATAAAAAAGCCATGTGGAATTCTCACCTCAAAGGTAGTAAATTTTCGGTGTGTACAAACTTTTGACGCTGACTGACTGACGCTAAAATTATAATAGTTTTAAAATCAATTTTTTGCATTTTGTTGTTTGGATATAATTTTTTTATTAAAGTCTAGGTTTTTTTCAATAACCATTTTATAAAATCAACATACAATACCTACTACATGCGAGAAAATACCTTGGCCTTGCAGTTTTGTCTTGCCTTGTCTTGGTCTTGCACATTTAGTAAGAACAAGAACAAGCCTTAGGTATATTTGCAAGAACAAGAACAAGCCTTAGGTATGTTTGCAAGAACAAGAACAAGAACAAGACTTAGCTATGCTTGCAAGAACAAGACAGACTGAACAAGAACAAGACAAGAACAAGACTAGATTAGTCTTGTCTTGTTCTTGCGTTTGCTCATCACTAATTTCCACAATATGGTTTCAAAATTGAGATACTTAGAGGAAATGCATCATCACCAACTACAACATACGGAACGCTTTTTTGGCGTTCTGGAAGGGGTTCCCTTGGTGGAAGAAAAAGATCCTCTCGCATCATTTTACGGTATAGTGATGTGCTTGCAAAAACTCCTGCGTCGTTCATTCGTCCTTGAGCTCCAACGTCAACAAATGTGAAGCAGTAGTCTGCATCAACCAATGCTAAAAGTACTATGCTGAACGATTTTTTATAATTATAAAATGTAGATTCGCTATTAAATGGGGCTTGAAGCAAAATATGCTTTCCGTCCATTGCACCCACGCAATGAGGGAAGTTCCAGCGCTGACTAAAACCATTTTCTATTATTTTCCATTCTCCCTCTGTCCGTGGCAGCTAAAAAAGATTACATATTTATAGTACGCTTAATTATGTGTATATAAATTTATTATTTAAATAACTACAACTATTTTTTTTATAGGAAACCCACAATGAAGAATTCTCAGGGGATGAGGAAGTAATGAATAATAAAGAAAATGTAGGGCAAGATAATACTGAACCTTCAGCGAACCTTCACGAAGAAAGGGAGAACAGGAACAGTATGGAAGGCGGGAATGGAAGCCCAGGAGCTATAAACTATGTATTGCCACAAAGCGCTCAAAAAAAAAGAAGAGGAGGCCTCAGTCAAGTCGATTTAAATGTTACAAAACATTTAAAGAAAGCAAGTGATGCTTTGACGAGCCTTACCAACAAATCGCAAATACGGAGTTCGGAGGCATTACAAGATGCACCTGCTTTGTATGGGCAACTTTTAGCTGCTAAGCTTCGAAGGCTGTCACATAGAACTCAGGTTACTGTACAAAACAAAATCGATAATATAGTTTTTGAGGCAGAACTTTGTGAAATGGATTCTTTAGATTCTATAAATACGCCTTCTGTTATTACTTCTAACAATTATTATTCCCAAGCTGTATCTACTCCGTCTCCAGAAAACATAGAAGTTTCCGTCAGTCCGACCAGTGTATTTTCACCGGAATCCTCCCGGGATGCTGGAGGATCCGTACTAACATACTATACTAATGTAACAGATATTTTAAGTTTAACCAACAGTAATAACCAACAGTAATTGTGCTCATAATGTAAAGATTTATAACTACATATATTAAAATTACATTCAAAATGCAAGTTGCATTTTCCTTACCCGTATTTCATTCTTTAGTGCCTCAATGAGGGCCTGACAAACATCAGGGACAATATTGCTTATGGACTGATATTTTAAATAGGTATCCAAGACTTGTAAAAGAGTCGCCGGTAGCTAAAAAACGTAGAGTAACTGCTAGCCGATCTTTCGCCGGAATAGCTTGCCTCATATTGATATCTTGTTTTGTTATTTTTTTTCCAATCTTGTTCAAAAGATATTCAAAATCTTCAGCTGACATTCTGCAGAAGTTTTCAAATTTTCCTGAAGGCTCCTTTAGTAAATCAAATAACATTTCAGAACCATCATACCTAAAATGTTTAGTTTTACTTGAAATAATTTTAAATCTTAAGTACGAATGATAATCAAAATAGACAATCTTATATATTATTATTTATTTACTTACCGTCGTCTGCTTTTATTTAAAGACAACATCCACCACCTCCTTGTACGTCTTTTGCGCTTACTCCTTACTAATAACTTGCAACATGACAACAAAATCACTGCTCCGGCAGCAGTAGCAATTTAAATATTGACATCTTCCATTTTGCTTTCTTTGACAATTCAATTTAAATATTATAAAATAAATGGTTAAAAAATTTTTTTAAAAAAAAATCTTTTCATTAACTAAAAAATGTACTGAAAAGTAAAAAATAAAAAATATTTTAAAGAAAGCGTGAAATTTCAATTTTAATGAAAAAGTTAATTAAAAGAATGCCGCATTTTTCATCAAAAATTGAAAATATAACTGTAAATCGCGTGAGATTTACAATAACCCTCAATTTTTTGCTTTGTTAATTTCAAATTCTAACAAAATTTTTTGATGAAAAATGCGCCATTCTTTTAATTAACTTTTTCATTAAAATTGAAATTTCACGCTTTCTTTAAAATATTTTTTATTTTTTACTTTTCAGTACATTTTTTAGTTAATGAAAAGAATTTTTTTGAAAAAAATTTTTTAACCATTTATTTTATTTTCTACTTTTTAGTTTGTTATATGTATTCCGCCATTTTATGATGGCAATTCTATTAGATTTAAAATTACGTTACACAGTTTACTGTATTCATTTGATACCCATGTCGTGGGCTCGGTGGAACATAATTGCAAAAACGGCCGCCATCTCGGAACCGTCTTCTTGATTTTTTTACAAAAAGGTCAGATTGCATTTAGTACTTATACATGATGAGTTGAACTCAAGTTGAACCCAAGTCTAACTACATGTAAACGAGAGTCGAGTTGGGTTAAGGTTGACTGAACTCGACTCAGCTCTGCCACCTGGGTTTAGTTGAAATTATGCATACGGACATGAGTTCAGTATTTGAGTAGTTGAATTTAGTTGACAGCAGCATCTCTGTGTTTGTTTGTGATTTTTTGTAACGTGTATTGCTTCTTTATTATAAACTCACCCTTAACTCAACTATTCATCTCATCATTCATACACATTAACCACCCGAACTACGAGTGTGTGCAAAATTGGAAGTTGATCGGTTATATTTTCTACTTTTTAGTCTATTATAAGCTTTCCGCAATTTAGTGTTGGCCGCCATTTTGAATTTGGAATGACGCCATATAGCTTATTGTGTTCTACCTGTCATATCCTTTCATTTGATACCCATGTCAGAGGGCCGCGGAGCACAATTTCAAAAATCGGGCGCCATTTTGGAACCGCCATCTTGATATTTTTACAAAATGGCCAGATTGCATTGTCATCCAAACTAAACGTGTATGCAAAATTTCAGCTCTATCCGAAACCGGGAAGTGGGTCAAATTTAACTTCCAAGATTTGACGACAAACAGTGTAAGTGTTGGCCGCCATTTTGAATTTGGAATGACGCCACATAGCTTATTGTGTTCTACCTGTCATATCCTTTCATTTGATACCCATGTCAGAGGGCCGCGGAGCACAATTTCAAAAATCGGGCGCCATTTCGGAACCGCCATCTTGATATTTTTACAAAATGGCCAGATTGCATCGTCATCCAAACTAAACGTGTATGCAAAATTTCAGCTCTATCCGAAACCGGGAAGTGGGTCAAATTTAACTTCCAAGATTTGACGACAAACAGTGTAAGTTAAATAAAAGAATTTAAAAATGACATGACTTGGCGAACGTTTGAATCAATTGCATTGGATCAAACGCTCGCTCCACCGTGTAGCAGGACATTTGCCATACTAATCGTCGAGTCCATTTGACTCAATCATTCGAGCAAACATTAGAATCAAGCGTTCACCGTATCATGTAGAGCCGGCTTAACATGTCCCGGTACCGTACTCCTGTCTGGGTTTGCGCGATAAATTTGAGTTTCACTAGTTCTCTAACTGAAAGGGCTCCCCATTTAGCGGCTTCTTCTTGAGTTGGCAACGTTGTAGAAGTGGTGAGCGCTTTAACATCCGCACTCTGCGTAAACTTTCCTTAACTCCGACTTCAGTTCCAATTTCCGTGCCAGTCATGGGTGGAATTTGATGCTGTTTGCAGGATCCTACTCCATTATCTCTTCGTTGTGACGGTAGCTTTTCCTGGTATAGGCTTCTTTCCGTAATTTTGAATGCCCTTAAGCAAGTTAATGATCACTCGGAAGCTTCTACCCAATTTTATTGTTAGAGTCTTTCAACGTTTTGATTCGCTCGATTTCTTCGCGTGATAAGCGCTGCCCATATTTGTACCGATTTATTTAAAATAAAAAATGCTAAAATAGTTAGGCTAAAAAAGGCCCCCATACACGCTCAAATTGGATCGCAATTACCCTTCTACCGGGACAACAAGCAGGCCTTCCCAGCCACCGCTCTGCTTTTATTTCTGAAACCACTAAAGGGCCAAAGCAAGTAGAGCCGGAGTGGAATTGGCGGCAAACTGAGCACACCTGATTCAGCTTTAGTGAACTCCTTCCGATCAGACCGAAGGCAGCACTGTGGTAGGGAATCCGGGAAGCTTGAAAGTCGAGTATAAGCGGCAAGCCACTAGGAAGGCTGTTGAGCTTGCCCCTACAAATACGCGGAATTATTAAATTATTATTTCTGAAGAATTGCGACTCGTATAGTACATTAAACAGTCGCAGAAGCCTATCCTCACGGTAGCCAAGTTTCGACAGGAGTCCATGGGTTTTACCAACAATGAAACTTATGTGATCGCAGCAGATCATGCAAGTTGTCAATACCACACCAAGATTTCTCGCTTTATCAACGCAAACAAACAAGAGGAACCGAGTTTAACGCTATAGCAGAGAGGTCAGGACGAACAATATCAGAGTGAGGGAAACAAATACACTACTTGATCTCTTGGTACAGGGAGATAAAGCTGCACATCATCTCCATACATATGAATCTTAGATTATTTTACTACTAAGGGAAGATTGTTAATAAAAATACTGAATAAGAGCGGTCCAAGAATGGAGCCTTGGGGGACGCCAGCGTGGAGTAGGGCATTTGAGGAACTAGAGCCACCTAGTTGAACCTTTGAGAGCGCGAAGAAACTTTGCAGTCTAAGAGCAGAAAGAGAAAACTGTTCTTGTGAGGCCAGTTTTCGCAGAAGCAGGGCGTGATTGACGTTATCGAAAGCTTTTGAGAAGTCAAGGAGCATTAGGTAGCAAATGTGACGTTTATGAAGGGAGTTGCGAATATCAGTCGTGAATCTGTGAATATTTTTATGTAAATACAAAGTTGCGCAGTTGTGTTCATTCGTGTATGGGCCCCTTTAGATTATATTGTTATGTGTGAAAGACGAAACGAAACGCAGCCCACGCAATTGTCTCTCAGTGAAAACTATACCTTTACAAGTTCAAATTGAGACTAAACAATTTCTAATTGAGACTAAACAATTTCTAACTGAGACTAAACAATTTCAAATTGAGACTAAACAATTTCTAATTGAGACTAAACAATTTCAAATTGAGACTAAACAATTTCAAAATGGGACTAAACAATTTCAAAATGAGACTAAGCAATTTCAAAATGAGAATTAAAAAATGTTAGTGACAATAAATAAATGTTTTATTGAAAGAAACTAAAAGGATTACAAATTATTAATAAGTTAATTAAAAACTCATATCTATCATGTTTATTGCGTCTGGTATAAATTTTTGAATGTGAGCTATATTCCGGATGCAGCTAGGAACATCAATTTTTGATAAGTTTTCTCGAATAATTCTTTCAAGCCGTTGTAGACGAAATTCGGTTTGCGTCAAATTTGATCTGTTCTCACCAGCGAGGATTTGCGGCATTTGAATATTTAAATCACTTTTGACGCCAGCTTTCAGGCTTGACCAAGTATATTCGATTGCATTGAACATTGGGCTATATGGACCAAGTCTTAGTAGACGATTATTAAGAAATTCGCCTTCTTGAAAAACCTCCTCAATGGCGGCATGACATGGAGCATTATCAATTACCAGTACAATTGGTGTCTGGTACATAGTTTGAGCATTGCGAAGACAACGGCGAACAAATTCTTTCGTTTCTGGTTTCTTAAATGGCCCTCTTTTTATTTCTTGGTGAATCAAACCCATATTGCCTATACAACCAATTAGATGGATATTGGATCCTCTACTGCCTGCTGTAATGTGAGTGCAACGAGTTCCTTTTTTAGATCGATGTCGTGGGTTTCTTTTTTATGTATTCCTTTTTAACACACGACAGGGACGAAGGAGTGCTTTCGCATTGGCGAGAAGTTCACCTGCCCCTTTTTGAAAGTACTATCAAAACGAATTCTTGTTTTTTGTTACGTCTTTTATTTTCCCATTAAACTTATTTTGCTACAGTTACTATTCACTTACGTTTAAACAAAGTAATACATTTTTGCAAACTATTAAACTTCACTTTAATATATTTTCTTTCTCAACAATTAATTCAATCAACTCATTCAACTTTGCTTTATCCTTTTGAGTTACTATTCACTTACATGTTTAGACAAAGTAATATTATTTTTCAAACTATTAAATTCACTTTAATATATTTTCTTTCTCAACAATTAATTAATTCCACTCATTTAACTTTGCTTTATCTTTTTGAGTTACTATTTACTGGGTCAATATCTCCAGCCAGTCTTCAGGTATCGACCGACTGTTACTTGCTCACCAACTGATGCCGATCGATGTCTATCACTCGGCCGGTCACCCTCGTAGGCCTCCAAAACCAATTAACCAATCGCTCCCCCACCTCGGGGTTCTGTTGGTGGAAGGTAAACGCGAGGAAAGCTTTTTTAAAGCAGGTGAGAATCTTTGATCATGCGAGTGATCGAGTATTCGTGGTGTTTCCTGAGGGGAAGAGTGTGCGCGAAGCAAATTTACTCGAGGTCAACATGTGGAAAGTGTTGACCTGTGTCATCGTTACCGATGATCGACGGAAATCGTTTTTGCATGCATCTAATATTATTTTGTGGGATTATTGGGCTTGGCGGAAACTCATATTGAGTTTCCAGAATGAATTTCCTGTTAAAGCGTGCATTTTTAGAATTTTTAGAATGTACTTGAAAAATCGGTTATGGCATGCATGTGGCGGAAACTCATATCGAGTTTCCAGAATTGGTTTCTTTTAAAATGCCAAATGAAAGTTAAAGGAATGAGTTGAAATGCCCTTGGAAATGTGAAGGTTGAGTAAAAGGTAACGGGCGGAGGCGCCGCTCGTTACATCGACCTTTTGTTCTTGAAATATATAAATTAAAATTTGTTTCATCCATGTAGAGTGTGGGTACATTATTAGATTGATATTCCAAAAGTTTTCGAACATAATCACGTCGTTTTATTTTATTAATTTCAATGTTTGCTTTATTAGGCTCCTTTCGAATGTCCTTCAAAGTATAGGTACAGTAATCCATCTAAATGTGTTCTTAAACATTCGGTAGAAACAATAATTTGATGATTATTTTGAAAAATTTCTTTTAACTGTACTAATGTTATCCTGGGATTTTTTTCAATATATTTTTCCATAAATACGCGATGTTCATTAGTAATTTTTGTTTTTCGCTCCCCACCACGTGGCTTTTCAGGTATTTGGTGGTTCCGAACCCATCGATAGGCAATTGCTTTCTTCACGCCCAATGTTTTTGCAAGTGCTCTCCAATCTTCATTATTATTATACAAAGCACAGATTTGCTTCTTTATTTTATCGGCTTCCACTTTTTTTATATAAGACATGACACTTTTAATGAAGACACTTTTAATAATGACAGACAATAGAATGTGTTGGCCAAGCATCTTCAGTAGCCTACTAACTTATAAAATCGCAGTATTAACGATTAAAGATCAAAGTATTTATTTATTTTCGCTAAATTTTTTAAATTCCCATTTTGAAATTGTTTAGTCTCAATTTGAAATTGTTTAGTCTCAATTTGAAATTGTTTAGTCTCAATTAGAAATTGTTTAGTCTCAATTAGAAATTGTTTAGTCTCAATTAGAAATTGTTTGAGTCTATGTCTCCTAGTGAATAGTCACAATCAGTCCGGTCTGTCATTTTTCTCGCGCCTCCACTTGTTTTTTACCATAATAGTTTTTTAATTCGTGTGGTTTCGCTATTTTTTGTTTTTTTCTTTCTCGCCAGTGTTTCCTTTTTCGTGTGCTTATTTAGCTATGGGAAAATTGCATGGATCCACTAAATTATCTGGAGCATCCTCCTCGGGTGCAACGACTCAACCCAGCCCGGTATGCACGAGATTGGCTGCAAAAAATCAGCAGAGCGATAGGCAGGCTAATACTACGAAACTGAGACGTTCCTGTTCTATCTGCTCCACTGACAGTTTTGAACTTCTTGAGAAGAAGCTGGAACGTAGTATTATAAACATACTTTCAGAGAAATTCTCAGAGTTTGAAGAACGTTTTATGGCAAGATTTGATCAAACGATCAACTCCATGAACGCTGATATATGTCAGATGAAAGGTGAAATTGAAGACCTACAGCTGAAGCTGCAAGTTGCCCACCAAGAGGTCAATGACTTGCAGAGGCAATCACGTCTGACTGATGCTGTTATCACCGGGATTCCCTCTACTCCGGACGAAAAGCCGCATGATTTAATAGCGTCTGTCTGTGCAGCTATAGGGCATGATTTATCGCCTTATGCCAATGTATTTCGTCCACGCTCTGGCAGGAAGAAACCGCTCATTGTCAAATTCTCATCTGCAGCTGAGCAGCGCATTTTCTTGGACAAATTCAGGAGGCATGGAAAGCTCAAGTTGAGCCAAATTTCGCCTGGGTGGTCTTCGGAGCTGAGACTAAATGCTTTTGAAAGTCTCGCTGCTGCTCACCAGAGTATTCTGGGAAAAGCTCTGAGGCTTCGTAAGGAGAATTTGCTGCAATCCGTATTCACCAGGAGAGGTTTTGTCCATATTTGTGTGAAGCCTGGCGATCCGCCGATGAAAATTATCACGATGGAGGAGCTGGATGCGGTGACTGGTGCCGGGATTGATGCTGACGACAGGGTAGAAGCTTTTTAGTTTTATTCTTCGCTACATACTTATATATTTTTATTTTTGTTTTTTGTTTTATCTTCCTTGATTTGATTTTTATTTTTATTTTCATTTTCATTTTCATTTTATGTTATTTGTCTTTCTTATAGAATTCTAGTTTTTGCTTTCTCTTTATGTGTTATAATTTTTAATTTTTAGTTTTAATTTTTTAATTTATTATTATCTATATATTTTTTTTAAATTTTTCTTTTATTAACTTAATCTATGCTGCCTACTCTATGTCCTTTCTTCTCTTCGTCTCTACTATTATTTCTTTTCTTCTATTATGCTTCCTTATTTCTAAAGCTTTCACTTCTCTTGCCTGCTTGTTGTCATGTTGATCTGTGCTATCTATGTATACTCGTTTCGTATGTGCGCGTCTCCTAGTCGTATGCACAAAGGAACACTCCTCAATATCCTCGCATCTTGTTCTACTGGGCTGAATATTGTTGTTTTTAATGCCAGGAGCTTGAAAAATAAAATGGATGAGCTGAGAAACTTGCTCAATTGCCCCAAAAGTCATGTTGTAAGTGTAAGTGAAACGTGGTTAAATTCGGAAATTCCCTCCTCTTATGTCTCCCTTTCCGGCTTTACTATCCACAGAAATGACCGTGTTGGTCGCTGTGGAGGTGGTGTTGCTGTGTATGTCTCGTCTGTGCTTTCCTCTAGAGTGATTTGTAAATCTAGTGATTCCCCACTTGAATTTATTGCCGTGGAATTAAAATCTTCTGTTGATAAATGTGCTGTCATAAGTGTATACTGTCCTCCCACTATTTTTGATCCTGTGGTTGCTGCTGAATTCCATACTGCTGTCGCTAATCTCTCTCGCCAGTATGAGAATCTAGTTGTTGCTGGTGATTTCAATGTTAACTTGTTAAAACCAAATGGTCAGGTGAAATCTCTTAATTATATGTTCGAGTCTCTGGACCTTCATGTTTTAAATAAACTCCCAACCTTTATGAATTGTCGTAATCCGTCGTTGCTTGATGTTCTCGCTGTTACGTCCGTCGACTCAGTGGTGAGGCATAGTCAAATTTCTAATCCGAGTTTTCTTGACCATGACATCCTTTTTCTCTCTATCTCTTTCTCATTCCTACCTTCTTCTTCGCCTTCTTCCCTCTCTTATCGTGATTATAGCAACATCAATCCTGAGCGGCTTCTAACTGCTGTTTCTTCTCTACCTTGGTATGACATCTATATCTCTACCTCTGTCGACGATAAGGTAGCTATCTTGTCTTCCTTCATCCAATCAGTGTTCGAACAATGTGTACCGCTTGTTACCCGTAGACTTAAAACTCCTTCCCGTTGTCCGTGGTTTTCACGAGAGATTCGGGATTTGATAATCCAGCGCGAGTATATGTACCGGCGTTACCGTAGAACTAAAATTCGCAGCTACCTAATTGAGTACAAAGTGCTTCGCAATCGCATCAACCTCAAAGTTAAAGCTGCCAAACGTGTGTTCTATGCTCGCAAGCTTAATCCTAACCTAGATTCGAAACGACTTTGGTCTAACCTTCGCTCGCTTGGTGTTCATTCTTCTGCATCTGACCCTTTTGATGTTGATGTTGAGCTCATAAACTCATCATTTATCCTCTCTCCCCCGAGATATGATGGTATCTCTTTCACTAATTCCTCCTCCTCTGACTCACTCAGTCCTGGTAGCTTTTACTTCCGCTGTGTTGATTCTTTAGAAGTTCTTGAATCTCTACTGTCTATCTCCTCGAACAGTATCGGCTTTGATGGAATCTCTCCACGCTTTCTCAAAATCCTTTCTCCCCTAATTGCTGATCCTATCACTCATGTTTTCAACTATTGTCTTACTGCATCTGAATTCCCTTCGCTCTGGAAAAAGGCCATTGTGATTCCTTTACCCAAAAGACCGTCTCCATCTGATATATCTGATTTTCGTCCTATTAGCATCCTTCCCTTTCTTGCTAAAGCTTTTGAAAAAATTATTTTTACTCAAGTGATTAGCCATCTTGAACGTAACAATTTTCTTTCTATCTTTCAATCTGGATTTCGTAAATCGCACAGTTGTGAGACTGCTATGTTAAGGGTTACAACTGATCTAAGGGCTACCATTGATCAGGGTAATATTGCATTTCTAGCTCTGCTCGACTTTTCTAAGGCTTTTGACTCGGTGGTCCATCCGCTCCTGTTGTCCAAACTTAATCAACTCTATCAGTTCTCTTCCTCTGCCACGCGTCTTTTCTCCTCTCTTCTTTCTGATAGATTTCAATGTGTTCGGCACAACGGCAGAATATCATCTCTTCTGCCGGTGCGTCTGGGTGTCCCTCAAGGCTCGATACTGGGTCCTCTTCTTTTCTCCCTGTATATTAATGATCTTCCCTCTGTCATTGACGGCTGTTCTTTTCATATGTATGCTGATGATCTTCAGCTGTACAATTCTTTTCCTCCTAGTGATATTGTTTCCGGTACAGCAGTTATGAATAATATTTTATATCGTATCAGTGAATGGAGCTCTAATAATTTCCTCAAACTTAATCCAATTAAATCCCAAGTACTGCTTATCAGCCAGCGTCCTATGTCCTCCGAATATACTCCTAATTTATTTGTAGGTGGTGTTCCTATTCCTGTCGTTGATTGTGTCAAGAGCCTTGGGATATTTATTAATTGGAAGCTTTCCTGTTGCAATCATGTTTCCTTCATGCTGTCTAAGATATATGGTACCCTGCGAAGACTGTGGCTGTTCGCGGATCTGCTATCACCCTCTATCCGTGTCAAGCTTGTGAAATCCCTAATTCTGCCGCATTTTCTCTATGGCGCCCTTGTGTATATATCTCTTGATTCGTCCTGTCATCAACGACTCAGGGTCGCATTCAATGATTGTTTGAGATTTGTTTTTCACCTTCGTAGATCCGATCATATCTCGGGCGTGCAAAATTCACTACTTGGATGTGGGCTCTTTCATTTTCTCAATGTCATGGCACTAACCCTCCTATATAAAATATTTTACTCTAAGCGTCCTTGCTACCTCTCTGATTTCCTTGTCCCGATGCAGTCCTTGAGATCACTTAAGTTGCTTATCCCTTTTCATCGTGCCATGGTTGGCAGTCGTTCTTTCTTTGTGCATGCGATTAGACTTTGGAATAGACTTCCTATATCCATCCAAAAAATTAGCACAGCCACAATGTTCAAAAAGCAGGCTTCTATATTTCTAAGCTCTCTTCCAGCTTCGCAGTAGTACTACTACTCTACTGTTCTTAGCTTACCTAGCTCTATCGTATTTTCTTAATCTCTTACTTCTTTCAAATTCTTCACTTCTCTATATTAAGCTAGTTGTAAGAATTTAGGATTATTTACCGTTTGCTTTTGTACTCTAAAAGATTGTAATCTTGTGTACTTTATCCAATAAATAATAAATAAATAAATAAAAAAAAAAATAAATCTGATCATGATCGTGGGGCTAGCATGAGCTTTCAGCCTCCATAGAAAAACAGGATGATTTCCAAAATGCATCACTGCGGTATCACTGCAGAATTCACCAATTTTAAGGCTGTAGCTGAATTCTACAGTGATACCGGAGTGATGTAACTTGGAACTCACCCATAGCTTTGATTCAAAGTGATCTTTTGGTATCTAATGTCACTCCTTAGAGACTCGCATAGTTTCATTTCAACACCTTCTTCCCTTGAGAAATTTAATTAAAGCATTTTTCATTTGTCATTCTCACCTGAGTTCAAAGTCAACTCTTTAGTTTCTATTTATCCAATGGCAACTAATTTTCCAATCGATATAAAAGGATATCCCCTAAACAAAACCCGCTCGGTTTGTATATTTGTTATAATCACTGCAGTCGTGGCCATTCGTTTAGAGTCAATTGCTGAAAATTGCTTTGATATTGATGGCGTTTCTGCACTCCTGGATCCGCACACGAGGCGTATTTGTCCGGAACTTGCTGCATATTATCGCGGCAGTGCATCACAAGAGCTCCCACGAACGAGCCCGAATCCAACGATAGAATTCCGCGTGATTTGCAGCTAAAGGCCCGATCCTCGTGCATATTCGATTAAGCACCGAATGGAAGGCTTAAATTGAGTGTGTGTGTTCAGGTGCAGATAGGGGCTTACAATTAAGCGGCAGGTATCGTGCTACTCTGGATGGCTACCATTTATATTTCCCAATTCAACTGATTTCGAGTGTTTTTCGAAAACCAAAATTCTCGAAATTGAAACGCAAACACGGCAAGGTTTTGCAGCTGGAGTGGATTAATTGAGTGAATATGTGAATGGTGGAGGACTCGTCCTGTATGTCCTGCAGCCTGGGAACAAAACTAATGACATTTCATTTTCAGCTAAATAAGGAAGTACAGGCACATCTCTCTAATGGGACAACCAGTGGATGACTAGAACGGGGGCGAAGTGCTGCCTTAGTTCTATTCATGAAATAGGAACTGGACCACGTCCTTTTATTAATTTTCAGCCCCGGAGCATTTTTAATTCATTTAAATCGCACCAGACTACGACGACGACGACGGTGAAAATGATTATGGAAAAGATGAAAATTAAATCTAATTTTTTTGCTTCCTTCTGCTTTTAGCTTTTTCACTTTTAATTCTTTTCCTTGTACGTTTTTCCTTCTGTGTTATTTTTTTCCTTGTAAAAAGGACGATGACTTGAGAGACAAAGGATATTTAATGGATTCTGAAAGATGTTCGCGAAAGCACGCTCGCATTCAAGACATTCGTATAAAGCCTTCTCCGGTCGTGGTTATCCTTTGGTGCAGGGCAATCAAATCTTATTTTTTCATCTTTAATGGTGTGTATTTAGTGTATGTGAGGGAAGCTGTGCTGTGTTTGAAGAGTTAGAACGATGTTTAGTTAGCCTAGTTCTGTTCTTAATAGTTTAAAATGCAGTAAGAATGGTCTCGTGGTGGCACTCAAGCACAGGCAATATGAAATATTGTTAGCTACTGCGGTTGAGGGAGATGAAAAAATTTAGTAACGATGTGGAAAATTACAGCCGGTCCTGCAGATAGTACACCCCAAAGTTGAGAGAATATCATGTGTTTACTAAATCAATATTAATCAACGTAAAACATTTTTCACCCGCCCGCATTTACTTTTTTAGAAAAATTATTAAGAAAACATTGGAGTTAAGTGTTGTAAGTTATTAAGGTGATCATGAGCCAGAGAGTGCACTAACAGTGTGACCAGACCCCCCTAAAAGGGCGACCGGAAACAGTGTCCTGACAAGGTATGCTGGGTAATAGTAGTCGGGGCGGATAGAAGAACACTCCCTTAGAAAAAAATCCTCCAATCTAGAGATACATTTACTTGTGGGTCTAACATTTTGTCATGATAGTGGGAAGCTAACTAGTCTGAAAAGGAAAAGCGCCTATCAATTCTCCCACATCAAGCTGATCCCCAAGGATAAGGAGCAAAGGCAAGGACCTTTGGGTGACGATCAGACCTCAGAATCTGAAATGGCACCAATAGACCAAGGGACCATCTGACCTGGGAGCTGCACTCGCAATTCCGGGATTATCTAACTTTGTTACAGATTACGCTTCGTGGCTATAGTAACCGTCAAGCAGCGTGTGCTGGAGCTAACAGCAGGTCGAAGAAGGAACTTTCTTTCCTAGACAAGCCAAGACGACGGGGCTTGTCAACCATTGCTTGGAGAAAAAATAAGAGCCATGAAGGACCTCAAGGTAAATTTGCACCATGCGAAAAGGAAACTCTCCACCCTGTACAAGACCTTCATGGAGAAGGATTTGACTCTTGCTATAATTCAGGAGCTTTGGGTAGATGATGGGAAACTCTGAGGACTTATAACCGGTTCAAGTAAGCACGTGAGTATATGATCATAGATGCGGGAAGACTTGCGCTGCCCTTTTAATTGGCAGTCGCGTCACTCATTTCCTTTACTAGCTTTATCCCTAGAGATATAGTAGCGATCTTAATAGCAATTCCACGAAATCAACTTTGGGTCCTACGACTTTTTGAAAAGCATATATCTACGCCCCTGCAACTAACACGCAAAGCGAATAAATGCACTGGTATGCACGCTGCAGCTGCAGGCATGCACATCTATAAATGCAGCCGCATCGGCAGCGACCATTGAAAATTCGAGTGTCGTTTTATCAAACGGTCCTCCAACTATGTACTAACCCCGTCCAATGCTGCTTGACCTGCACTATCGCACAAAAATCGGTCTGTTAAATGTGGTAATGGCACCCCTTATGGTAACCAAGATAATTGTTCGTATTCTTCGTCCCACACAATTTTTTAAAGCCCCAATTTTACTCCCTTTAGTCTAAAATTCTTCTTTACCCCATGCTCATTCTATGGACGGAGTTTTTTTCAGGTTTCGAGATTTATATCGATGCCTCAAAGATCGTGACGGTTATAAATCCACTTGCCTTGATAAAATACCCCCTACGGTCCTCAATAAATGTGCATCACCTTTGGCTAAATCTCGGCGCAAACTTTTTGCTCTGTCATATTTCTCCAGAGTCTATCCAGACTCCTGGAAACTGTCTCATATTCAGCCTATACCCAATAAAGGTGACTTTAGCGACTCCTTAAACTACCGCCCAATAGCATTTACTTGTGTTCTCTTTCTCTCCAACGTCATTCAGACAATAATAAACAGAAAGCTAATGGAATATCTGGTAACCAACAAAATTTTACAAGAGAGACAGTACGCCTTTAGATCCAAAAGAACTACTGGCGACCTCCTTGCTTATTTAACAGAGTATCTTTACTAAAACATCCATCGCTTTGGTGAGTCTGCTCTGGGTGTTCGAGATATGTCCAAGAATGGCGCCCTGCCCTGTTGTCAAAACTAGAAGCTATTAATGGAGTTTAAAGAAGAAGAAAGCGCTTAATACCTGGCTCTACAACCCTATTCGAGCTTTGGCCTCCATCAGTTTCTTCCTCCAGATGTCTGTCTGTTCCACAGCTTGCCTCCAGTCCCAGATGTTGAGAAGTTTTGCTAAATCAGCCTTAACACTGTCTTCGCACCGTGACTTATGTTTGCCAAATTGTCTTATGCCATCTGGTGGTAGATACAGGGCTTTTTTGGTATCCTTGAGTCATCCATTCTTTGGACATGACCGGGCCAACGTAAACGCAGTAGCTCGGCATGTGTACAATTTTTGTACAATCCGTCATTGTAGCGTATGTTCCATGTCTTCATTGATTGGGCCGCCGTGTATTATTTGGAGAACCTTCGTCTCAAATATATCCATCTTGTCCCCAGATTTTTGGGAGATACTCCATGCTTCACACCCTTACGAAGCTATTGTACGTATTTTTTTTATGTAACACACTAGAGACTTAGGGAAGGCCCCTTTGTACTGTCGACCATGTATTTATTTATTTTTTGAAATGTCGAGCAGCAGCTCTAGTCGGAAGATAGGGAGAGAAGTGAAGGAAAGAACTGTCACAACCTAGCTGCGGTATTTTTATTTCACCTACTCCCAACCATTTCGCGACTCTGACACCGGGGCATCGAGAACAACTCGCTGGAGTGTTATGCCTCCTGAAACGAGTTAAATCTCATCAACCAACCGATAACATGCGCTTGGTGGAGCGGGGAAGAACTAGTGAAGGCTATGACAGGAGGAATCAGGAATGCAAAGAGGGAAGAAGAAAGAAGGAAAGTTATGTAGGTGGGAAATTGGGAAAGGCTAGGACCGTGGCACCGCCGGGAATCGAACCCGGGACCTCTGGGATAGTAGTCAGGCGCCTTATCCCTAGACTACCGAGGCCCAATCGTTGATCGTTTTGTAGATTCATATTTTTGTTTTTCTGTGGATATCACTAGATTTCGTTGCTGGCAGTAGTAAGAAGTATGTTCCTTTTGCGCCATTTATTTGTCTTTGCACGTCTATCGTCTCATCTTTGTCTTCGTTGACTGTGGGCCCCAGGTAGTTATAGTTATATTCCCCCAGGTAATATTGTCGTGTCTTCTTCTTCGTTCCAGCCTCGACTGAATTAGAATATTGCTCTTATCTTCATTTATTTATAACGCCATCTTCTTCTAACACCGTAAATATTCTTATAAGCGACAGTGATCTGCTGGGATGTTATCAATTCCTGAACATTTGTTGTTTTTAAAGGATCAAATGCCACTTTGTAGGTACTTCTTCCAAGGTGGGTACATTTGTTTCTCTTATGTTGTAAACCGGGTTCTGGTACATGTCTGCTGCTGCTGCTAGATTTTTTCCACCTTTTCTACATACATATACCGGAGGAGGGTTTGAAGCCTTTCTTAAAAAAGTTTACTACTTTGTATGTTTCTCGTGTTTTGTTTTGGGTAAACTTTATACCTGCTTTGCATTCCTCGTCGTACCATTAGCTGGCTCTGCGTTTGCAAACTACAGTGACATCGGTCTGCATCGTCTTCAGTGTTATCTATTTTCCCTCGACTGTGTCTGTGTTTTTTGTTTGGACCTATCGTTTCTGGTAGAGTTGCCAGATATCTTTCCAGACAGTTGGAGGCGATCACGAGTTGGAGGCGATCAACATCGAATTTCTTTTTTTGTTTCTTTCTCCTTGAGTGGACAGCCGATATCTGAATCTAGCTTTAACAAGGAAATGGTGCGATTTACAAGTCGCACCTTTACAGGATCTTACTGGGAGGATATTTGAAGCTGCCTTTTTGTCTATGATCTTACCTTTATCATCACGATTGCGCGCAATTTGACCGATGACGCCGGTACTCATACTTACCTTTATGGTAAAATTTGTGCCTGTTAATATAAGCAATCTATCTAAAAGAAATATCTCTAAAAAGTTAAGGGCGCATAAAAATATCTCGCACGGGGCGATAAAATACCTAAAGCCGGCCCTGATGCCATCGAATCTAGTCCCCACACCATCTCGGCCGAGGTTCCTTAAGGATCAATTCTTTCACCCGTTCTTTTCCTAATAGTTAGTTATAAACGATATGCTCCCACTTCTCAGCTTCATTGATGACCGTACTCTGCGTAATTCCTATGCCTTCTTCTTCGTGCACTCATGTCCAACTCTATCAACAGGTAAATCGAACACATTCATGATTGGGGCCTCAAGAATAAAAAAAATGATTAAACACTCAGAAGCAGGCGTTATTACTTATGTGTGAACTAACCTTCCGCAGTCAGTATTCTCGAACTCCGTCAACATCCAAGACTTCAAACTCAAAGCTTATTGCCATCTCCTTCAATACCCTCTTTTTTACATCCAATAACTTAAGACTCGTTCCTTCCTTCGAATTAAGCTTGCCATTAAACATGGTACCATGACGTCACCGATTCTCACATAAAATAACCTCGTCCTAAAACCTTCAGATATATCCTTGAAGAACAAAATAAAAAAAAAAACAGGATGCATAATTCTTTTCACACTTTTCCTGCATTACCCTACATTTTCAGCTCAACTGCTCCTCAAATGTTTTTCTATCCTTTTTAAAGCTGACAGCATACCATATGAACAAAAGTGGATTAGATTTGCGAGATAAAGCTGTATAACACTTCTATGACGTTAAGGATAATCCTGTTCCTAGAAACATTCCTGGAAAGAATTGTCACATCCTTGTAGTAACTAAGACGAAGCAAGAAAAAAAAATAAAATAGGACGAACAAATAATCGCATGTTGAAGCCAGTTGGCTGCTTTATAGTGCGTCTTCTTATGCTGCTGTTATCATCTGAGCAATCATGAAGCTATAGTAACTTTCTGAACTTGGCCAGAGCTGCTTGGAGGAGATTTCTGGCTGGAAGAGCATTTCAGGGGATTTGATAAAATGCGATATTTCATGTGTTCGTTGCCTCCGACTATATCCCATCGAAATTGTCACAAGTGTATTTGCTGTGTTCTGGTTTTAATGTCACAAGGAACAGTTCGGCCCATGAATCTTTAACTAGTAGATCAACTTTTCAAAATAGACTTTTGCTTTATTTATAAAAAATAATGCTCCGTCAAATATCAATTAGCGCAGGCTTAACCTAATGAATTATGAATTCCAAGTAGAATTCTATCGATCGGCCGCTAATAGCTTGAGCAAATAATTAAAAGCAAAATTCATCTGCAGTGACATAACACATGCGATAATGTTAAATTCTCTGGCCTCCCACCCGCCAAGCAATCCCCCATCCCCCAGCAGAGTGGTAGCCCCATCTACTTTTCATATGGCATCAAAAAAGGCACACATCTGTTAATTTAATGACAAAGTTTGTCAGCGCCGACGTGTGGGAATATATTTGCATAAATTTAGGGGTACTTCGCTAGGCTCGGCATCCCTTTGATGCTCTGACATGAGTTTGTAATTTTTAAGCGAAAAGCAACAACAAAAACAACAACAACAATAACAGAAAAAAAAAGATAAACAAGCAAGGATCTACATACATACACATGCATAAATGTTCACCACATTTACATGCCGGGGAATTTATGCTGACTTCGTTTAGTTTTTTTTTTTGTTCTGCTACCCCCCGCTTCAGAGTTGTGCGCTTTCTTTTATTTGCTGCCATGATTAAAGCCATTTTTGAGAGTGTTTTGGCATTTTTCTAGGCTGCCATACTTAAAGCGCAAAATTCATTTAATGGGGCTTACGATGGATTTTATGCTAAAGAAATTTCCTCGCAAATTAATAACGCTGAAGTTGGATCATTAAGTTGGAAATGTATGTTCGGGGGTGTTGTTTCCATGGACCGAGTGTGTTGTACAGGTGGTTTTAGGAAACTCTGTTTCAGAGCGTCATTTCGTGTGTATTTTTCATGAAATTGTGTTTGTTGATGCTTTAATATTTCTGAATGTACCATTGAAATTTTCTGGTGGGAGGTGTAACATACAATAGGCGGAGAAATATTGATACAAATTCAGCGTAGGTCTCTTAAGGCTCGCGCATACTACAGCCGCGACAGGCCGCAGCGCATCGCATTGCAAAATTGCGCCAAAGAACATAAAGGCCCCCATACACGGTCCAATTGGTTGTACAGCGAAGTGCGGTTGTACAACCAAAACTATCGATTGTGGGCCGGTCGGCCGATCAAAATACATTGCGCTTATAGGTTTGATGAAAATCTGGTTGTACAGCCAATTTGACCGTGTATGGGGGCCTTTAGGAGTCGCAGCGGGCCGCGCCGCAGAGCAATAATGAACCAGTCAGCCGTAAGAAGTCCAAAGCGATGGATAGTTCTGATGAGGAGTTAAATTTATTCAACCTTCTGTTTGACGAGGAGTTGAAACAAAAGAGAAAAAAGAAACGTAGTATGTGGGTGCACGAAATTTGCAAAAAAAGAAAGTTGTTTGGTGAATTTCACACCCTTTTTAATGACTTATTGGAAGATGAAAAAAAATTCTTCCAATATTTCAGAATGACGTTCGAAAAGTTTTCTGAACTTCTTGAAATATTGCGTGCAGATTTATGTAAACAAATAACCACATTTCGTGAACCAATTAGTCCAGCAGAGCGCTTAGCGGTTTGTCTAAGGTGAGTCAAGGATAATTTTCAGAAGTATAAAGTAAACTATATAACGAAACAAAAGGAAAACTTTATTTAAAAGAGACATACATTATTTATTAAAATTAAGATACTCATTCATTGAGTTGGTTACCTCTCTTTGGATGTCCAAACAGAGAGAAAAAGAAAAACTTTAAGTATTTCCAAGGCATAGGTATATTATTTTTTAAAATTAAGATACTCATTCATCGAGTTTTTTTGGTTATCTCTACTTGGATGTCCAATCACAGTTACAGGTGCTATCTCAATTTCAGTTAAGGATGAATTTTCTTCTGGCTGTTGTGAATAAGAAAGGTGATTAGTATTTAAAATCACGGGTCTCGCTAAGTTGATATTACAACTGCTAGAATCAACAAAGTCGGAAGGATTTTGTAAAGTAGACGAACGGCTTTCAACAAAACAGATGTTACTCATATGTCGTGGATGATGACTGGTACTAGGATAATAGATTTGCATCTGAGGATTAGTAGTAGGATGATTTTTCATCATACAAACTTCTTCCTCAGCCTCACTTACAATTTTGAATACTTCATGCTTGACACGTATTTGGATGTGTTCTGGAAATGATTTCACTGTCTGTCCTAAATTTTGGAAAAAAGTAACAACGGGGTCAGGTCCATTTTGTGAGCTATATTTCTTGTTAATATAATCTTGGAACAAAGAATGAGTAGATGTATTCTCGGTACTACCTTCTGTAGGTCTCGATCTTTTATATATTTGGTAGGGACTTTTTTTTCTTCTTTTCAGTCTGTTCGGATTGAGTCGATGTAGGGTGACTTCGTAAATGCCAATAAACTGTGTCAGAAAACAGTATTAATGCAGTCAAGTCAAAGTTCAGTAAAAGCTTAGACAAAGTTGTGCAGTTTTAAATTTGACATTTATGAAGTGTGCCGTTTTTACTTTTTTACAAAATGGATAAAAAAGTTATTGTAAAATTAATTTTAAAACATTTAATACCAAATTTAGAACCGCAGTGGGTGTGTATACTTATGTACGCACATTAGAAGATATATGTACTTCTTTGGCGTGATTACAATAGAGTTTCATACTGAGGACATTAACCTATCGGCCAAATACAGCATCAATGGTGGTGCCGTGTCGTGCTTTTGAAACCAATGGATTATTATTAATGTTTAGATTTACATGATCTTGAAGAAAGTTAATAGGTGAACCCGAATCTTCGCCTCTGCCAAGAAATTCTCCTCAGTCTTTTTCGTATGGCCATAATACTTATTTCAAAAATTAGATTTTTGCTTTGGAGTAATATATACTAGGTACTATCACAACTTGTAAATTGAAACTGTTACACAGAGCTAACCTGTCAACCGTTCAAAATTAAATCTGGAGTCCCCCAAAGGCTCCATTCTAGGCCCCAAGCTTTTCAATATATTTATACACGACTTCCCCACAAAATTCCCCTCCTTAACGCATTTGTTGTAAGCAAATATTATACATAATAAGTTTGTTCATACTGAAGTCATTCATTCAAAAAGAAACCAATCCACAAAAGTATTTTATGTATTTGTAGGTGTTAAAGACACTTGCGGAAGAAAGATACAAAAATGTGAAAACGGGCGCCCTTCAATCTCAGTTGAAAGTAGCCTATACCTTACATTGTGGAAGTTGGCTAATCAAAATAGTTTTCGTGAAATATGCGATCGTTTTAATGTGGCACAAGGAACAGCACACAAAATTTTTGCAAAATTTGTAAAACTAATCACTTTGCATCTATTCATGATGCCGAAATTCCCATTTCAATGCAAACATTTGACGTTTACGATGCAATTATGAACACAGTGCTTTAATACTGTGACATTTATGAAGTCTTGACTTAAACCGACTGCTTAAATTTTACATTTACGAAGTCACCCGTAGTAGAAGCTTGAATAAAACTTTCTTCATCTGTATTAGTATTAATCTCAGAATCCAAAGCTGGTATATTTGAATCCGTGTCAGTCTCACTGTCTATATATGGGTTTAGAAATGATAATAACTTGGTATATTTTGGATCTTTAATATTTTTAGCGCCTTGTCCACTTCTAGTTTTCCTCAATTTTTTAGCACGCCTGTAATTCTCTCCAATCCTTTTCCACCTGTCTCTACAATCTTGAGCTGTAAAAAAATTAATTAAATTTACTTTTCAGATTCTTGGCTACTGGGAATTCTTTCAAGTCACTAGCTTTTAACTTTCGCTTGGGAGAATCAACTAAGTATAAGGATTATTGTTTACGAAACTTGCGCAGCCATATTTGAAAAGCTTTCGCCAATTTTCATGCCTCCACCTAATGAGTCAAAGTGGAAAGAAATAGAGTTACAATTTAGATTAAAATGGAATTTTCCACACTGCATAGGGGCGCTGGACGGGAAACACGTGCTAATTGAAGCTCCACCTAACAGCGGATCTCTCTTTTATTGTTACAAAAAAGTTTTTTCTATAGTATTGTTAGCATTAGTTGATGCGGATTATCGCTTTATAATTGTGGACGTTGGAGGTCTTGGAAAAAACTCTGACACAAATATATTTAAGAACTCAAATTTTGGTAAAGCATTCAACAACGGCGATTAGATCTGCCTCCTGACGACTTTATTCCAGGAACAAACTTGAAGTTGCCTTACGTAATAGTTGGGGATGAAGCATTTCCTTTGAACAAACACTTGATGAGACCTTATCCAGGAAATCAGTTAAATAGTGACAATGATAAAAAAGTTTTTAATTACAGACTCAGTAGGGCAAGGAGAGTTAGTGAAAATGCATTTGGCATATTATAGTCCGAGAGCCGACCGCTGAAAATGGCACCTGATTGGTTAAAGAATATATATTATTGGAAAAGGTAGTATTCAAATAGATCAACACAATGATATAGGACCCATAGTCTCCAATAAGTCGCATGACTAGGCAACCATTTTTTGATAGTATAGATTTTGGTATAGTTGCCTAGCTCATTAGTTAAAGCATGATTTTGCTATTAAATGAAAGCTTGAACTTTCTAGTTTCAGAAAAAAAATGGTTGCCAAACCTCTGACAGTTCAAAATTTTGGCAGCCCGCTTTGAAAACGGGCAACCCGAGTGTGCCAACATATTTTTTATTTTTTTAATATTTTTTTTTTTTTTCAATTATCATGTGTGATAATTAAAACATAGGAAATAAATTATAGGAAATATTATTAAAACATAGGAAATAAATTGAAGAAAAATATATTTTTAAAATAACTATCCCCTGAAACTTCAACTTATTCAAATACAGGTAAGCGCGTAAACTATAGAGCCAAATTACACGGCCTATCACTTTCCAAGACTCACTTTCCAATCACTTCCAATAAACCATCAAATTCTGCCTTGTATCGGGCTTTTAAGACGGTGAACTTCTTATAACAGTCGGAATGATAACCAATCTCACCAATTGTTTTGGGAACATCAATTTCCCAATATTTGTGCTTCTTAATTTTTCGGAAATGACTCATACGAGTGCATTTTTCTAAAGTTTCTGGATCGAAAATATTAACAAACCCTTGAGATTCACTGCACAGAAAACACACCTTCATTGTGAAATTATTTCCACAACACAACTTATACTCCAAAAATCACAGTATATCTTTGCTGTAAGGACTGCCAAGCAAGAATCACCAAGTTAAATTTAAACGTCGCTTTCGATCTCTTTTTGAGTAAAATTACGTTAAACTCACGTTAAACCGGCTTGTGTATGATTTCAGTATTACACGATGCACCTAAAATTCTGCTGCTTTTCCCAGTAACGAGATAGTAAATGCAAATTTGAATGTAAATTTTCGTGAACCCCAGAGAACTAAGTTATGCTTGTGTTAGTGTAATTTGCTGTGAGACCGTAAATATTTTTGGATTCACAAGTGAGACCAACACATACACTACCCTGCGCCCCCTTGTCTAAAAAACCGGTTTATTGGAAGTGACGGGAAAGTGAGTCTTGGAAAGTGATAGGCCGTGTAATTTGGCTCTATAGTTTACGCGCTTACCTGTATTTGAATAAGTTGAAGTTTCAGGGGATAGTTATTTTAAAAATATATTTTTCTTCAATTTATTTCCTATGTTTTAATTATGCACATGATAATTGAAAAAAAAAAAAAAATATTAAAAAAATAAAAAATATGTTGGCACACTCGGGTTGCCCGTTTTCAAAGCGGGCTGCCAAAATTTTGAACTGTCAGAGGTTTGGCAACCATTTTTTTTCTGAAACTAGAAAGTTCAAGCTTTCATTTAATAGCAAAATCATGCTTTAACTAATGAGCTAGGCAACTATACCAAAATCTATACTATCAAAAAATGGTTGCCTAGTCATGCGACTTATTGGAGACTATGGGTCCTATATCATTGTGTTGATCTATTTGAATACTACCTTTTCCAATAATATATATTCTTTAACCAATCAGGTGCCATTTTCAGCGGTCGGCTCTTCGCCTATTAGTTCGTAGATTCAGAATATATGAGAGGCGCATGTCAATGTTACCTAAGCACGTTAATTTGATGGTCTTAGCTACTTGTTGTTTGCACAATTTTCTGATAACTGATAAGTGCCATTGGAATGAAGAAGATATGGCAGAAAACACAACAACAACAGAAGCAATTCAACATTTGGCACACACCGGTTTCCATGCAGCACGAGAGGCAGTTCATGTTCGCGATAACTTTAAAAAATATTTTGTATCACGTACCGGCTCGGTTGATTGGCAGTGGGCAAATATTACAAGAGGAATGCAAAGAAATTCTATATCATAATAATAAAAAATAAATGATTTAAAATAATGATTTTTTACTTGCACATTGCACAGTTCCCAAGTGATTGTTTTGTAATTCCTCCTGTTTCCTCCCAAATGTTATTTCTTCTTTGTGCATCATCATAATTGGGGTGTTGGAGGTCGTACAATTCTTTGTACTGTTCTATTAACGAAATTAGTAATTCTTCATCCATTCCTTAACGAAAAACACCAACACCATGCGAGTATGTAAAAACGGACGTGAATAGTTACAAAGCGAAACAAATAGTAAAATAATTAAACACAGTACGATTTACATTAAAATAACAAATTACCTGAGTTGCTGTTGTTAAACATCGAGTCAATAATTAAAGTAAAATCGCGAGCAACAACGTCCGATAACTGCGATTTCCAACGCCCACTGAGGCGGGCCGCATCACAACACATAACATCGCCGCAAAAATACGCCTAGCAAGCGATCCGCCAGTGCGCCGCGATGCGGCCCGGTGCGGCCTGCCTGTAGTGTGCCATACCATAGTTCATGTAAAATGTTCGAAAGTGATGTAGGAGGATTTTTGTTATGCAATGCGGTGCGGTGCGGCCCGCCCTAATGTGCGCGAGCCTTTAATGTCAGTGTGATTTATAAAGTCTAATTTTCTACATCATCATATTATTGCAAAACGCATAATAATTCCTAATGCTCAGGATACACGAGGCTAGTTTTTCAAGCAAGGATAGCAGGTTAGTACGCCCCCAAACACTGATTTTATTATCCTACCTTGTGTACTAGCTCCGTTTGGCCCGGAAGCTAGTATCCGATTACCTACAGTGACACGTTTTGTTTTTCCGAACTGGCACCTCCTTGCTTGCTCTTCTTTCACTCTCCTTGTTTTGGTGATCTTCTGGGTCTAAAAGTGTCGCGGCTACTCGCTTGGACTATTGTACTGCACTTCTATACCTCATATTTGTAGGCCACACTGTTTGAATGTGTTCGGCTGTCTCCCTAATGGCTTGACTCTTTCAGCAGGATCTCCTCTAACAACAATAAGGGTAAGTTAATTGAGAACGCCAAGCTCACTAAAGTAGTGTTAGGTAGGACACGATTATAAAAGAGTTTCTTAGAGCTGCCTATTTTTAAACTCTTTTCTTTACTTTCACTTCGGAGCATCAAATCTTGTAACGTTAATTTAACCGCCTTTTACTCAATGCAAATGGATGAAACTTTGCAGGCATACATATTCCCGATGACAATACACGAATATGACATTTTGTTACATTTTTTGTTGTTGATTTTGTTGTTGAGTAACAAAAAACGATTTTTAATAAAAAATGCTTGGAATTATTCGTTCTACTCAATGTAGAGTCTTAAAATTCACTTCCCTTCAATAAAAATTGGTAAAAATTAACAGACATGTGTATTTCCGACCAAAACACACGAAAATGATAGTTCCAAATTAAAAATGGCGGCCAAAAAAATATGATGGATTACATTTTTCTTTACAAGCCACTCGTTCGATATGGGTATCAAATGAAAGGTTATAACAAGTTGAATACAATTAGCGTCATCCTAAATTCAAAATGGCGGTAGAAAAATGGCGGCATAAAAGTGGCGGCCAACACAAAACAGAGGATCAATTTTTCTTTACAACGCGCTCGGCATGGGTATCAAATGGAAGGGAGTGACAATTAGAATACTGTTGTCTGTGTCCCGTCATTTCAATTCAAAATGGCGGCCAACACAAAATGGCGGTTTACCCTTTTATTAACATCGCTCTCGGTATGGATATCAAATGAAAGTGTATTAAAGTGAGTAAGAAAGTAAACTGTATAACGTCGTTTTAAATCAAATATGGCGTTCACTAAAAAATGGCGGAAGACATAACATAGCTACCAATAGCAAATAAAAATATGATTTGAAAAGATGCAAAAAAATATGTTTCCAGTTTTTAGTTTTTATTGCTCCAGCCAGTATACGCGAGCACACTACCTTTCAAAATGTAAAAAAACGTAGAGCGCTATTAGATTTTTGAGGGGTCATCAAATTGTGCATTTTTGGGCTGCACTTGAGAACTGTTGTAAAGAAACAAATACAAAACATGTAAAAAAGTTTCCTTATTTAACATGATAATCTAATTAAAAGTTTGGAAATTGTAATGTATTAATTAACGCTATTCGTTACTAAAAAGTAAAAAATAAAAAAAAAAGAAAAAAAAATTTTAAGAAACTCTTTTCTTTACCTTAATATATGGATCAGTTGTGAACACAAAATTAATATAAATACTAAAAAAATCGACTAAAAGGTAAAAAATAAGAAGATTTTAAACAATATAAACTTTTAAATCAAAATGGAAAAAATCTCACACATTCCTTAAAGAAAAGCGTGGGGCGCCCATACCAACCTGAACTTAAAAAAACATGACTGCCGTGAGTACATTTTAACATTTCAGACAGCTACGATTTTTCACTAATTGAGCATTTTGTTTCATAAAAACGCACCCCACGCTTTTCTTTAAGGAATGTGTGAGATTTTTTCCATTTTGATTTAAAAGTTTATATTGTTTAAAATCTTCTTATTTTTTACCTTTTAGTCGATTTTTTTAGTATTTATATTAATTTTGTGTTCACAACTGATCAATATATTAAGGTAAAGAAAAGAGTTTCTTAAAATTTTTTTTTTTCTTTTTTTTTCTTTTGAACGAGTTCAATGTCATACTATTGTATTGTCAGCGCTATTGTAATGCCTAAGGGGTAAAAGTAAGCAAATTAAAAAAAGTGAATGTGTGGTCGCCACGCACGTTGGAAGTGAAATTTTAAAGTCGCAGAAATGGAAAATTTGTGGTGAAAACGAAGAATTAAACTATATGTGTTTTTAATTAAATATTCACCAAAATCAAAAAAAATTAACTGAAAGATTCGTGATAATAAAAGTAGGGTATAAAAGTACGTGATTTAACTTCATTCAAATATTTACAACTACAGTGTCAATCGGTATTCCAGATCTTGTTGCTATTATTAACTTCCCAGTATAGGAAGTTATTGTAATCGGTCCGAAAATCGAAATCGAAATTTTCGACGTATTTTCATCTTTCAAGGTCCCAGGAGCATTTTAAGCAAAAAATTGGAAGGAAGTATGTGTGTGTGTGTGCGTACGTATGTGGTCATTTTTTCCTGCACGATATCGCGCGAACCAAAAAAGATATCGACTTCGTTGAGGTGTCGTTCGAAGCGTAACCGAAATATGATCTGAAAAGATTTTCATAAAATTCGGTCGAGCCGTTTTTTTGTTTAAGCGCCGTAAGTGATTTTTGTACCTGTACGATATCGCCCGAACCACGAAAGATATTGACTTACTTAAGGTGCCGTCCGAAGGGTATTAGCGACAATATAATCTGAAAATTTTTTTATAATATTCGGACGAGCGGTTTTTTGGTTAAAATGACATAAGTGATTTTTGGACCTGCACGATATCGTGCGAACTATAAAAGATATCGACTAGTTGACGTGCTGTTCGAAGAGTATTAACCAAAATAACGTTTTTTTTTCGTTTAAGGGGAGGTCCAACCCAAATGGCTAAAATCTACAATTTTTCATCGAATTGCATAATTTTCAGATATATTGTGTATCTTAATTGGCTTTAACAGAAAATGTGTACGAAAACCCTCTCCAAAAATTTCCCCCACCATTTTTTGAATGAAAGAGTGAAAAATCTGCCCGTAGGTGGATTAATTTTTCTCGGCCAATTTTCATCCGATTGACGTGAAATTTGGCACATATCATCTTGAAACAATAATGAAAGTTTCTGTAAAACAGATTTTTGAATTTTTATTTTGTTACGAAGTTACGCTAGTTGGAATAATGACATGCAAGAAAAACGCTATTTTGAGGCTATTTTCGAGTGTTTTTCACTTTTGAAGCGATATAACTTTTTTTTAAATAACGTTATCAAAAATCTGTTTTACAAAAATCTTTATTATTGTTCGAAGAGGGTGTGTACCAAATTTCAGGCAAATCGGCTGTAAATTGACTGAGAAAAATTAATCCACCTACGAGAAAACATGACAAATGACATTTAGAGATAATGGCGATCAAAGAAAAGCAACGCTTTTTTTCATTTTTTTTTCGAGTTTATTTACATTCTAATCAAAATTTAAATACTAATAAATACTATACTAGAAGAATCATAGTATCTGAAAACACAATAAAAAAAAGTTTTTTTTTTTTCAATTTTTATCATTTTTGGGTTGGACCTCCCCTTAAACGACGTTAATATTAACGAAGAAATGCTCTGAACAAAATTTCATAATATTCGGTCGGGCCCTTTTTGTTTAAATAGAATAACTTCGGCTAATTCTCAGAAAGACCTTAAATTGACAAGTTTTGCTAATATCTAATAAACTCAATGGAATGAGACCCGTTCTAAACGAAGCGATCTTTTTTGGGTTCTGCACAGCGATAGCCTTCGAACAAAACATCACTTGTCAAAAACCGACAACATTTCAAAATCGAGCAAAAATTTCGTTACCCTTTACAAACAGCGCGAATTTTTCAAACCTTGGATTAGCACTTTTTGATGGGGAAGGAAGTGTTTTCTACGCGTGATACAGTTTCAGAAAATTGCGGTTCATCCCGGGTTTTCCAGTAGTTACCGCAAAATTTGTTCTTTTTGGTTAAGTCTGACAAGTTCTTAACAGTTACAGTATTGCTAATATCTCCGGAAAGCTTTGGAATTTCCAAATGAAGTCATTCGCTTCTCAGTTTGTCAATGGCGCTTCAGCCCGCTCAATACGAATTTGAATACCCGCTTTAGTGCAGCGAACGAAATACGGAGGAAATGTTTGTTTGCTAACGTTCAGGAAAAATAAATTCTCTAGAAAAATCTTGTGGATTTACTACTATTATAGTTATTTGAACTAGCTTCTCTCGGGATTGCTTTGTCATCAGTTCTGATACTAGCCAATTTTCCACTAGTGCTAAACGTATAACTATTTTGTAAGAAGTCAGTTTATTCTATCTTCGTTCATCATACTGGGAAGTTAATCGTGTGGACCGAAAAGGTCAAACCTACATCCCAACTAGTTTTATCATTATTCAGCTTCATTTTGAATTTATTATTCAAAAAGTCTAGAAACAACATACGAAGGGCCATTCAAGGTAATCAAAAGATTACGTAAACATTGAGCTTTGCCAAAAAAGGTCAAATTTTTCGAAAAAATTGACGAAAAAATGCAAAAATTCACGATTTTTGATTGGATTTTTTTCACTTTTTTTCATGTTTAAAAATTTCTCTTTTTTACCATCATAAAGTGCATAAAAGAACATTTAAAAAACAAGAAAGAACCTCATACGATGCGATGCACAAAACTGATGGGCCAATCAATTTTCAAATTTGAAGTCAATTTTTGAGCCTTGTATTAAATATTTTGACTTGAAATTTTAACCAGTTATTGTTCACATCGTAAATTATAATCGTTGAAAATTTCATCAAATTTCACTTAAAAGTTCCGAAGTTATCACTAAAAAACCAATATTGACAGTTTCTTCAGTTTTTGATTTTTTTTGAGGTTATGTGTGCAGATAAAAATTTCATACATATTGTAACCGCTGGTAGCCAATATCATAACGAACAACCTCTATTTTTTCGATTTTTTCGAACCTACACATGCTGAGATATACGCATCTATATTTAGAAAGAACGACCAAAATGGTAAATTTTTGACATAATGGCCGATAACTTACGTAGCGGCGGTTGCTAGAGGTAGAAAATGTCCATTTCGTATAGTATTCGATGTAACTAACATGTTCCAAAAAAAAATTTGAGACTCCAGACAATTCCTTATGTTTTGCTCATCTGACTCCACTATAATGGCGATATAGCTTTTTCGAGCTTGGTGTATGGAGATGCGAAAGTTACCACCTCGATGAGTTTACACCTTTTGAGGTTGTACTCAAGGCGGGGGCCTAATGTAAGATTTGCTGATTGAAGCTTACGCCACGGCTTGAAGACGGAACTTGTGTATCTCTCAAGATATGGGGATGCTTGTTTGCCGGTATGGAATACCCGGTCATTTCATCGCAGATACTCAGTTAAAAGCCAATGTTTTCAAGATAAGGGTCAGTCGTTTGATTCAGTTTTCAGTGGACTAACTAGTGACTGATTCTGCTGAAATCTACTTTCTTACTTTATACAATCACAAACACATAACTAGCAAAAATCAATGCGGTATAAATTTGCCTACACAAATGATAAATATCAAATTCCCATTACACCGCCAATTCAAACGCCACGATTGCTGCCAAGCATAAATCTAAATATAAAAGAAAATTGATAGAAATCAACCCACCAACAAGAATCACAAAGGAAACAATTTCAAAGGCCCAGAATTTATTACATTTTCTCCTTTCTTTCACAAAATTACCACATTCATTACTTCATACCCACTCAAGTCCTTTTTTCTATAACTACAGCCAGGCCCTAGCAAGGATTTTTTGACAGGTTTATAATTACAGAAAAAAGGACAAACAAACGACGCCTTCACTAGTTTTTCGCCCCGCAGTCAACATCAAAGTCAGGCGCCCCCGTTCGAGTCAACTGTGCGAGTGCGAACTAGAAAAGGATATCCGGAAGTTTTTCTGTCCTGATCCTTTACCAATCGTGCAAATAACGCGTATGTGTGCATCCGTCAATTAAGACGTCTTCGTTTGTGGCCCCGCAATTGAATATACGGAGTCAATTAGTGTAATTTAATGGTTATGGGCAACTGCGGAGGGAAGTGATAGCGCCAGCATCAAATAATAGCTGCCGGCTGGGGGGTCTTGCAAAAATATCCCCCTTTCATCCCTCCCATGGCAGTAATAATTGGGCACGGAGAACATGCAAGTTGTTACTGTGTATGCCTCCACCAAAGATTATGAGGAGATTGTTATCGTTAATGTCATCATTTAAGGACTCGTTTTTTTGAAGGTTTTTGTCTTTACCTACTTTTTTTTTATTGGGGAATTCAACGATTGAATGCAAAAGAGACAAGTTTTAAATTTCTTTCAATTTTTACTTAATTTTGGGCTACGAAAAAGGAAAAGGAAGGGAAGCGCATTAGAAGGCCGGTTGCAGGACAGTACAATCGCACACTACTCACATACCCCGACGGGCATTCGTTTGTATATAGTGTGATTAAAAAAATTATATTTAATATATGTACTACTAGCATAAAACCCGCGTGCCTTGCAACGCCTTTAAATAAAAACTGTTGATTATGTGCAATGTTTTCCTTAAAAAAAACACACACACACAAAAAAGTCAGCTGTTATTATCCCTAAAAAGGGATTTTAATAAATATGGCAAACAAATTGCTGCGTATATCACCTCTGCTCAACAAATCTGCAAGTTTTGAAGCAGAGATTGGCATGTATATGTCATCAAGAGAAGTGACATTTTAGGGTTGACGAACGTTCGTTAAGTTTGTTCGCCTATTTACGTGGGTGCAAGAAATTATGAAGCAATCACAAATGAATATTAAATAAAGTGAATTTCGAGTCATTCATTTCTACGTGATTATAGGGATGCACTGTCAACATTTCAGCCCTTCAGCTTCAGAGGTTTGGGTTAACCCCATTTCACCCCCTTATGGGATGAATTTCGAGTAATCGCCTCTTAGTGGATGTTCACGTCATAATAAGGATGCACTGTCGAAATTTCAGCCCTATAGCTCCAGTAGTTTGGTAACCCCATTTCACCCCGTTAGGGGATGAATTTCGAAAAATCGCTTCTTAGTGAATGTCCACGTCATTATAGAGAGGCACTGTCAAAATTTCAGCCGTTTAGCTACAGCGGTTTGGGTTAGCCCCATTTAACCCCCTTAGGGGATAAATTTTAAAAAATCGCTCCTAAGTGGATGTCCACGTCATTATAGGGATGCACTGTCAATATTAAAGCCCTTCAGCTTCAGCGGTGTGGGTTAACCCCATTTCACCCCCTTAGGGAATGAATTTCGAAAAAATCGCTTCTTAGTAGATGTCCACGTCATTAAAGGGATGCACTGTCAAAATTTCAGCCCTATAACTTTAGCGGTTTGGATAAACCCCATTTCACCCCCATAGGGGATGAATTTCGAAAAATCGCTTTATAGTGGATGTCCACGCCATTATAGGGATGCACTGGCAAAATTTCAGCCCTATAGCTTTAGCGGTTTGGATAAACCCCATTTCACCCCCATAGGGGATGAATTTCGAAAAATCGCTTTATAGTGGATGTCCATGCTATTATAGGGGTGCACTGGCAAAATTTCAGCCCTATAACTTTAGCGGTTTGGATAAACCCCATTTCACCCCCATAGGGGATGAATTTTGAAAAATCGCTTTATAGTAGATGTCCACGCCATTATAGGGATGCACTGGCAAAATTTCAGCCCTATAACTTTAGCGGTTTGGATAAACCCCATTTCAACCTCTTAGCGGAAGAATTTCGAAAAATCGCTTTTTAGTGGATGTCCAATAGCTTTAGCGGTTTGGAAAAACCCCATTTCACCCCCTTAGGGGATGAATTTCTAAAAATCGCTTTATAGTGGATGTCCACGCCATTATAGGGATGCACTGGCAAACAGGCCAACAGGCCAACAGGCCAACAGGCCAACAAGCCAACAGGCCAACAGGCCAACAGGCAAACAGGCAAACAGGCAAACATTCAAACAGGCAAACATTCAAACAGGCAAACATTCAAACATTCAAACAGGCAAACAGGCAAACAGGCCAACAGGCCAACAGGCCAACAGGCAAACAGGCTAACAGGCAAACCGGCAAACAGGCAAACAGGCAAACAGGCATACAGGCTGACAGGCTGACAGGCTGACTGGCTGACTGGCTGACAGGCTGACAGGCTGACAGGCTGACAGGCTACCAGGCTAACAGGCTGACAGGCTGACAGGCTAACAGGTTGACAGGCTAACAGGCTGACAGGCTAACAGGCTAACTGGCTAACAGGCTGACAGGCTGACAGGCTATCAGGCTAACAGGCTCACAGGCTGACAGGTATTATAGGGATGCACTGTCATAATTTCAGCCCTATAACTTTATCGGTTTGGATAAACCCCATTTCACCCCCTTAGGGGATGAATTTCGAAAAATCGCTTTTTTAGTGGATGTCCAGGCCATTATAGGGAAAATTTCAGCATTATAGCTCCAGCGGTTTTGAGTTGACCCCATTTTTCGAAAAATCACTAGGGATGCACTGTCAAAATTTCAGCCTTTTAGCTCTAACGGTTTAGGTTGTGCGTTGTCTGTCAGTCAGTTACTTTTTATACAATAGAAAAAAAAGAAAAAAAAATCCCCTTAAAACTTATTGAACCCCATTTCACCCCCTTCAACCCTTTTTTTCTCCATAAATAGTAGCCTATGTCCGTCTCCATGGTCTATACTATGTCTGTAGCAAATTGCATCAAAATCGATCCAGTGGTTTAGGCGTGAAAGCGTAACAGACAGACAGACAGAGTTACTTTCGAATTTATAATATTAGTAAGCATATAGAGATATTTTCGCACACCCTAGCGCAATCGGGTTGCCCTATAATAAATCGGAAGCACACACAAACGGACAATCGTAATATCCTTATTCTCATTTAGTACAGTTTCCATAGTAAAAAATTCACTAAAACTGCAAAAAAAATTGTAGGGTAATGAAATTTGGAATGGTGGGAGTTTAGCAATAGGAGAAAAGGTAACCGTTTAGTTCCGGGCCGTACTTTGTGAAAATCACGAGAAAATCCGATTGAAAAGATTTTCCGACGCTTTCCCGGGCGTAGCTCGGGAAAAACGTCGAAATTGGAAAAATGTTAAGAAGACAAAATTAAAGCTATGAAAATCTTAGACAAAAAAGGCTTCAAGCTTTTACCGGAAAACCTCCCGTTTGGTCGGAAAATGGAGGATAAAGAAAAAAATTATGAAAAATTATTTCCTATATATATATATATATATATATATATATATATATATATATATATATATTGTTTTCTTTATGCAGGGTGTCCCACCTAAAGTTACAAATTGCCAGACTGTAGATAGGCTTTTGATAGACGAACCAAAAATCATATGGGAGGGGGGCGGAAATCGTAACGGTTTAGCCACTAGGGCGTTTTGAAAATTTTTTGATAGAGGTTTACATATCACCCTATATTTTGGTAATCCGATGACCTACTTCCATGAATTAGGTAGCAGTATTCGCAGAATATTCCCACCTATCTAAAACTGTAAAAGCGAAGGTTCTACACTACCAACTTCCAGAGTTATGAGTCAAAATTTCGGGTTGTTCACAGAAAAACTACTTCGAATATACATATAATATTGAAAAAATTGACAAAGTTCCTATATTTATTTCCATTTATCCTTCATCGCTGGATGTCCGGGGTACACACATCAAGTTCATTTTAGGAATGCCTTTTGGCCGAGATATCTTCGAACAAGTAGAGACCTTCTGTAGAATAAGGTTTTCCACAACGGATCAACACATTAATGCCAGAGATACAAGGATAAAAAAAGATACATCAGATCTCTTGACTATCGATTCTTGGTTCGACGGCCATAACCCATTCCCCCATGAAAGTGCTCTGAGGTCTATTGCAACAGGACTTACTGCCACGAGTAATATAAATTGCCACGAGGCCTTGCCTGTCAGAATGCAGAGTCTGCAAAAAATGATCGGCAAAAGTTTTAGTGATATAGGGGTCGTCCATAAATGACGTGAGGTGATTTTTGGGATTTTTCGACCCAAAGTCCAAAAAATTTGGTACTTACTTTTTTTTAGACGAGTTCTACACTTTCTAGCAAGTTTATAAACTGACAAAATTTCTCTTCGGATGTTTGGTAGTGCGAAGGATTAGCTATATTATTACTAGATCCGTAGAAGAACGACCTTCCCCGATCGAGTAACCGAATGAAATTTATTTCTATGATACAAACACTTTTTTATACCGTAGCCCCGTAGCTACAACGGCTAAAATAGCAGAATACATTTCTAGCAGGATGGGGCACCGGCACATACCGCTAGGGTGGGTCTCAACAGAGAAACTTAAATACATGTACGGGGAAAACGAATAAATCGCTTCATGGATATCGACTGGCCCCATGATTACCTATCCATTACCATGACCTATCAACTAACCAGTTATCTCTCACCGTGTTGAAATATATAGCAGATCTAAACAGATCTTTCTAAACGTTGAAGTCTCTGACCACAACTGTCCTCAGTGTGTTTTGAGAACTTATCGAACGATTTCCAAGATTGATCTGCAGGCAATGAGGTACTTTGAACCACTAGCGACTAGCCCATGAGCAGATCGGTTGAGAGGACCCTGACTGTCAACCGACTTTGAGATACCAGTTGATTGCCTACAGGTGATTTCAATTTTTGGCATCAGGTCAGATCTTGGATGTTATCTTTATTATTTGTCGCAGTAGGCAGGTTTCAGGGTTTACGGAGGCTTTACTTATGTACGAGGTGTGACAATTAAGTAATGAGACTGATTATATTGCCCTGCGACCTTGAAATTCCCTTTCCCTTCTCTCGGCATCCTTCCCCTCTCCATTGATATATTTTGCCATCGCTCTAGCTTGTTTAGTTCGCCTGCTCTGTCGTGTTGAGTAAGGCTGGTCGTCCACTGGAAGCGTATTCGAGCGGCTACGCGCTTCGGCTTTATGAGCGGTTACAGGCGGCTACAAGCGGCTTTGAGATACGCGGCTACACGCTACAGGGGTCGTCCACTGCAAGCTTTTCATGCTGTTCAGTTTGAAGTGAATTTGACATACATAATAATTTTGTGATTGGTAAATATAGAAGGCTTTTAGTACAGTTAAATTAAGCCGAAAAAAGCGGAATAGCGGAAATGATTGGGTACAGGCTGTAAATTGGCACAGAGCTTCCATTTAGGGTTCTCAATAAGGGGTTATAATACAAAATCACAATTTTATTAGTTTTTTAGCATTTCGCTCATGCTGTCAACCTACATATGTTCCAAATGGAGTTACTCAAGTTCCTGTTATTTATATCAAATAAAAGAATACTCATTCACCTAAAAGATGAGTCGAAGTATATTGCTTTACGATAATTAGTAAACTAGTTATTCAACTCTAAATAAATTAAAACAAAATACATTTTTTTCGTAAACCCCCTGTATTTTAGTAGTTAACCCCCTCCCTAGAACAATATTTTCTCCAAATACATCCAGGAATCATCCCTAAAAAAATTAACAACGTAGTCCAACTTGAACGTCTGATAACCTATACAAATCGTGACTGAGTGCATATGAGTATTTTAAATCTTTAAAACGGTGATATATCTTGAATGGCAATTCGTACAGGAAAATGTATAATAACTATTTTAGTAGAGAATCGCATGATCTACAAACTTTGTGAACATTATTTTATTATAAGACTTACGGTTTCAGATGTATTTGCAAAAAACTGATATATTGACCCTAAAACCCCCTAAAAATGAGCTTCCCGGGATAGAAAATCGGTAGACTTTAGTACCCCTTATTGAGAACCCTAAAAGGAAGCTCTATGCCAATTTTCAGCCTGTACCCAATCATTTCCGCTATTTTTACAATTTTTCTTGTACTATTTGGAGAAAATTATTTCCTGATTCGAGCGGCTACTCGCGACCGATCCAAATTAATTTGGATTCGCGCGGCACCTCTGAATAGAGAAGACGAGGAAGAGCAAATTATTAAACACGGGGAAGCATTTTGGCAACACTAATCCATAGCATTCTTTACGTATTTGTGTCGATCCCGGTCAGTAGCTGTGTTATATTCATTCAAAAACCGGGAGGGATATCGTTTCTCAGCAACCATCTCGGTGAGAACCCTTCACTTGGCTAAATGTTTGAAGCAGACCCTTCGCAAAACCTGAACAAATTTCACTACGCCTATGTCCGGGATCGACAATGTATTTTGTTGTTGTGGTCAAAGTGAATGTATTTTGTTGTTGTGGTTAAAGTGGAGGGAGAGAATTAGAGAGAAAATTTCTTGCTCCCAAGTGCTTCCCTCAAATCCGTGTACATGTACGCTATTTTCGGTTCCTTATCTTCTCTATTCAAAGCGCGGCACGCTCGAATACGCCTATAGCCGCCCGCTCGAAGCCGCTTGCAGTGGACGATGTTTGTTTGTATGAAATTCTTTATGTTGGATCTGTCGCGCATAGCCGCTCATGTAGCCGAAGCGCGTAGCCGCTCGAATACGCTTCCAGTGGATGACCAGCCTAAACGTGTGTTCGTGGTGCTCGTTCGTTCTTCTTTTTTCGGGCGGGGGGCGTGCGGAGACAACCATTGTGAGCTTTGGCGTTTGGTTTCCGGGTCGTATTGAAAAACCAGCTCTCATCGCCTGTAATAACTCGATCAAGCAGCGTGGGATCGTTTTCCACTTGTTCCAAACACTCTTCTGCGACGGTCATTCGATGCTGCTTTTGCTCCTCGGAAAGGTTCCTTGGAACCATCTTCGCGCAGAACTTTCTCATCCCTAAATCGTCGCTTAAAATTTGTCTGACTGTTTCACGGTTCATACCCAGTTCCGACGCCAACATTCGAACTGTTAAACGCCGATCTTCACGGATCAGGGCGCGCACAGGCTGCGCATTCGTGTTAGTCCGCACCTCGACTGGTCTCCCGCTCCGCGCCTCGTCTTCCAAGCTTTCACGCCCCTCCTTAAACTCTTTATGCCATCGAAACACCTGGCCACGACTAAGAGCACTATCACCATACACTTTTACAATTTTAGCGTACGTTTCCGAAGCTGTTTCGCCCAATTTGACGCAAAATTTTATCGCGACGCGTTGTTCTTGATTTCGTTTTTCCATTTTCGTGACGAGCACCACGAACACACGTTTACTCAACACGACAGAGCAGGCGAACTAAACAAGCTAGAGCGATGGCAAATATATCAATGGAGAGGGGAAGGATGCCGAGAGAAGGGAATGGGAATTTCAAGGTCGCAGGGTTACCACAATCGCGGCAATATAATCGTCTCATTACTTAATTGTCACACCTCGTATATGACGCTGACGTCGGTAAACGGTCAGGAGATGCCTTCTCGCTTATTGTACTTAGAGGCGATGGCAGAGAATTTTTTTTTTTTTTGGAAAATTGGAAGTTAACCCGCCGTATGCTACATGGTTTTTTGTGTACATAGGCCGCGTTTACGCCCGAGTTACTTTAACTTTGTTAAACTAGCACTGTTAACGTAACACCGTTTCTAGCGGGCCATTTGATAATTCACATTTTACAACTAATAACAAGCAAAAATAATAACATTTCTCATTTTACAAATAACAAAAAGCTAAAAAATTAATAATAAAAAGAATGTCTTCTAAATTATTTGCTTACAACAAAAATTTATAAGCAAACATCACTCCATTTTGACAGTATTGAGCTGTGCTACATTTTAGCTAAGTCAAAAAACAGAAATAAGTTAGCTAACAGCGCTAGAGAAAATTGATGTATATGCCGTTGTTAACTTACCAAACTCAGTTAAATTAACTTGGGCATAAACGCGGCCATAGTCTGCTACATGGGGTATTTCGTTTTCTTGTATACTTTAGGGTACTAAAAATGGTTTAAAAAGTCTAACAAAATTTGGGTTTGCTCTTTTAAGTGTTAACTTTAATTTTTATTTGTTTTAATAGCCAAAGAATAACTTTCAATATTTTTAATTTTTAATAATTAGCAGCGCCAATTTAGAAAATATACAGATTTTAAAAAAGACTGGGGTATTGAAATACCCCAGTAGCAGACGGCGGGTTAAGGAATGGAAAGTTATCTAGGTCGGAAAAATGGAAAGGCGGAGTGGATTCGAATCACACACATTTGGGATGGTAGTCGGGCGTCTTAATCCCTTTTTTTACCGAGCTTGAGATGTTTTAATAAAGCATGGATATCCTATGTTGGAATAATGTTATATCCAGCGTGACTAGTGGCCCAGTTGTTTGTGTCTATTATGTGTGAGGGAGATTTCTGTCTCGACCAACTACTATGCTTATAAATGACTATTTATACACTTCGTCATGCTTCCTTGATTTCCATTTAAATCTTAAGCTATACCCCGATTACTTTCACCTGATTTCAAAAATCTCAAGTCAAACTTTTTCACAAACAACAATCGAAAAAAAGTTTCTACCCCAAAATTCAGCAGAAGGACAAAAAAAAAAGAAAACTTTGAAACAAAACAACCCAAGAACAAGTTGCTCCCTTCACACTTCACTATGTTCACGTACAGCACGTGACTAGTTTCCATATTTACTTGTAAATCGAATCTGTCCCTTCAGATTTTACCTTATCAATTTGGCTCTGGTTTAGAGCCCCCCACCCATAGCACCTGAGGTCGTTTACCTTTTGTAACTTGTTCCAAAAATCTTACCTGACATGCATATTGTGGTAATAAAACATTTCACAGAACCTGTATCCATGGCAAGGGCTGCTTCTGACGGTAATCAAATCAAAGTTAGAAGCGCGATTTAAGATGTCGTGTTTGTGTAAAAGGCAGCTTGGTGATACAGCGTGGGTGGACCAAGGGCGGGGGAGAGACAAGTATAACTTGTTGTCTTTAAGTTTTCAAGATTTTCTCATATTTTTCTTGGAATAGAGAAAAAACAGTTTTTATTGTGTTTTTTTATGAATAGAGCGTAGATTGTTGGATTTGATGATTTGGAAGTTTCCTCCCTCGCAAACATCTAATCCCAGAGATATGAGTCTCATAACAAGGACTTTACCACGCACAAACGCAACACTTTCTTCGTGAAAGGGTTACTTCCTCCGAAAATGAAATCGCAGTGAAAATGGTTTCCGACAGCAGAAAAAAGTGAATAATAATAAAAAAAAAACAGGATTCAAGAAAATTTACACAAAATCGACATCATTACAATAGTCATAAACATACATCCATGCATACAAAAAATTGTGTCCTTTCGTAAGGTGATTTGTTGTCAAAATTCAGGTGACATTTTTAGGATTATTTATTTTTTTTCCTGCCTCCATAGCCCCGCGATGAGTTGCCATTCTCTACGAGGAAGAGTGATCACAGACGCGAACAATGCCTTCCTCCAGAAGGAGCAACATATTCAGAAGCACCACTTTGGCAAATCCACTCAAAATCCTTACTAGCTTGTTATTCGCGAATGCCACGTGCGAAGGCACCTGCTGATTTCAGGTAACATTACACCAACATTTATCACTGGGGCTGTGTACTGTATCAACGAGATTTGCTCATCCGTCTACATTCGATTCTTACCGTTTTGCGCGATATCCTTAGAATATTTCGGGGGATTGACAGTGTACATGTATTATGAGATTTGTGCTGGGAGTTTCTTCGAAAAGGACTCTGGAGTTTCTTCTTGTTTACGTTTTTATTTTAAGGATATAAAAATTTTCTGTGTGGAAATAAGCCATTGATGGAGCATTGAAGAATGGGTGAAAAATGGAGAGAGAGTGTTGAATGGGTATTGGTCTTGTGCAGTTCTGAATTTTAAGGAGCGCAGATGGTCGGATGCGTCTTTATCTCAGGGAAAATTCTTCGCGTTTGTTTAGGAGTTAACAGTAATCAGTGCAATCTATTTTGTGGTAAAAGATAGAAGAAGCACACTCGAACAAAGATTATGGAGAAAGGAAATGAATCATAAATATGTAATTCGCTGCATAGTGCCGAAAACTTGGAGCCTTGAATTTTTCTTTAGAGCGCATTTTGTTTGTCTAACATTAAGTCTTTTTTAGGAGACAAAATCAGGCTTAAGAATAACCCTTTGTAATACCAGTATATCATGATGCTTATAATATCATGGTACAATATCTAGTAGCAAGATAAAGCTGAAATCCAATAAAAAGGGGGGTTCTTGAAAAGCAGGCGTTTGTATTCTTGAAGGTTGTATGTGCTCGGGAATACTGACTGTGTAAGGTAGTTCCATAGTCTAGTGGTCTATCCGTAAACCAATTCCTAGATCCCAGCAGGCGAGAAAATAATGATTTCAGACTATGCGAGTGAATCGAGCAGGCTAGTCCTGTGTTGCCGGAAAAGCGTTGCTCTGGATGAGGAAGTTTATTCATTTCAGTGGAACAGTCGCATAAATAAAGCTTGTCCGAACAGACCTCATAAAGCGGCTTTCAAACCCCCATGGTGGTCTCCAGAACTTGAAACACTCCGCAGAGAGTGTAGAAAGGAATTTCATTCAGCTAGACGCAGCAACAACGTAACCTCCTGGGGCTGCTACAAGTCGAAGCTAAATAGATACAAAATGGCAATAAGGAAGGCCAAACGTACCTAGTGGGCCACCTTTTGCAGCAATATAGAGTCCACATCGGAAGCCTCAAGGCTGCGTAAAATACTTACTAAAGCGCCAATAATGCTTAGTTACTTACGCAAAGAAAACGGCGATTGGACAGACTCAAGCATAGAATCTTTGACACTACTCCTGGACACCCACTTCCCGAGTAGTACCGTAACTGAGACAACCATCGCCTTAGACCCTCCGGCCTCACCACAGCTGGTCAAATCCATCATAAGCAAAGCGAGAATTGAATGGGCGGTAAGCACCTTCCAGCCCTATAAATCACCAGGCCCTGACGGCATAGTACCGGCACAACTGCAACGCACGCTTAGTCATATAATGCCCTGGTTGCAGGCCATGTTTTCCGGGTGCCTGCAGATCAACTGTATTCCTTCTAGCTGGAAAGAGGTAAAAGTGGTTTTTATACCCAAGGCAGGAAAAGCCTCCCATACAACACCCAAAGACTTCAGGCCAATCAGCCTATCATCCGTTTTATTGAAGACTCTAGAACGGCTAATTGAAATATATCTGAGGCAGACCATACCAACCTCGGAGCTTTCTGGCGCGCAGCACGCCTATACAAAGGGCAGATCCACGGATACTGCCCTTCACTCATTGGTTTCAACCATAGAAAAGTCACTCCAAATTAAGGAATACACCCTAGTAGCTTTCCTTGACATAGAGGGAGCTTTTAACAACGTGCTCCCGGACGCCATTACCCTGGCCTTGGCGAAGCTGAGAATAGAGGCGCCGCTGGTGTCTCTTATACATCAAATGCTTACCGGCAGGATCGTGAGCTCCACCCTTGGCGACTGCTCGGTTCGAAGGGCCGTCAACAGAGGTACCCCGCAAGGAGGAGTACTTTGTCCACTTTTATGGGTCGCGACCGTGAACCAGCTGCTGCGACGCTTGGAGGCAGTGGGACATCATGTACTGGCGTACGCGGATGACATTGTCATCATCATAAAAGGAAAATTCCCACAAGTCCTCTGTGATCTCATGGAGCCGGCGTTACTAACTCTTTCAAACTGGGCTGCCACTCGCGGACTCAGCGTTAACCCTGATAAAACAGAATTAGTTCTCTTCACGAGGAGATATAAAACTCCACCACTAACTCCACCCCGGCTAAACAATGTCAGGCTCAAATTCAGCAACAGTGCCAAATATCTGGGAATAACCCTGGACAAGAAGCTCCTCTGGAATGAAAACACAGAAGAGCGCATTAAGAAAGCGAACATAGCGCTTTTCGCTTGCAAAAAAATCCATAGGGAAGAAATGGGGTTTCTCCCCGAACATAGTACGATGGATCTATACTGCGATTGTCCGTCCAATACTCCTATACGGGGTCTTAGTATGGTGGCCAACCCTAAATAAGTCCACTGTGCTCAACAAACTACAGAAAGTACAAAGATGTGCGGAGTTATGCATAACAGGAGCCCTTCGCTCCACTCCTACAGACGCCCTAAATGTTATGCTATTCCTCCCTCCTTTAAATCTTGTGGCTAAGAAAAGCGCAACCATCGCAGCCCTTAGAATAAAAGAATCTGGCTTTTGGACCGGAATCGTAGGAGGACACACGAAAGTGCTGGACTCTGTTACCATCCCCATAAAAACGGACTTCTGCATACCCGAAATCAACTTCACAAGAAACTACGGAGTCCACATCCCTTCACGTTGTGAATGGAGAAACAGACCACACAGTTCTTAAGGTGCCACAAACTTCTTTACTGATGGCTCTAAACTCGAAGGTCGAGTAGGAGGAGGAGTATTTTCCCCAGAGCTTGGGATTGAAGTCTCCTTTCGACTACCCGATCACTGTAGTGTATACCAAGCAGAGGTTTTAGCAATACATGAGGCTGTTCTACTGATCAACCAACAAGGCGACAGAAATCGGACTGTTTACATCTTTTCAGATAGTCAGGCGGCTCTGAAAGCTCTGCGCTCTTGCACAAACAGCTCTAGAACTACCTCTGAATGTCGCAGATCTCTTAACGAGATGGCTCAACAGTTCAGGACCCTCCTCGTATGGGTGCCTGGGCACCGAAATATAGAGGGAAATTGTAAAGCTGACGAACTGGCTAGGAAGGGCACGACCGCTACTCTCCTTCCGGAAAAGGAAAGAGTTGGTATGCCTTGGGCCACTTTTAAACTCCAATGCAAACAGCACACAATGCTACAAGCGAAAAGGTATTGGAGAGATCTTAATAAATGCATGGTGGCCAAACTAACCTGGCCCTCTTATGATCTTCGGCGGACCACCTCATTACTGAGTCTCGGTAGACCAGACCTCTCAGCTATAGTAGGAGTGCTCACCGGACACTGTCTGATAGGGACGCATGCGACCCGCTTAGGTCTTGAGACCTACGATTTTTGTAGAAGCTGCAAAAATCCGGACGAGGAGGAAAGTGTACTCCATCTCCTCTGTTACTGTCCAGCCCCATGCAGAAAGAGACTAAGCGCATTTGGCGAGCCCTTTTTAAACACGCTTACGGAGATATCAAAGATCGGGATCCCGCAACTTAGAAGATTCATTACTTCCTCGAGATGGTTTAGCGAAGAAACGACACTTGAACAACAAGTTCAAAGTGGGATCACTATGGCAGCACAATGGGCCTATCCTTTTGGCCTAAGTGTATGAGCTGAAACCAACAGCTCAGCCATATCTAACAGTCACTAGGGCTACTACATTCCTGCGGTCACTCAATGAGTCAATCGAAGCGCAATTACCGCAAACACCAATAACTTTGAAGGCACGAATTTGCATCTTGTTCAGCTATGTTAAGTTGATTGCCGGCCTGCTCCCCTTTGAATTTAGGCGATTTTCAAAAGGTTTTGAATTCCTCTTTTTTGGACTGGAATTCGTTAGGCATCTTCATGGGCGCCCGTAAATTAAATTTCACACAGGAAATCCCAATATTTCCCGAGGTGAATGCCGTTTTCGGGCCTTTCGGGGCCTATAATTACCGAACCCTTTAGAGTATTGTGGGTAAGTAAATTTTAAAAGATTTTATTTTAAAAAGTTGGGCACACCTATAGATAGTCCGGTCAAATTAGACCAAAAAATAGGTATGAAGGTACATTAATTCGCACCTAGCTGAAAATTGGCAGGATTGTTCAAAGCACCGTTATAAATGAAATCTAAAAAGTCCCCATCGATCCGGCACCTGGAACCTAGATTTACTCGGGGTCAAAGGTCACAAAAACGTTTTTTTTGCGATTTTCAGCAAAACGGTAACTTTTATCATAAAATAGTGTTTACAAAGTTTGTAGATTATGCGATTACCTATAAAAAAGGATCTTATACATTTTCCGTACGAATTGTCATTCATGAGATATCGCCGTTTTAAAGATTTACATAAAGCACTCATATCCCCTCACTTGCAACTTGTATGGCCAAATTGCCATTTACTTAAACTTTAATAACTTCTAGACCGATTATAGTAGAGCAACGTAATTAGGCTCATCTTTTAGGTAAATGTGTATTCTTTATGTGAAAGAAATAACAGAAACCTGACTGACTCCGTTTAGAAGATATGTAGGTTCAAAGTATGGGCAAACTGTCGTTTTTCAGCAGTTTGCCCATACTTTGAACCTACATATCTTCTAAACGGAGTCAGTCAGGTTTCTGTTATTTCTTTCACATAAAAGAATACACATTTACCTAAAAGATGAGCCTAATTACGTTGCTCTACTATAATCGGTCTAGAAGTTATTAAAGTTTAAGTAAATGGCAATTTGGCCATACAAGTTGCAAGTGAGGGGATATGGAGTGCTTTATGTAAATCTTTAAAACGGCGATATCTCATGAATGACAATTCGTACGGGAAAATGTATAAGATCCTTTTTTATAGGTAATCGCATAATCTACAAACTTTGTAAACACTATTTTATGATAAAAGTTACCGTTTTGCTGAAAATCGCAAAAAACCCGTTTTTGTGACCTTTGACCCCGAGTAAATCTAGGTTCCAGGTGCCGGATCGATGGGGACTTTTTAGATTTCATTTATAACGGTGCTTTGAACAATCCTGCCAATTTTCAGCTAGGTGCGAATTAATGTACCCTCGGATGTCTAAATTGACTGGACTATAGATGGGCAATTCATGAGCGAACT